>JANBPO010002302.1:4991908-5294020 GCA_024336825.1 Amorphophallus titanum
CAGAAGACCTTAAAGAGAGAGGGACAGCCTTGGGGGTGCTATTTTGTAAGCTTAGTGGGCCCCACTCCCACCAGGCTGGAATTTATTTCCCCTGGAGGTGGCAAATTCAAAACCCCACCCGGTGTGGATGTGGGAGGCTGGCTGCCCAATCCGATGGAGTTGAAATGCTCATCAAAGCACACTATGTGCAGGGATTTTGAAAATAAGTCCCTCTAAATAAAAAAAGGATTTTTATAAAAGTAGGCAACCACCTGGTGGAGGTGGGTTCCCACCTGGTGAGGGTGGGATAGACCCCTGCAGGATCTGTCCAGCATCATGGACTCCCTCTCTTCATTTCATCTTCCTCTTTCTTTTTACAACTTTTCAACAATTGACCCCCACAAGTCATTCGTCAGAAACAGAGTTGATGGCATGATGGCAGATGTCCCCATCACTCCGATGTCACTTTGTCGAGCTTGATATTTCAAAGCAATGCAAACTGACTAGCCCGGCTCATGGAATGTGTAATCACTTTTTCTCATCTCACAATGTCCATCACTCCTTAATGTATGTTGAATTTGATGTCTCAAAGGCATTGACAAGATGACTCAGCTTTTTTGTGGGAGGAGTCATCATTTTTCCACACCTTTAAGTGTTCTGGAGTCTGGACTCATTAAAGTGTGTTTCATTTGATGTCTCGATGGCAGATTGAATCATGAAATAAGCCATCATTTTTTATGTATCATAATGTTTGAAACTCAGAGTATGTAGAATTTGGTGTCATGAAAACATTGCAAAATTTACTAAGATTGTTTATGACATAATTCATCATCTTCTCAGAACAGGTCGGGATACCGTTTCCGCATGGTGTCCTCAGACTCCCATGTGGTTTCTTCGGTTTCACGCCGACTCTATTGTACCTTGACCATAGGTATAGAGCGATTCCGGAGTTACTGCTGCTTCCCCTTTAACTCTTCATTTTCTGTTCTTAGGGTCTCCAGATCCTTGCTAACAGGATTATCATGAGCTAATGCATTAATTTTCTTCTTCAATTGTTTGTTTTCTTTTTTATACATCTCATACTTTTCAAACAACTCAACATACGCATCTTCCCATTCTTCAATTGAAAATTTTTCAAAAGGAGTGCTTACCTGATCTTCATCTGCCATCATGTAGAAGTCATCCTCATCTTCCAGTGCAGAGGAGCTTTCATCTTCCTCCTTGTCATCACTCCAAGTGCAAACCATTGTCTTGGGCTTCTTTCCCTTGGCCTTGGGCCTCTGCTTGAGCAACTCAGGACATTCTCCTCACATATGTCCTGCTTTCTTGCATTGGTAGCAGATAACATCATCAGGCTTTCTAATTTGAGCAGATTTGAACTTGGAGATTCTGCTTACCTGTGGCATCCTCTTTTTCTTCTGGACTTTAACTCTTTTTCTTAGAAACTTCTTGAATTGCCTAGTGAGTAGGGCATGGTTAGCTAGGCTTGCCTCTGGGATGTCATCTTCATCATCCTCATCAGAATCGTCTGTGCTCTTAGAAACTTTAAGAGCCACAATCTTCTTTTGCTAGGTATCTTCTTTATTCCTCTTCAGATTGAGCTCGTATGTCATGAGCGAGCCTATCAATCCATCAAGTGTCATCACAGATAGGTCCTTTGAGTCCTCAATAACAGTTGCCTTGGTGTGCCATGCTAGTGTGAGGGATCTAAGAATCTTCCTAACTAACTCACTGTCAGAGTAATCTTTTCCAAGTTGTTTTAAGCAGTTTGTTAGTTGGGTTAGTCTTGCATACATCTCGGAGATGGATTCATCAGGTTTCATTCTGAACATTTCATAATAAAAAATTAGCATGTTGGCCTTGGTGGCCCTTACTTCAGATGTTCTCTCAAAGATTAGCTCAAGTCTATCCCACATTTCTTTTACAGATTTGCAAGTGGATACTCTTGAGTATTCTGTGGGATGGATAGCACACGGCATTATGTTCATTGCACTCCAATTAGTTGTGGACTTCTTGACCTAGTCAGGGGTCCAGGTATCATCCACCTCAGGTAAAGCAAAAGGGCCTCGACCTACTACACGCTAGATCAAATGATCCTGGGCACGACGAAAGACTTCCATTCAGTTTTTCCAATACAGATAGTTTGTTCTATCGAAGAATGGAGGTTGATTGATGGAGTGGCCCTACGTTATGAAGCTGTGAGGCATGTTCCCGTCTGATCTCCCCTGGTCGTTGGACCACATTTTCAGGGAATTTGCTCTGATACCAACTGTTGAATGGTATGAAAGGATCTATAGGGGGGGTGAATAGATCCTACACTCAATCTTTTGCCACTTTGAAAAAGTATAAAAAACAAATGAGATAGTGAGACCAAAACAAACGCAATGCTAGACTAGTGCAAGGAATGTTAGTAGTAAAGTGATATGAAATGCACTTCAATAACTCAAAGCACCTGCAAAGGGAGGGTAGAAGATATGGATATTACACAGCAAACCACAACATAGTGTTTTAAGGTGGCTCGGTTGCTACCTAGCATGCCTATGTCCACCCCTCACCAACTAGGTGAGGCTTCCACACTTTGGCCAAAAGTGAACACATACACATGCTGGTGAACCTAGCAATACACGAGGCCCGTGGGGGGGGGGGGGGGGGGCGCCCCCCGCCGCCCCGGGGGGCGGGGGGGCGGGGGGGCCGGACGGGGGCGGCGGCGGCACCACATCCTGACCGTCGCCATCGCGGTGTTCTGGCGGCAGGGCGAGTTGGCGGTTCACAGGGCCGAGCAGATCGGCAGCCAGCACATCCTGTGGGTTTCGGAGCCCGGCGTCTGCCAAGGCGGCTTCAGCGACGGGCTCGGCAAGGACCCCGAGGTGCTGGACCTGGCCTGCGCCTCGCCGATCGCCCTCGCAAACGGCGGGGCCGCCACGGCGGCGGCGACCGTGCGTGGAGACCAGACCACCCTAGAGATGGGGATGGTGGATGCGCACTTCCTGGACTTCTACCGGGCCAAAGTGCTGGCCGGCCGCCTGTTCCAGGACCGCTACGGTTCGGACGTGGTGCTGGCCCGTCCGGAGACGGCCGTCGACGAGGCCGTCGGGCCCTCTGTGGTCCTGAACGCCACGGCGGCCCGCAAGCTGGGCTATGCCTCACCCGCCGCGGCGGTGGGCCAGACGCTCGACTGGACCAGGCTGGACTGGCCCAAGGGCCGCACCCCGGCCGTGCGCAAGGGCGAACGGTCGCCGATCGTCGGCGTCATCGCCGACATGAAGCTCGGCCTCAACCGCGAGGCGATCCGGCCGATGGTCTATTGGGTCGATCCGGCCTTCTACTCGCGGCTCAGCCTGAGGGTGAGGGCAGCGGACCTCGCGGCGTTCGGACGGAAGGTCGACGACCTGTGGCGGCGGACCGGACATGTCGGGCCGCCCAGGCGCGAATGGGTCGACCAGGCCGTGCGGCGGGTCTACAGCGACGTGGCCTCGCTGGAGGCGATGGTGTCGATCTGCGCGGGGCTGGCGTTGCTGATCGCCGGCGTGGGGATCTTCACCCTCGCCGTATTCACCGCCGAGCGCCGCCGCAAGGAGATCGGCGTGCGCAAGGTGCTGGGCGCGGCCCGTGCGGACATCCTCGGCTGGCTGCTGTGGCGGTTCGCCCGGCCCGTGCTGCTGTCGACGCTGGTGTCGTGGCCGGCGGCGTGGTGGGGCCTCGGCCTCTGGCTCTCGCACTTTCCCGACCGGGCGCCCCTGGGACCGGAACCATTCGTGGCCGCCACGGGCGCGTCGCTGCTGGTCGCGGGCTTGGCCGTGGGCGCGTACGCCTGGAAGGCGGCGAACCAGCAGCCGGCCCTGGCGATCCGCTGCGAATGATCATCGGGGCGTCGATGGCGGGCGCCGCCACAACCTGGCTTGTTGTCGGACAACGGCCGGTGCACCGTCCGGTTGAGCCGGAGGGATCATCATGTTCCGCAACTATCTGGTCACCGCCCTGCGCAGCATGGCGCGCAACTGGCTCTACGCCGCCATCGGCATCCTCGGCCTCGCGGTCGCCTTTACGGCGGCAATCCTGATCGCTCAGTTCGTACGGGGCGAGTTCAGCTACGACCGCTGGGTGCCCGGCCACGGGCAGGTCTACGAGATCACCGACGTGACGCAGAACCCTGGCCAGCCCCCGAGGACGCTTCACACCGTCCAGGCCGAAATCGCCGGGAAGCTCCGGACGAGGTTTCCAGGGGCGGCAGCCGTCGCGCGTCTGGCCATCGACCGCCCCGTGCTGCGACATCGTCCGGATGAGGCCGGCGCGTTCGAGATCGGCTTCGCCTGGGCCGATCCCGACTTCTTCAAGATCTTCCCACTGCCGGCTCTGGCGGGCGATCCGAGCATCGCGCTTCGCGAGCCCGACGCGGTGGCGCTCACCCGGCGCATGGCGCGCAAGTATTTTGGGCGCGACGTGCCCATCGGCGACACGCTCGACGTGCAGGTCGGCGGCCAGCATCACGCCATGCGGGTCGTAGCCGTGCTCCAAGACCTGCCGTCGAACACCATCCTGATCAGCGAGATCTTCGCCTCCACCCGAAACGCCTATGCCCGGATCGCGCCGTTTGACGAGAGAGAGAGAGAGAGAGAGAGAGAGAGAGAGAGAGAGAGAGAGAGAGAGAGAGAGAGAGAGAGAGAGAGAGCTAGTGACCCAAAATGCAGGAACTTTGTATGCTACCCATCGTGAAAGCAAGTAACATGCAGTGCTTTTCTCAGCCTCGTTGGTGGCAGATCTTCCACTAATTGTAGCATGCCAAGAGGGGAACATCATGTTCCCATTGGCAGAAGAAAATTAAGAAAGGAACGTGTGCATCCGCATGGGCCACGACCTGGGTGACCAAATGCTGTTCCAATAAGACGTAGCATCTCAATTATCAACGAGAGGGAAGAAAAGGTGATATGGACAGCAGACAGTGAGAAGAGAGTAAAAGTAGTGTGTGATCCTCGGAGCTTCCATGAACAGTATAACCCCTTTCTCTCTATGGAGTGGTGGTGAAGATGTTCAAATTAAGTATTTGTACATCCTCTATGACGGTGAGAGTAGTTTAAATCAGGGTTCGTCGACTTGGTGATTCATATCGGATCGATTCTTTCCTGATCTGGTACGGTACACTCGAGTCTATAAAAAATACACTATCTTTCTCTGTGACTTAACCCGACTCGACCTGAGTCAGCCTGACTCGGTTCTTCCCTAGTCCAGTACGGCACGCCCGAGTCAACCCGAGTTAGGCCGAGTCGACAAACTATGATTTAAATTTGAGTTCCTTCAATCAATCAATCAATCAATCAATATATATATATATTATATATATAAGTCTTCCTTATTTAGTAGGCCAAAAGCCTTGAAAAAGAAGAAGATGCCGGATTTAAAAAAAACAACAACTGTCTTCAATTCACACGTGAAGAACAGGTGGTATAGCCATTGCATTGGATCTGAAGACAAGTGGGAGCACGTCAGAAGAATGAGAACCACTTGCAAACAAGTGGCCCGTATCAAGTTGGACAAGAAATATCTCCAAAGACTATAAAGTTGTGTTTGAGAGTACAACTAATTAATTAAAAACGTGTCTTCTTCCCTCTGCCCCTATATTTAGGGCTGTTAGTTCAAGATCAAGCGCTGTCCTCATCACTATTTACTAATTTTATTTCCCAAGCTTGAGTTATATATACATATGTATGCATGCGCCATTTTTTTCTGCTAATTAAAGCATGCATGGTGCTGCATGAATGTTGTTTGACGCTTCAACATTTTTTTGTCCTAATTAAAGCATGGGAAATCTTATCCTTTGTACAGTAATTTATAAGGTTCTGACATATGTGATCTGTGTGTCGTAACTCACACGCACATATGACTATAGATATAAATATAAATATATATAATACATGTTGGCATGCTGCGCAGGACTGGCTGCAACGAGCACAACTTTGCGAGCAGGATGGAATGCTTCAGGTGCAATGCACCCAGAGATTCTGGTGATCAGCATCCTATAGCTATATTTAACTAACTAAATCCTCCATTATTTAGTAATTTCTATATATGTATGTATACATGCTCTCCAATCACCTAGAGTTAGGCACTAAAAATTAAAAATTCCTTCCCCTTGACAGGCACTGAAGCTTGATTGGAAGATCCATGATCGATCGAGGCGCGCGACGATACATATGATCGATGATACCATGCATCGTTTTCTCGAGTTAATTAGTTGTTAATTAAGGCAGGCAAGAGCTAGCTAGCTAGTTTGTTTGGCTACCCGGCCCCATCTTTGCTTTTCCTACCACCTCCCGGCACCCTTTTTTTGTTTTGTTTTTCTTTCTGAACTTCTTTTAATTTACTCGATCTTCTTCGTGTTTTGTGTTTAATTTCCGGTGGAGTGAGCGTGAAGACATATACATATATTTATATATCCTCTACTACACAATTATCTAAGGAATGTCTTTCCCAGCATTATTTGCATTTGCTAATTTAATCAGAACCTATTTTATTGCCCTGAAAATGGTTTTCATTGTGTTAAATGCATCTTGTGAAGAGACACTTTAGTGTTAGCTGATCAATATCCAATCCAGCTAAACATGACACTTTCATCCATCCCTATCTTCAATACTCCATGTATATACATTTTTAAGCATTTGTTCAAAGACTACATTTTACAGGCTTCTAGGTCATTTTATGTGGGAGGAACAATGCAAAATGAGTGCATCCTGCTTTGCCAATAACCCCGACGGCTATTTCTCAAATGGTCTTCTAGTAACTTCCTCTAGGTCTGATAAAGCATCAAAGCACAAATCAATCTCCATCTTTGTTTAATGCTCCTGCACAAAGACGGGGGGTGCGGAAATTGAGAGTCCCCCTATTCTCAGGATATATAGGAGCATGTCTTATCCTTGGTCTCACACAAGTTACGAGCACCAGTGGCAGTGAACCCTCCAGAGAGTAGATCATTTACCAGAGGAAATTAACTCTATATATAAAGGCCTGAACGTTTACTGCAGTCAGAATGCCAAGGCAGCTTCTTCAAATTTCCTCTAACTAATATCAGATTAATAACTAAAAGGATGATATTTACTCTATCTCCTCAGTCAGTCATCAGTCATCTGTCAATAACTGCGTCCAATCACCTCAAGAAAGTAAACAAATGCTTCCGACCGTCGGGTCCACTCTTAATCATAATAAGAAGCAGATACCCCATGAAGGGGAAAAAGAAAGATGGAAATAATGAAATCACATTAGACCTTCTATAGTATGCATGGAGTACCTACCATAAAATACCTACCCCCAAGATACCCTTGTACGCTAACAAAACACCGTTATATGCTAAAAAGAAACCCATAGAACAGCTTATACCCAAGTTGACACCCCCCTCTCCTGTAAATCAGACAACTTATTTCGTGAAACAATAAGTCTTCACCAACCTTCAAAGGCACTTTCAAAAAAGCGTCACTCTTCCTTTAAAAGTCCAAAAAACCAAAGTTCTCATGCTCCATGTTATCAGGTGTTCCACTGCCGGATACCAACCACCGTGACTTACTGCCTCCCCTCCCTCCCAACACAGGAAATAAAATGGCAGTATGAATAATGAATATAGACTTTACACCATAGAATGCATGATGGATAATATACACACCAACTGAAAATTGAAACGAGTGAAAATGCATATCCAAAAATTATACACCCTAATTTACCTCAATGATTGATGCCTCAATTTGTGTTCATATGATGAATCTCATCAGTGATCATCAAACAAACATGAAGTGACATGCAAGACCATATATATGTTTTTTTCCCAAAAGAAACATAAATATGTCTTATAATCTGCAATCAGCAATAACAGATATATGTTGGTTCTCAACCACACTTTGGATGGGAAGATGACTTACCATCTCTGCTACCCACAGCAATGGTTGCAACCCTCTAGACCACACCACACATCCATACATATACTCATATACCAAGCACTGAAGGCATTGCATGGCTGAATGATGTCACATGTGTTCCTCCATTTTGGATTCTTGTAGGCTTTTTCATGCTTCCAGAACTAGTTAAGCCCCATCTTTAAGGTGTGCTTCCACTCTACAAAAGAAGCAAAAATAGAATCAAGAGAATGATCTAATTTAATCTACTGAATATATGGATTCCAGGACAACTGGAAGAATTTTTCAGAAATAAAAACTTCCCCATTCAAACCAGTTAACAAACTGCCCAAAAAAGCATGCATATAAAGTAGCTTCAATATGATAATTTCTCTGAAATTCTGGTTACAGATTTCAGAATAGAAAAGGACATGGAATACTGAAAGTGAAAATAAATTTTAAATGTGTGAAATTGAGGGACCCTCTCTCCTAAACCAAAACCAACACCCCATGGCGATTTAATTCATCTGCATCCGGGTCATTCTCTTCTTTTCTCCCCCATTCTCTCCTTAAACACCCATAATTACCCCACGTTTCGTGGGTGATCCCGTCGTCCACACACCTA
The DNA here is from genome assembly GCA_024336825.1 of Amorphophallus titanum. Lineage (NCBI taxonomy): Eukaryota > Viridiplantae > Streptophyta > Magnoliopsida > Alismatales > Araceae > Amorphophallus > Amorphophallus titanum. The sequence goes on from JANBPO010002302.1 coordinate 5,000,387, forward strand.
TGCTGACTTTACCAGTTGAAGAAGAGAAGTTCGAAGTATATACTGATAGATCTGGAATTGGTTTGGGATGTGTATTAATACAGCAAGGAAAAGTGATCACATATTCTTCTAGACAGTTGAAAAGGCATGAAGTGAATTACCCGGTGCATGATCTAGAGTTGGCCGCAGTAGTTTTTACTTTGAAAAGTTGGAGGCACTATCTTTACAGGGAGTAGTTTATTATCTACTCAGATCATAAGAGTTTAAAGTATTTATTTTCCCATAAGGAACTTAACATGAGGTAAAGACGTTGGCTAGAATACCTTAATGATTTTGATTTCTCTATACAGTATCATTTAGGAAAGGGGAACTCTGTAGCTGATGCTCTTAGTCAGAAGTTGAGAGCTTTGCTGGCAAGTTGTATGTTTCAAGAATGGCAGTTGCTGGAGTAATTTTCTAGACTGAACTTAAAGGTGGTAGAGGGGAAGGAGCGTGTTCTTTTATCGAACTTGAGTATGTATCCTAATATGTTCTCAGAAATCAAGGAATTGCAGAATGATGACCCTGTGCTTGTGGAGATTAAGGGTAAGTTAGATCAGCAAACTGACTTCAAGTTGGCAACTGATGGAAGATTGTTCCGTAAAAGGACGAGTATGCCTGACTGTTCTAATATCAAGAATAAGATTCTGGAGGAGATACACTGATCGAGGTACACTATTCATCCTGGTGCTACTAAGATCTATCAAGATTTGAAGGGTACTTTATAGTGGCCTAATATGAAGAGAGAGATAGCAGAATATGTGAGCCGATGTTTAGTTTGTCAGCAAGTTAAGGTTGAACACCTCAAGCCTGTTGGGAAGTTGAAATCACTTGAGATACCAGAATGGAAGTGGGATAGTATTGGTATGGACTTTATCATTGGATTACTAAGGACCCGTGGTGGGTTTGATACTATATGGGTGATCGTGGACCGTTTAACAAAGTCTACTCACTTTTTACCTATTAAGAATCGATGGACAGTGGATGTACTAGCGGCACTTTATATCAAGGAAGTGGTGAGATTACATGGAATTCCTACGACTATAGTCTCTGATAGAGATCCGAAGTTTACTTCTCATTTCTGGAAAGGATTGCAATCATCCTTGGGGCTAAGGTTAAATTTCAGTATAGCTTTCCATTCCCAAACTGATGGATAGACAGAAAGGATGAATCAGATTATTGAAGATATGTTGAGAGCCTACATGATAGATTTTGGCGGAAGTTGGCATGAGCACTTGTCATTGATAAAATTTACATATAACAACAGTTATTAATCCAACATCAAGATGGCACCTTTTAAAGCATTGTATGGCAGAAATTGTAGATCCCCATTGTGCCAGAACGAGGCTGGAGATAGAAGTTTGTTGGGACCTACTATTGTGCAAGATACTACTCAAAATATTCAGTTGATCAGGGAAAGATTGAAAGTCACTCAGTCAAGGCAAAAGAGTTATATCGATAACCGAAGAAGAGAGTTGGAATTTCAAGTAAGAGATCATGTGTTCCTCAAGGTGTCACCAACCAGAGGAGTTAAGAGGTTCGGTATTAAGGGAAAACTCAGTCCAAGATATATTGGTCCTTTTGAGATTTTGGATCGAGTAGGAGAGGTGGCTTACAAGACTTTACCACCGCAGCTGGCAGGAGTGCACGATGTGTTCTACGTATCGATGTTAAGAAAATATGTATATGATCGTTCGCATATAATTCAGCATGATAAGGGAGAAAACCCATGAAATAAGCCCAATAAACCAACCAAAAATGGCCCAATAACCAGTGCATAACTTGGGACATCATAAAATAGGATAAGAAAATGACATGAATCATCGATCATAAAATGGGTGTCAACAGATACCCCTCCTTAACATCCTCTTTGCAGGAGAGTGAGCGGAGGTGAAGCGAAAGCGAAATAGAACATGGAGATGAAGTGAAAATGTAGCGAGGCGGACTAAAAAGTGAGCGTTAAGATAAACGACACCTATTCTTAACCAACGAGCGATAGGAATATTTCGGAAAACTCTGAACCAATCACAGGGAACGGCCAAACCGAATGACGCATGTTTGGAACAACTAACAACTAAAGAAATAAAAACATGACCAACCTTATCAGTGGAACACACAGTTGATAGGTGATCGGAGCAAGTGAAAATAAAAGAAGTGAATAATTAAACTCCAGACAGGAACCCTCAGCTAACCAAACCGAGTAAGTAGACTGAAGGAAACCTTTCAACTCAGAGTAGAATGATTCTCCTTATCCAATGACCATGGATACACAGTTATCCACCATTACTGAGACACTTCAGACAGATCAGGGCACATGAATGCTCAAAGATGTTCATGATGCATGCTGGGCTAAAAATAAAAGAAATCATCAAAACGAGTGCAAAGAAACTATAAAATAGAAAATATTTGAGAATAATATTGCTAGATCAGAAAATCAGGGTCAGAACATTATCTGCAACCATGGGGTGCAAAATAGAACCGTCATCCCCCAATTCCTCCAACCTAACGGCTTATCCGGCGATTAAACGTGTGCACCTAGATCATCATTATTTTTGTTAAAAGAAAACATCAAATCTCAGAATACATGAATGACCAGTCAGTTCTCGAGATAATACATCATAGATACCATATAGTAATGCATGAATGGACTAAGGATCGAGACACTTACCTAACTCAGCAGCTTGAAGAGGAGTGACGCAATACGACGGTGTATAAAGTTTACAATTAGTAGATCAATCATCAATAAATAAGCCAAAGAAATAAGCATGATGCACAAAATAAAGTGAAAGCCATATAAAAATGGAGCAAATATAGTATTTCACGCACAGTAGGATTTAAGAACTTAGCAGCCAAGGAAAGGCCGCAAAGGGGAGATAGTAGCCCACCACCTAACCGTAAACTGTAAGGCGGTTTAAATTTTAAAATGGGTGAGCCCTTGACGGCGACGGTCCTGAAATGACCGCCAGAGGCTCCTAACACTCCATCGCATGACTGCTAGGACCTGGGCGATTTCAAAAAACCAAAGGGGTTGACCGTTCATCTCCCTCTACCTTCTAGCTCACCCTTACACCCCGTTCGACCACTACCAACGATGAAACTAGCCAAGCCCATTGCCCAGCTCGCCTTGCTTACCCACGAGTGAATGAATGGCAAAGAAGAGGGCCGTGAGACATTTCCTGCGTCACATGGCGGAGGAGGATGCTTGCGCAGCGCCGGTGGACCAACCAGAGGAAGAGAGGCCACTGCCGGCCCAAGTGGAGGAAGGAGGCCCTTCCACAGCCTCTGCAGCACCTAAGGAGGAGGCTGGCGACAGCAATGGTGATCAGGCGGCCGAGGAAGTGCCCGAGGTGGCAGCCGGAGCTCCATCGTCTGAGGTAGTCCGTGAGACTCAATGCCCAATTTTTAATGTTCAAAGTATGCAAATGGGCATAAAATAGGATGTGCATGGGTCATGGGGACATGGATGAATTTTGTAGGCCCCTGGGGCCATTCCTATAAGTGGGAAAGAGGGGGAAACGCCGCCCGTTGTGGTGAGGAGGTAGCGGTCCTTCCAGCGACCGCTAAGGGAGGAAACGGTCCTTCATGGATCGCGAAGATGTAAAAATACACACTCATCAGCTCTCAACCACCCACCTTCCCTTCTGTTTAATTTTAAAATATCTATAGTGGGAATTCTAAAGAAGTTACCTAGTATGCAATGATCAAGGTCGATGCAACATGGGTATATTGCAAAACCAAAAGCCACTGAGAAGATCAAACCTGGAGGAGACCAAGAAGCTGGCCTCCCAGCAACATGGACAACCTAGTTGACGACCATCTGTCCTTCAAGAGAACACGAGTTCAGAAAAAGCACCATCAGATAAAAGGTAGTGTCTCTCACATCAGGGGAACTCCCTTCTGCCCTTGGCCCTCACGCCACTCTCATCTTTGACCTGATCAGCCTTCTTTGAACTCTCCTTTCTTCCCTTCCTCTGTGTTGTCTCTTTTTTTTCTCCAGCTCCCCCCTTCTATCGGCTGCCACGAGAGTTTTGTATCCCATTCTAGCTTCTAGGAGCCTTCAGCTACATGCCTCGAATGTGGGCAAAGAGACCAGAGGTAGAGGTCGAATAGGGGGGAGCGTTCGAAGTGTGGGGCGTGAGCATGGAACGTGGGTGCCATCCGACAGTTGCAGCTAGGCGGCCAGGTTACTAGCCATTCCCAAGGAGAAGGTAACCAGGTCACTGGCTGCCCTACCAGACCTAGGTGACCAAAGACTTGGCCGCCTAGCTGACCTGGGCAACCATCGACCTTGCTGCCCAGCCCATGGGCCTTCAACCCTTTCAACTCCAATCAAGGCCCATTATGGTGTGGTGGGCTGGACTTTAAACACAAGACATCAATCATTCTGGAGAAAACGATAGTGTCACTTATATGATGGTCTAACTAGAGGTCCGTGGGATGTCTAAAATTAGGAATCTACAAATGCCCCTCTGGAAAGCCCATTTTGCAAGGGAGCCCGACAGACTGATAAATGGATGTTTCGGTGAAGAAACAAGCCTAATTAAGACATCCCGCTCAAGGAGATTCTTGAGTGGAAATCGAGCTTTACGTGGGAACGGATAAGCATAATGTGATAAGATAGGTCATTCAAAAGGGAAGGAGAGAAAACTAATCTAAGAGGGCTTGTGTCAGCAGTCCAAGGGACCCCAGGCACTCGCACATGAGACTTGGGCACACTCTGAGATGCATTGCAATCTGGCCCAAGGAGATATAAGACACCTAAAATAGGAGTAAGTAACTAAATCAGGATAAGAGAAAATGACCTTCAAATCTCAGTATACTCGTGACTATCACACACAAAACACTCTTTTGACTTGTTGAATCGGAGTGGAATCACACAGACTCTTTAATTCTAGTTCAACAGAATCGAAAAATGCAGATGATTGATGTAGGGGAGAGAAACCATGGGGAAATCAACGGTACCCACACTGCCTCCTTAGCTTCGCTACATGATACCAGTGTACCATGCTCATATTTATTTTGGTTGTTTTGGTTTGTTTTGACTAATAAAAGGACCTATATGATTTGTGCTGGGTTTAAAAGAAAAAAAACATATCTAATGCATAACCAGAGGATTTATTTGCCTGGCTCCATGACAATTCGGCCAAGAGTTCGAGAATTCCGTCATCCCAACTTAGCAAGAAATGTAGTTTGGAGCCTTACGGAGATCTGTCGTCCTACATTTGTTACTAATCATGATCAAGAGTTCGAGAAGTCCATCATCCCATCGTAGCAATAGGCGGCCGTCGAATAACTTAAGAAGCATATAGTCTTCACGATTTTTATTATAGAGGAACTTAGAGTTTATGCACCCAAAGTTATTAACCTCCGGGGTTGACTATCTATAAATGTAATCAAAGTTGATGATGATGTCGCATGATTTTCTTTGTTGATATTGTTACCTGCAGCTGTATCAATACACATTAGCCAAGTTCGACTCGTTCTCTAAGATTTTATTTTTTATCAACAATCTTTAATTATGAAAGGATAAATCTTAAAATATTGTCAAGAATTTGGTTCGTGCTTCCTATCAAACTCCTCATTCATTTCATGGTCCTTGTCGTGAAATCATGGACTGCCCGCGCCCCCATTTTTTTGGAGACTTATTTAACATCGGTCATCTAATTTTCCCTGAATAGTAAATAATGATGTGCCTCATTTTCAAAAATTTGCGGTAAGTTGGACCTGAGGCATGCTTTTGTATGTTGGTGGAGATCTTGCACAGGTGGAGGAAAGTAAAAGCATGGATGTTAAGGCGTTAACAGATTTTAACATGTTCACAGGTTAACTTGTTAATGTGTTAATCTATCAGCGTTCGCATATGTTAACCTGCTAAGTTAATATGTTAATACATTTACTAATGTTGACGTATTAACGACCTATTAACATGTTACTATGCCAACAATTGTTAACATGTTATCTTAACAAAGCAACACATGTTGGGGTGTAAATGGGTTAACACAGTCACAGGTGTTGACACATTAATCTGTTAATGGATGTTTTCCACATGTTCGCGGACATTAATGCATTAACATGTTAATATGTTAACTTAATCATAAGTTAATGCACGTTAACATATTCATAGGTGTTAACACGTTCACCTATTAGCAAGTTAACTCGCTAATCCCGTTAGCAAGTGTGAAACTGCTAACACCGTGTGTTGAGATTTTAATCGCAATATATTGATATGGATAAAAACGACTGTTTTTTAAGAGTGTTTGAACCACAGTTGATGTCAAAGACTAAAGAATAAGTTTGTCCAAAAAACATAAGGGGGCAAAACGTGGAAGATTTTAGACCAAAAAATAAGTGAGGGTGGGAAGAGGGGGCTAGTTACAATTTTTAGTATTTTTTTTGGGTTTCAAACAAAATGAGAATTACCATTTCCCCCGAAAGGAAAAATAACAGCAATTTCGTGATCGTGGCCGTGGCATGGGGGAGCGCATGTGACCGCGCACGTCATTATCAGCTTGGAAGAGCCGCTCGGATCGCAGTCCATGGTGGCTGGGCTGGGCCACGGGGTGTGGAGGTGGCGGGGGGGAGGGGGAGAGAGATCAGGCGGGCGCCGTCTCAGCCAGTAAAGCGATTGGGGTTGTGGGGTTTCTTCTGTGGCGGTGTGGCTCTCCATCCTTCCTCCTCCCTCCCCGCCATTTGCTGCCCTCCCATCCATATAAGGGCCCCTACGACGGGATGACGGGAATTTGCCTCCCCTGGCGCTGCTCTTCGGGAGCGCACGAGCACGACATCTGGAGGCGCCGCCCCTCCATCCCTCTCTGCAGATGGCCGCGGGGCTCGCGGATTCCGTCTTCTGCCTTCCGGTAGCTGGCCGGCCTTCTCTTTTCCTGGGCTATTTTTATGTTGGGGTTTCTTTCACGACGCGAAATCATCTTCCAAAATCCTTTTTTTTTGGGTGTGATTTTAGCATTGTGTGCTGATACTTTTTCCGACCCATTTGGGGGTTTCAGGCGCCGCCGCAGAGGGCAGCTTGCAGCAGCAGGGCCAAAGATTCTACTGGTATGGGTTCTCGTTCAACATTGCGTTGTTTTCCTTTGTCTAGCTCAGAATTTGACACCATTCACCGGAGCTAGACGCCATTCATCCGGTGCACTGGTTCTCTATGTTTTGTTATGCGGGGGATTCCCAGTTATGAGCTTAGCTTCCCTGGGAACTGCTTTTATTTGTTGTCAAGAGTAGCCCTTTTGCATTTGTAAGTTTCTTCCTGTTAGGTTTCTGTGCGTTGCAATTTCTTGTCCATTCAGCAATATTCTGGCGACTTTTAGGCAAAGGAGTGGTGAACGACGGCGGAACTTAATTGGCCACCTCTACCAGATCAGTCCGCAGGTCGGCGGTCAGGTCCAGTCCGTGCTCGTCATGGACAACCAGACCGTCAAGGCCGGCCAGGTGCTCGTGCGGCTCGACCCGCTCCAGTTCGACCTCGCCGCGCAAAAGGCCCGCAACGAGACCGCGCAGGCCAGGGCCAAGGCCGACCAGATGACCGCCGCCGTCGCCCTCGCCAACAGCATGATCGCCGAGAGCGAGGCCAAGGCCAGCCAGGCCGAGGCCCAGGTCGGACAGACCAAGGCCCAGCTCGCCCTCGCCAAGCTCACCCTCGACCGCCAGGAACAGCTCTTCAAGGCCGGCGGCGTCATCTCCCAGTCCGACCTCGACAACGCCCGCAGCGCCTACCAGGTCGCCCTCGCCAACGAGGCGGCCAACGAATCCGCCCTCGTCGCCGCCCGCTCCATGGTCGATGCCTCCAAGGCCGGCCTCCTCCCCCTCGAGGCCAGCATCAAGGCCGCCCAGGCCGGGGTCGCCGCCAGCGAGTCCGCCGTCAAGGACGCCCAGCGCGTGGTCAACTACACCACCATCGTCGCCCCGGCCGACGGCCGCGTGGGCGCCAAGTCCGTCGAAGTCGGCAACTACGTCACCACCGGCCAGACCCTGATGTCGGTCACCGGCGACCACCCCTGGATCGTGGCCAACTTCAAGGAAACCCAGCTCACCCACATGCGCCCCGGCCAGCGCGTGGACCTCACCCTCGACGTCCTGCCCGACCTGGACCTGCACGGCACCGTGCAAAGCATCTCCCCCGCCAGCGGCTCCACCTTCGCGCTCCTCCCGCCCGACAACTCGACGGGCAACTTCACCAAGGTCGTGCAGCGCGTCCCGGTCAAAATCGTCCTCGACGCCGACAGCCTCAAGGCCCTCGGCGACCGCCTCCGCCTGGGCCTCTCCGTCGAGGTCGAGGTGCGCGTGCGCTGAGAAACTCGATGCCTTGGAGTGGGACGGGCCCAGCGGTTCTTGTCCCATCTTTTCAATCCATTTGAATGAGAACCGGCCTGAACCCTGGAGCCGGAACCTCCCGGTCCCGGCCACTCTCCGCCGCCTCGCCGATCAGACGCGGAACAGCGCCGGCGCGTGGCACTTCAGCCGGCGCGTGGCCGCCCGGCCGACGACGAGCGGCGAGGCCAGCCCGTCGAGCGTGAGGCGGGTCTCGTTGCGCGAGACGAGCCCGACCGCGCGCAGCCGCGGCACCTGAATGATGAGCGAGCGGTCGAGCCGCAGGAAACAGTTCGGCGGCAGCAGGCGTTCCCACTCGGAAATCCCGCGCAGCACGGTCGTCGCCGGCCGGTCGCGCAGCAGCACCCGCGAGTAGGCCCCGGTGGCCCGGATCGCCACGATCTCGCCGACCTCGGCCAGCGTCACCGTCTGCGCGTCCCGCAGCGGGATGCGGTCGCCGGCGGCCAGCGTGTCCCCGGCCGGCTGCTCCCCCGCGGCGGCCGCGACCGGGGCCGGAGTTTCCTCGAGCAGGCGGGCGACGGCCTGCGCCAAACGTTCTGGCGCGACCGGCTTCAACAGGTAGTCGCACGCGCGCACCGTGAACGCCTCCACGGCGAACGTGTCGTAGGCGGTCACGAACACGACGCGGGGCCGCGGCTCGAGGCGCGCAGGCAACTCCATGCCGTTGTCCGGCGCGAGGTCCACGTCGAGGAACACCACGTCGGGCCGCAGCCCGGCGACCGCCGCGATCGCCGACGCGGCGTCCTCGGCCTCGCCCACGACCTCGATCTCCGGGTGACGGGCGAGGAGGTCGCGCAGGCGCTTGCCGCCGAGTTCGGTCTCGGCGACGCCGTGATCGGCGGGTTGCGCGTCAACCCTCAGGATGAACGCGGATCCGCTCGGTAGGCTCGCGGGTAGAAAGAAAGAACAGAATATTGATGAATGATGCTAGATGTATGCTATCGTATTCATGTCTCTCTAAGAATTTATGGGAAGAGGCATTGGTCACAACAAATCATGTCTTGAATGAAAATCCCACAAAATCTATAAATAGCATATCTTATGAATTATGAAATGGGAAGAAAACTAATTTGAGTTATCTCAAGAAGTGGGGGTCAATTACTCACGTTCTCATTCCTAGTCAACTTAGAGATGAGTTAGACTCAAAGACATCAAAATGTAGATTCATAGGGTATAATGAGAAATTATCTGCTTATAGATTTTTTCATAAAGAAAAATAGATCATTGAGTATATGAGCAGAATGAGCTTAAATCATCTGGCTGTGAGCAGAAGGAGCTTAAATCACCCCTCTCCTTATCATCTCTCTTCTTCCTACTATACTTACTGTCAAATACCATACCCACTCATCTCTCTTATCCCTCTTATTTTTTTCACCCAACATGTAATGCTCTCCCACCTTCCCTCTAATCCAGTCACCTCCCAGAACCCATGGCAGTAGCAGCCTCGCTCTCGTAGGACGACGGTCTCAGCTAGCCCAATAGCAGGTCCCGCAACTCCTCTCACTGCAATTGGTCCTTTTGGAGATTCCGTTCTATATCAATGGATGACTAGGATAGAATGGTATTCTATTCGCACACTCATTGATGTAAACATTCAACAATTTCTTCTTTCTCTGCTCTAGGCTTTTTTGGAAGGTGACCATATGGCTGCAGTTCATTCCTTTCTCTGCTCCAATTGGATTCTGAGTTTAATTTATGACACATATATTGCTATTTGCTTCATGAAAACCCTTCTTTCTTTTTTCATTTAGCTCTATACATTGAAAGGAAGGGATGTTAACAATATTGTTACTATGGCAATGATGGGGTGGGGCCTTTTCTTGATGTATGCATGAAATTTGAATGCATGGCCTAAACAATTAGCTATTTTAAACAAAAAATTCTCATCTCCTGTTGTTTGTAGTAGCTTAATACATGGAGCCTTATATATAGGCATTTTCTTTCTAGAACCGGGAGAACCCACCCAGTGCTCTGCCTAGCATTACAAATGACTTGCATCCTAATGCCAGGTGTGAGAACCCATCCTAGGCCCTGCTTTCTACCCTGGGGTGAGGTAGCAGTGTCGAACCCACAACCTCATGGACAACCAGTAGGTGTGTTATGGTTCAATGGCCTTCTATTCAGGCAACTGAGGCAAGAACAGAGGCTTTAGGATAACCATGAGATACGTCTGGAATATCAAGAGTCCAATTGAGAAAATGCAAATTAGTGCCACTGGTTTCAGATTTTTGACTGAAGAATCACCGTAACCATTTTTTTTTGGACAGCTGCAGTTTCATATATGTGTGAGGTGAAATTCTTAATTGATTGTCTGTCCCGCTATACAGATAGACAATATGCAATTCTGTGATGAGATGTTTGTGTTCCCAATATTGCAAGGGATGCGAAATTTGTGGGGAGTAGGAATTGGTCATAGTAATGTACTTCTGAGAGAGAATGACTATTGGAAAGCAAAATTGCTTCCGCAAAAGGTGGGACTTTTCTCGGTTGATTTATTGAATTATTCATGGTGAAAGATGGCATTTGTGGTTCTAGTTAATCTGAAGGAATCATATGAGAGGGACCATTAGGTGTGGCTTTCTTGTCCTGAAGGAAGGAGAGCAATCAAGAGGCATACCTGTGTTAGTTACACTTGGTGTGACTCTTTATTTAAGATCAGGTCTTACTTGGTGGTTAGTTCAGGGTCAGCTGATCTGAACTGGAATTGATGGCTGACTCTTTTGATCCTGACGACAAGACTTTTTTTTGGAAGGTGATATATAGTCACATTCTGCGGAAGGCCTGCGCCGTGGTCGGTCCGTAGATGGTCACGCCGTTCAGCTGGCCGCCGTTCAGCAGCATGATCATGGAGCGGGCCATGTCGCCGGCCGTGGACGACGCGGAGGCGGCCGGCGCGACCTGGCCGACGTATTCGTACGCGCGCTGCTGGAAGCCGGTCCGGGTCCAGTGCACCGGCAGCGCGATATCCGCGGCCAGGGCGGCGACCTGCCAGCCGGCTCGACGCAAGGCTCGACCGCGCTGGAGTTCGACGGCGTTTACAACATCAACTCGCAAGGCACGACCGTCGGCTTCTTCGATGTCGATCGCATCGAGGTGCTGCTGGACGGGGCCTCGGCGCTCTACGGCTCCGACGCCGTGGGCGGGGTCATCAACATCGTCCTTCGGACGAAGTTCGATGGAGCGGAGACACGTGCTTCCCTGGGCGGCGCCGCCGGGGGTTATGGGACGCGCGACATCGCCCAGACCTTCGGCAAGACTTGGTCGACCGGCCACGTCCTGCTGTCGTACGAATACCAGGCGCACGACAACCTGCCGGGCTACAAGCGCGCCTTCGCTGGCAACGCGGATCTCCGAAGCCTCGGCGGCAGCGATTGGCGCCAGTACTACGCGCAGCCGGGCAACATCATCGGCCTCAACAGCGCCGGCACGGCCTATGAGCCGCTCTATGCGATCCCGGGCGGCCAGAACGGCGTTGGCCTGACGGCTGGGTCGTTCCTGCCCGGCCAGGTCAACCTTGAGAACCAGCAGGGTCAGTACGACCTGCTGCCGCAGATGGAGCGCCATAGCGTCTATCTGTCGGTCGCCCAGGATCTCGGGGACAGGGTCGAGTTCTCGGCGGACGCCCGCTACAGCCGCCGCAGCTTCCATTCGATCGGCGCGGCCAATGTCGCCAGCATCGATGTCACGCCGGCCAACCCGTACTTCGCCTCGCCGACCGGCGGCAGTTCGACGACGGTCGCCTACTCGTTCGCAAATGAACTTGGGGGCACGGTGACAGACGGCGTCGCCGAAAGCCTCGGGACCAGCGCCGGGCTGACGGTCCGCCTGCCGGCCGGCTGGCAGATGGAGGCCTACGGCGCCTTCGCCCAGGAGCATGGGGTCACCAACGAAACCAACCTCGTCAACAGCGCCTTCCTGGACGAGGCGGTGGGCAATATCCCCGATGACCCGTCGACCAGCTTCAGCACGGCGCAGAACGGGTTCTTCAATCCCTTCATCGGCCAGGGCTCCAATCCGGCGGCGATCCTGAACTTCATTCGTTCGGGCTATGAGCACCGGGTCGACCGCGGCCAGACCTATTCGGCCAACCTGAAGCTGGACGGCGCCCTCTTCTCCCTGCCGGCCGGCCCCGTGCGCCTTGCGCTGGGCGGCCAGTGGCGCCGGGAGACCCTGAAGACCGGCGGCGTCAGCCTGGTCGCGGACGCTACCCCGGATCCCGTCACCACACGGGACGTCGGCCGCAACGTGGCCAGCGCCTTCGGCGAGCTCAACATACCGGTCTTCGGCGAGGCCAACGCCATCCCAGGCTTTCAGCGGCTGGAGCTGTCGGTCGCGGGTCGGTTCGAATCCTACCAGGGCGTCGGCAACACCACGAATCCCAAGGTCGGCCTGATCTGGTCGCCGGTCTCCGACGTGACGGTGAAGGCGAGCTACGGAACGTCCTTTCGTGCGCCGACCCTCCCCGAACTCAACAACCCCTACATCATCGCACCGACCTTCCTGGCCGGGCCGAGCGGCAACGTGCTCAGCCTCATCCTGATCGGCGGCAACCCGGACCTTAAGCCCGAGACGGCGACCTCGTGGACGGCAGGCGTCGACTTCAAACCCAAGGCGATACCGGGCCTGAAGCTGGGGGCGGATTTCTTCGACCCGGTACGTATCGGTTTCGGAACCGGCCGAAACCGGGTCCGAAACCGATACTGCCATCCTTGCTCCCAACAGTTCGTTTTTAATGTGTGATGAAAATGAAGTGAAAAGCAAGGGATTATATCATATTTAAGTATGATGGCTGTCATATCCACAGACCTTTGAACACAAGTATTTACTGGACATGAAATTAGCATGGCATCCCTGCATATGGTTGATGATATCTTCTGAAACTTGCATTTTGTTATAAGTTGAAAGCTGTAACATGTGGTGTTCCATTACACAGGAAGTAGCTCTGGAAAAGTGAGGCAACCTCCATTTTAAAGCTATATGTCAACAATATTCGTCCTTCTAAAAGAAACCTTTTAACCATTTTTCTGGTTGAACCTACCTACACCATATCCTTAGCATGTACATACCATTCCATAGATGTTAGATGTTGCTGGCAGTCCCTGGTGTGATGCCCTTTTCTTAGAAGGTACCTGGTATGATGTCCTTGACTCTGGACTTTCTTTAATATCTTTACTGCAAAATTTCCAACCATACCCCCATCTGCTGTCTGTAGCTTCGAAAGCAATTTATCCTACAATGCTTGTGTGGAGTCCCTGACATTCTTAATACACAACCTCTATTCTCCCTGTTTTTGTAAACTCTAACGACTAGTGTCAAGCCTCCTCCGCAACCGCCAACTACCATGCCAAATAACTTGTTTTGAATAGTCTCTAACCTCTTAGCCACTGCTTTTAGGGATTCAGAACAAGGACAAATGGCAGGACAACACTGATTTCAAAGTACCAATCTTCCCTTATATGAGAGAAGTCTACACTTCCATATGACAAGCTTGTTCTCAAATTTCTAGATAAAGACCGTACAATTTCAGCAATGAATAGCGCCCATAGGTTGGGGCAATCTTTCTTTTCATGACAAGAAACTGGGCTTCACCAGTAAATCCCCAGTTGAGCTGAAGCGGGGAACCCCCAGCCTGTTAAGCACCCTTGGCCAGCCTCAAGACCTCCAGCTGATTATCCAGGTTTTCCAAACTGCTTCACCATGGGGTCACCACATAGTTAGGGGCAGTCCAAGGTAGGATTAAAGGGAAATAACCTATCCCCCTTATAATTGCTGCCATGCTAAGGACCCTATCCTCTATGTGTGCCCACACAGTGATTTCTTTCTCAAAGTTCACTTTCAGGCTACGTGCCTCCTCCAGATATACAATCATAAATCTGACGACATACGCCGCACACCGATGTTCGTGGCGGGGGTGGGCTTCCCCAAGTCATCAAAAAAAAAAAGGTAAAAGAAGACCACACAACATGTTTACTAAAAGCTGACCAAACCTTATTGAAACCGATTGAACTGGATTGGAACTGGTCTGGTTCCAACAGGGGGGCAATGGCCAGAAGCGTTGGTTTTCAGCCAGGCCTTGGAACCAAAATCGGAGTCCTGGTCAGGTCCAGATAAATCTGGTTTAATTCCTTGATTATCATAGAACTCCTCAAAGATGAGGATGTTAAGATGGATGTGCAAAAAGACTAGATAGGATAATATTTGGCATGAACATGTTTGTCTAGACTTAGGTGTAATTCCGATTGGTGTTATGCTTAAGAAAAGAAGCTTGGATGGTTTGGTCACAGAAAAAGGATCTATAGGAAACTGTTAGAGGCCCGAACTCTAACCCAAAACCTAGGCGTTGAGTTGAGAGAATCCCCCACATGTATAAATGAAAGACTCCCATAGATTTCCAATATGGGACTAAACCATAACGCCCCCTCTCGCGCCGAACCAACCAGTTTGGGGCGCATCACGGGTAGGGCCAAGTGTCCGCATATGAATCTAATGGATAAACGAGGCTCTGATACCATGTTAGAGGCTCGATCTCCTGTGTTATTAGTCAACTACTCTGCCCTCTCACACAACAGACAAGTGAGAAACCGACAATTTCACGATCAGGCAACCCATTAACTCTACTCTTTGCTAAGCCAGGGAGCAGGCAAAATAGACAAACTCTACCAGAATCTTATAAGTAAAGGCCTGGACAGACCTTCAGGGACACGATACGCAGTACCTGCTCACAGAGATCACTTTAACTACTCTTATCTATCTTGACTCTTCAGTTCTCTCATCCGAGCACTCACCTCCACCACCAGATGTTCTGTCTTATTCTGTTAGCTCTCTCTGTCTTCTTTTGAGCATTTACTCCCTTCTTTCAAACACTTGCTCCCTTCTTTCGAGTACTCTACTGACTTAAGTATCAGATGGTTGTCTCATAAAATCACACCTAGGATTCTTTCTAACGTATCATTCATTGGTTGCAAGTTTTCATGGGATTGTTGATCTCTCTCCCAATAAAACATCATAAAAATATGATGAGCGGTTCGAGATATCAAATTTATGTCTCTACAAAACCAATCTGGGGGGTCTCCATTCCAACCTTTGCTTTTGGGTTCTCAAAGTTAACCCACTTTGCACTTTGGGTGAGAGTTTTCGTAACCCGTACAGAACTGGGATAGTTGGGAGTCAACTTCAGGTTAAGCAACCTGGCTCACGAGGTGAGTTAAGTTAACACCCTCACTTTCTCCTCGCTATGCCCCTTTACACCCCCTTCTCTTATCCTGCTCCGCTCTTCCCCGTTCTACCTTCTTCCCGACTGCAACAGCACCACCAGTGGTGCTATCGAGAGTAGTAGCAACCTCTCGCCTCGCCCTACCCACCCAGTAGAGGGAGCAATGGTGCCCCCCCAGCCTCTTGGCAGCGTGAGTAGCAGCGGCCTCCCGCCTCGTCATCGGTGACAACCCCCTACGCCCTCTCGCTCTACCCTCTTGGTAGTAGGAGCAATAGTGGCCCCCGCTGCGCCTAGTTGCCTTGTTGACGACCCCAGCCTATTTCTCTCTCTCTCTCTGTGTTCATACACTGTAATGATACCATAGCCATGATTGGGTTACTGTCCAGTCTCAAAATTGTTGTGCAATGAATAGGAATTATGGGCATATTGGGTATTTTAGAATACCTATTTCTTTTTTTATTTCTTCTCCCCCTCTCTATTCCACTTCAATGTCTGAGAGTCAACCCAATTTTTTATCAAACTACAACCTCCAGCCACCAAGTTAACCCTGCCATCGAGTTAATTTTTATCAAACTTTAACCTAAATTTAGGAATAGAAATGCGATGTGTTGTGCAAACTTATAGACATGCAAAAGGTTACATAATGAATGTAATTTACATGATGCTAATATTCAATGAATGCAATTTATTGACTGTGTCAATGCATGCAATTTACAAGATGCTAATATTCAATGATTGCAATTTACAGACCAACACAGTGAAGACACTGATGACATAAGTAACCTTTGACTTGTCAAAATTCAATGAACCAAGCTGACCAAACTTATGACATGGTAAAATTCAAAGAGCGTTAAGTCAATTCTCAACCCCTCACAGGACAGCATGAACCAAATTGACCAGCACAACCAATCACTCATTGCATAAGGAGCCAAATCTAGTTTGGATATTTGGATAATTCATGGAGATGATCCATGCCAGAATTAGGATGTCCCTAGATTCCACGATGTAATCCTCGTCAGAATCTTGATCATATCATTTTTTTGTTATAACTGTGCAGGTCTTTTTTTAGTCTGTCCAGTCTAAAAATCTTCGTGTTGTTGCTCAAGAACCTCTGTCTCAACTCCAGTTTGAAAACCAGATTAATGCAGGAGCAAAATCGGATGCAACCCCCCCTGATGGTCAGCCTGTTCGGACTCTGCGCTCAGAGCGTGACACATGCCCTTGAGCATTTACAAAGAACATCCTTAAGAAGCGCGTAAGAGAGGCCCAACATAAGTTTGATTCAGTCCAGTGCCATAAGAGAAGAAGAAAAGGAGATCAACCTTGAGAGAAAGCAGTCGTCCCATCTACTGTTGCTTGAAAAGATAGATCGTCAGATCTGAACTTGTAGATGCAGTCACCAACTTCTAGATCTCTATCTGAAGACTCTATTGGTGTTTGTTCTTCTTATTTTTTTGTGATTTTCCCACTACACTTGTAGTGAGTTTTATCTTGTGCTTTTGTTCATCTAGAATCATCCCTACTAGTTTGTGTGTAGGAAGACAGATGGAGGGTTCTCTATTCTGTTATTTTAGGGTTTGTCCCCGTGTGTGGTGAGGACCTCGTCCTTGTGAGGAGTTTGCTCCTCATGTGGGGCTTGTCCCTGTGTGTGGTAAGGACTTCATCCTCGTGAGGAGTCTTCTCCTCGTGTGGTTAGGGCATCATCCCCGTGTGTTGCTGCATTCGCAGCTTGCGAAGAAGCCTCACTGGTTCGATGAGGGGTGGACGCAGGTTGTGGGTTTTCAACTAAACCACCTTAAAAATCCCTGTGTTATTATTGTGCACCATGTGTGGTTGCTCCATCTTCTCTATTCTCATTCACAGGTTGGTGTGCATGTTTCAACGTATGCTATCTTTATTATTTTTCTATTGTACACATCATTTTATTCCTCACACATTTGAGACTCGCTGAGCAGCCAATCTCAATAAATGAGATCCTGGTTGATCAACAAGGCACACACACAAAGCTAGTCAGTTCATACCTTATTCTTGTGCATTGTGATCTCCGTTGGCCAATAGCATTCAATCGTTCCATCTGAGTCATCCCTTTTCTATCTGTTGTGCTTTGTGTGTAAGTGTTTTATTTGCCTTACTGGAGTGGTTTATGGTTTTGGTAGCCAAGTTTTATTTAGGCAAAAATTTGTGATAGGATCTATTCAATCCCCCCATCTAGATCTGATTGCACTGCACGGGACCCAACACCATTCGATAAGGTGCTTTTGACAAAGGGTTCGTTCCTGGAATTACTTTGATCACAAATTCAATTTCTCACTATTTGTAAGCCTGGTAACTCATAATGGAAAATATTAGAAAATTCACAAACTATATGAATATCATTAATGTCCTACTGTGGTGTCTCAACAACAACTGATGAAAGAAATCCCTGGCAACCAGCGTCACCTCAATCTCATACGCATTCGACCCAATTCTCTTCAACACTCGAAAGGGTCCTACACCGCGGTCCTGGAGTTTCTTTACGTCCCCCGAAGGAAACCGTTCAGGTCTGACCCTGATCATGACGTACTCTCCCTCTCGGAACTCACGTGTGCGTCGATGCGCGTCAGCTAACTCCTTATAACGTGCGTTGCTGGCCACAAGGTGGTGATGATGCAGACTCCGAATAAGATATGTAGACTCATACCTACGTGAATGCAGGGGTGGTCCTGGACATCCAAACAGCCTATGACTCCTACATGATTGGACAACACAGGGAGGACCTGGACGACCAACATGCATAGGTGTCCTACTAAGTGTGGTAGACTCAAGGGGCCTGGTATGCCCAAACTCACTCACTATGTGACCCCTATATGACTGTGGGCATGATAATGCATGTGGGGATACCTGTATGGAAGGGGAGTGATAATAGACCTCCTCGACAAGGTGGGGGAAGGAATATGAGTCAAGAGGCTCAATAGGGAGGGGGTCAAAAGGGTCAAGGAACTGAAGACTCTTCCTAACGGACCCCTTCACTATACTTGCCCATGTCGGATACTCACCCAGGTGCAGATGGTCACCTTTAGGCATACTGATAGATCACAAAAACTCATTCCTTGTGTGCTACTGCATGCTCTTCTTAGTATTTAGTAAACACAATGGTGCTTGAAATTTCTATGGCCGAAATCACCCTTGAATTATTCAGCTGCCAACGGAGGAGCTAATCTACTCCAAGTCAAATCCGGATCAAAAGGACTCCATGCGTCTCATATATTCCAATATTTCGACTAACATTCCCCAAATGAATTAAATCCCAAAATTTCTCTTCAAATTTTTTGATTTCATGAAAACTTTCACTTGGGGACTCGAGCCGGACATTTTATTGCCCTTCTACACGCTATTTGCCTTAATCTGCTGAAGAACAGGACATGGGTCGACCCATAGGGTCGACCCTCACACAACCCAGCAGCAAGGGTCGACCCCAAGGGTCGACCCTCGCAGGCCCAGCAGAACCCGGTTCGACCGGTTAGGGGGAGTGAACCAGGGGTCGACCCTTAGGGTCGTCCCAAACCGGCGGGCGGCTCTAGCCGCGCCCTAGCCGTCCCAAGAGGGCTTCCAACCTTAAGTTGGATCCCTCCATGCCTATAAAAGATCACTTCCCCCCTTTCTCAAGCTTTGCCACCATCTCTTGGAGCCCTATATCCCTTCCATTGGCATCAACCCTTCAAGCCCTAGCCGCGGGTCTCCGGGTGGCGTCCGCGCGAACAAGCCTTTCTACGGATACAAGCGTCCATCTTTGCTACATTTCTTCTTGAGGTAAGCTTCTGATGCTTGTGGAGGATCCTCACTTCACACATCTAGCATTCTCTTGGTCGAACCATGTTGTTCTAATCGCCATCGATGGTTCTATCGATTTGTGCTTAGATGGCCCCAAAGAGGCGCACTTCTCGCAGCAAAGGGGAGTCGAGTGCGGCTCCGGCACGTCGTGCACGGGCAGCCGAGGTTGGACACGGCTCTGCCCCGTCTAGCAAAATCCTGGACAGAAAAGTACTTCACCCACGTTCGGTATCATTTTCTAATCTGAACCGCTACCTTCCGGGCTTAGTAGATGCGAGCTTTGTCTTGGAGAGGTTCGAGCTTCATTCAATCCGAGCTTCCGAGCTTATTTCCATATGCATTATCTTCCAGGCATGATTGCATCGACTCCCGATCATGTCAACTCTGAGCTTAGTTATCATAGGGTCGACTTTGTTTCATGGAGTCTGAGCCCAGGCTTCATGAATTCTGAGCTTAGTTCCGTCGTCTGAGCTTTACTTCATTGAGTCTGAGCTTTTGGCATCTTCATGAATTCAGAGCTTAGTTGCGTCAGGGTCGACTCTCAGACCTGGCTACATTAGCCTCAGCTCTCAAAAAGCTTGAACGTCCCAGCTTGGTGATGTCATGCTCGAGTTTGGTAACGTCAGGCTTGACCTTGTAAAGATTGAACGCCCCACTTGGTGACATCAGGCTCGACCTTGGTGACGTCAAGCTCGACCTTGTAGAGCTTGAACGTGACGTCAGGCTCAACCTTATAAGGCTTAAATGTACTAGCTTAGTTCGAGCTTGTCCAAGCTTGACTAAACTTGTCACTTATTTCCAGCTTCATTTCAATAAAGTGACGCTTGTCCGAGCTTGTCTGAGATTGTCCGAGCTTGACCGAGCTTTTTCAAGCTTGTCACTAATTTCCAGCTTCATTTCAATAAAGTGAAGCTTGTCCGAGCCATCTATTAATAAAGTGTAAGCCCTTAGCTCCTATGTTTGACCACATCGAATGCTCCTTACATGCACTCCCATTTCTGCTACTGCTGTAAGATTGGTGATAGATGGCTGCTGTTGTCTTGTGCTGCTGATGGCTGGCTTAGCTGCTGCTGGTAGTGGCCTTGTTGACCTCAAGTGCTTTTACAGAACATAGCAACAGAGATACAAATGAGCTCAAGGAACGTCCGGGACGAGGGAATAAACCCTTTCTTGCGTCAACACTGGCCCAGTGTCGACGTCCACCTCAAGAGACAAATAGACCCTGTCGGACTCACCACCCTGGTGATGACGACGAAAAAGATACCTCAACCGGACCTTACGTCCGGGACGAGGGAATAGACCCTTTTCTTGCGTCAACACTGGCCCAGTGTCGACGGCTACTACAAAGAAGCAAATAGACCCTGTCCGACTCACCGCCCCGGTGACGAAGACGAAGAGACACCTCATCGGACCTTACGTCCGGAACGAGGGAATAAACCCTTTCTTTGCGTCAACACTGGCCCAGTGTTGACGTCCACTTAAAGAGACCAAATAAACCCTGTCTGACTCGCCACCCTGGTGATGACGACGAAAAGACACCTCAGCCGGACCTTACGTCCGGGTCGAGGGAATAAACCCCTTTCTTGCGTCGACACTGGCCCAGTGCTGACGTTCACCTTTAAAGAGACCAAATAAACCCTGTCTGACTCGCCACCCTGGCGATGACGACGAAAAGACACCTCAACCGGACCTTACGTCCGGGTCGAGGGAATAAACCCCTTTCTTGCGTCAACACTGGCCCAGTGCTGACGTTCACCTTACAAGAGACAAATAGACCCTGTCGGACTCACCACCCCGGTGACGACGACGAAGAGACACCTCACCCAGACCTTACGCCCGGGTCGAGGGAATAAACCCTTTCTTGCGTCAACACTGGCCCAGTGTCGACGTCCACCTTTAATAGACAAATAGACCCTGTCGGACCCACCACCCTGGTGACACCGACGAAGAGACACCTCAACCGGACCCTACGTTCGGGATGAGGGAATAAACCCCTCCTTGCGTCATCACTGACCCGGTGTCGACGAACCCCCTCCACGAGGTAAATGAACCCGGACGGCCTCGTCACCTCGACGACCCCGACTGGGTGCCATCTCACCCGGGACCCCTGCGGTTCGAAATAACAAGCAACCCTTTGACTCGGACCTCCTGCCCGGGTCAATTAACCCAACAAGCTTTTCTCCCTGTCCCTTCGGGTGACGAATAGCCCTTTGACTCGGACCTCCTGTCCGGGTCAATTAACCCAACAAGCTTTTCTCCCCGTCCCTTCGGGCGACGAACCACCCTTTGACTCGGACCTCCCGCCCGGGTCAATTGACTCAACGAGCTTTTCTCCCGTCTTGCTGGGCCCACGTCATCGAGCTACTCGATAAGACTGCGGGGCTTGCGTGGTGGAGTGATCCCCTCGTCTCTCCCTTGGGGAGACGAGCACTCTCCTGCGCACCTCTGTTAGTCCAGTCGGGACGCTCCTAGGTCGAGCTCTTGACGCAGGCTACCGCTCAGGTGAAGGACACGAACAAACCAGAGCTAAGGGGCGAAAAGGAGCAAATCTACGAGCCAAATGCTCGAAAGAATGCACACCAATGTTCATCTCTTCTATTAAAAAATGAAGGGGTACACGTGCTACGGGGCATACCCCTGTATTACATACTCGTGCTAGAGGAGAGAAAAGACAAAAGGAAACACGACACATGGGGAGGCCCGGAGATGCAAACGCTCAGTCAATTCCCCGGAAGATATCCTCGAGAGGGAGAATGCCAATGCAGGGGAAGCTGACCATGTCACGAAGGCGCCCCTGTTGCCCTTCGAGGCGCTCCAGCTCCGCCTCGAGGGAGGCTGCTTCCGCCCGAGCCACGGCCCCGGTTTCATCGGACCTTTCTACAACTTCCTCAACCTCGGCCCGTCTGGACTTGGCCACGGCGAGCCGCCCCTCCAGGTCTTCAATCAGCTTGTTGAGGGAGTCGAGCTCTCGCCGCCCGTCCTCGGACACCCGGGCAGACTGCTCTCCCCCATGCCGGCGAGAACGCTTCAAATGCAATCAGTCGGTGGCGTGGACTCTTTACCCTGAGTGCGTGGACGCCTTGCCTTCAAATTGATGTAGAATTAGAAGTTTCACAGCTGTTGCGTCCACGCTGTATGAAAGCAGCGTTGACGCTGGCTTGAAGGCTATGAATCTTTCTTCTGCAGCGTCGACGCCAAAAGAGTTTGTTTATCGATGGGGACAGAAGGTCCGAGCCGATGGTTTATGTTGATCGATTTCCCCGATGATGGCAAAAATTGATGGTAGGATTTATTCATCGGCATAGGTTAAATGCTGAAGCAAAAAGGTCTATTACAGTATAGGCGTAAGGCTTATGCCGGTGGGACATGGCTTGCCGATCGCACGTAGGAATTCTTGTGGGACCTAAATGGTGAATGAGATAATAACATCACTTTCATTGTCATTTCATTCATTCATTTTTTTTGTTCGTCATTTTTTTGATCACATTACCGACCTAAGCGCCCTTTCAGGTTTTCGCCGAAGTCGGCCCCCTCTTGCTTTTGCCCACATGCGCTTTCGGGTTTTCACGTGGTGGGATACTCAATTTTGCCTACGACGCCCTTTTCGGGTATTCGCTACAGCTGGGTTATAGTCATTTTTGCCCTTACTCAGCGTGGCTGGGTAAGGCCGGTGAGGCACCTCTATTTTAAGCCTTATTTTTTGTTACTTGATTTACAGAACTGATGCCAGAATGGGTAGAGATTTGTTCGTTGGCACTGGCTGAGTGCCGAAGCAAGATAGGTTTGTTCATTAACAGGGCCGAAAGGTCCAAGTTAAGGGAATGCTGGACGTTCTTACCGATGATGACAATGGTCGAAATTGATTTGTTCATCAACATTGGTTAAATATCGAAGTAAAAATATATTTGTAAATTAACGAGGATGAAAGATCCAGGCTAAGGGAATGTTGACCAATCCTGCCGATGATGACAAGGGTTGAATCTAGTTTGTTCATCGACATTGGTTAAATGTCGAAGCAAAGATAGGTTGTATTCATTAACGAGGACGAAAGGTCCAAGTTAAGGAAATGCTGACCAATCTTACCGATGATCAGAAGGGTCAAAATTGGTTTGTTTATTAACATTAGTTAGATGTCGAAGCAAAGATATGTTTGTTCATTAACGAGGACGAAGGGTCTAGGTTAAGGGAATGTCGACCGATCTTGCCGATGATGACAAGGGTCAAAACAGGTTTGTTCATCGACATTGGTTAAATGTTGAAGCAAAGATAGGTTGTATTCATTAATGAGGACGAAAGGTCCAGGTTAAGGGAATGTTGACTGATCCTGCCGATGATGACAAGGGTCGAAACTGGTTTGTTCATCGACATTAGTTAAATGTCGAAGCAAAGGTATGTTTGTTCATTAACGAGGATGAAGGGGTCCAGGTTAACAGAATGCCGACCGAACTTGCCGATGATGACAAGGGTCAAAACTATTTTGTTCATCGACATTGGTTAGATGTTGAAGCAAAGATAAGTTGTATTCATTAACGAGGAGGAAAGGTCCAAGTTAAGAAAATACTGACTGATCTTGCCGATGATGATAATGGTCAAAACTGGTTTGTTCATCGACATTGGTTAGATGTCGAAGCAAAGGTGTGTTTGTTCATTAATGAGGACGAAGGGTCCAGGTTAAGGGCACACCGACCGATCTTGCAGATGATGACAAGGGTCAAAACTAGTTTGTTCATCAATATTGGTTAAATGTCGAAGCAAAGGTATGTTTGTTCATTAACGAGGATGAAGGGCCTAGGTTAAGGGAACGCCGACCGATCTTGCCGATGATGACAAGGGTCAAAACTAGTTTGTTCATCAACATTGGTTAAATGTCGAAGCAAGGATAGGTTCGTTCATTAACGGCCAAGTTAAATTTTGCTACCCCCATGGGCACTTCGCACTTCTGGTTGAAGCCCGCGATTTTGATATTCTTGACTTCAATTAAGTGCACGTCGAAGTAATGCTTCTGGTACAGCCGATAGGGGAGTATGTTAACTGCCGCTCATGGGTCGATCAGGACCCTATTAATGGGCTGTCCATTCAGCTGCCCCCTCATATAGAGCGGCCTATTATAGCTACATGTGGGTAGGAGCATATCGTCCTTCGTGAAGGCGACGGCCACTTCTGGTGACATCTCTGCCAAGCAGGCTTCAAGGTGCGCCGACGTCTGGAGTGCGACGATGATGGCTTGTCGTGTCTCTTCATCTAAAGGTAACATTTCCCAGACGGTGAACCGGGTCGGGATCTTCTTGGGGTGCCTGACTATTCGGTCGGCAGCCCGAACCTTGAGCAGCTTCATCTCTTCGGGCTTGCCGCGCCTGCCCCCAATCTGGCTCTGAGGCGATGGGTCGGCGGACGGCTCCCCCGTAGGGTTGGGCAGGACTGCTCGGGATGACACATCCTGACGGGCCTCCTCCGTCTCTTGCATAAATTCGACGAGGTTGAGGATGCCGTCGAATTCTACTATCGGCGGGGGCGGAGCCACCATCGACGGTGCCGGGAGTTTTTTGACTGGTGGGGCTGGAGGAGCGTCGGCTCTCTCCGCTGGCCGAGATTGCTGCGGGGGTCCTTGCCTCCCCGTGCGCGACCGCAGGAATTCCGCAAATGAAGGGACGCCCTGGCTCTTCGGCTTCGCAGGGTAGAGGCTAACCGATGGAGGGATCTCAACACCCCGGACCTCGGGTTCTAGGACCCGGTATGGTTGTTCACCCCTGAGCATGATGTTGCCGCTGTCCTGGGGATGGCGGCCCCATTTCCTTCCTGACCAGGTGGCATGTTGGGAAGTGGATACCTCGGCCTGGTTTGCTTCCGGCAGGCCATAGAGCATCTCATCTCCTCCCTCATCCAGAGAGAGGGCTGTGTCGAACAGCGTTGAGAGGGTGTTGTAGGTGATGACGACTCCCTCCTTCTTCTTGTTTCGGGGTCTTCTCTTCTTCTTCCTCTTCTCCCCGATGGTCGGAGGTAGTTCCCGGGGGAATTGCCCCCACAGGGGAGGCTCTTCTTCCGCTTGGGTTCCCATCCCGGGGGCCAGCTCGAGATTTCCGAACTCCCCCCAAGGAACGTATTCCTTCAATTCGACAGGCCGAATCTCAGGCTGTTCGTATTCTTCGAGCCCGTCAATAAGGGTTTGAAGCCTTTCCACCCCTGGGCTGACTTCCTTGTGGATCCGCACCGGGACCCATTCTTTTCTATTGAAGGTGGGCCTCCTCATGACCAACCGGGGAGCGGTGTCATGCCACACAGGGTCCACCGACGGTGGTACCGGCCGAGGAGTGACACCTCTAACGTGAATTACCGGGGTGGGCTGAGGAGCCGGTCTTCTTCTATTTCTCTTTGGCACAGACTGCCATCCCCTCTGATCCTGGGCGGGTGCTACCACGAAGGCCTCATAAGTAGCGCGAGTGCTGGTCTCCGCCCATTCTTCCGGCAACTCTTGATATAAGGATATCATGTTGACCGAAGACGGCATACTGGGCATCTCATGCAACTGCGGAGGATCCACCTTGTGTTCCCCCATGTCTAACTCCCCTTTCCTTATTAATGCTTCGATGATGTCCTTGAAGACGTAACAGTCTTCGATGGTATGTCCCAGCATCTGGTGGTAAAGGCAGAAGCGGGGGTCATCCTTTTTCTTCACGTCACCAGGTCTCCTCGGCTCTGGCAATGTGATCTTGTTGTAGCTGGTTGCCCATTCAAATAGGAGTCGGGACTTGTCCCGGGAGAAGGAGTACAGCTTGCTATGTGCACCCGATCAGCCAGGAGAATGTCGTCCGCCCACTGTTAGAGCCCGAACTGAGGGACTGGGCATTGTCAATCTGCCCGAGCGTACTAGTCTTCAGGAAGGGGGATAGCCTGCTGCTGGAGCCTTACTACCCTTTCCGGTTCGGACGGAATTTTGGGTATGACCAGCACATCCCTTCACACAGCGCCCAGTTCACGCTAGCAATGCGGAGTTTGCGGGGGAACCTATCAGCTGAGACCGCCCGGGTCTGGTGGGACTTCTTCCACAGGGCGGACACAGCCACCTTCCGGGTGCCAGCCCTGGGCCGGGTCCCACGGGTAACGTCTGAGTACATAAAGTAGTGGAATGCTCGGACGAGATTCTATCGGTTGCACAAGACCGATTGTTGGGACGGGCCGGAGAGGAGGCTCCTGAGCCGGCAACCCGTGCCCGTTCTTGATGTTGATCCGGAGCACCTCCTCCGATTGTATCATGGCAAGAGCGAGGAGGCGGCCGCCTATTTGTATGCACGCAAGGAGGCCCAGAGGTCCCAGGCAGTGCCGCAAGTGAAGCTGCCTCCAGTAGCAGAGGATGATTTTAAGAAGACCTTGTGGGACCTCTGCGGTGTCGGGGGTGAACGTCTGGACCTGGCCAATTATCCCTTCCCGGCAGAGGAGGAGGGTACCCTGGCGAAGAGCTGGTGCTTGGAGGTGGACCCGACTTGTCCTTATCGTGCCTTCATGCGAGCCGAGGAGCGGAGGCCCGAGAATTACAAGGACACGACCTGGATGTTCATTCTTCTCCGGGTGCACGGGTTGAAGATCGAAGACCCGGGGAGGACTATCTTGAACAAGCCGCTGCGTTTGGCCTACTATTATGCCGATGGCTGGGGGATGGATTACTTCAACCTCCTATGTCACCTGGGTGCCAAGAAGCACGCGGACTTAGCCGCCCTCGCCGACCGGTGTCAGAAAGTCGGGGATGTGTGATGGCTGATTCGAGAAGCCGCCCGTCGGGACCAGGAGCCCTCCCTGACCTACTGGCCGGTGTCGCTTCGTATTTATACCGGCCCGCACGGTATGTATCCTCACACCTGTGTGTTGAGCTCTTCCTTCGCCTCTGCTGGTTGTTGTTGAGTGCCGAGTGTCGACTGACTCCTGACTTCCCTTGTCTTCTTCTCTTTGCAGACCACCCCGATGGTAATCAGTTGGCGACGTACCGCAACGTCCTTTGACAGGCGGAGAAACCAGCGTATTTCGAGGAGGAGCCAATAGCTCCAACTACCACTCCTCTGCCTCCCCCCGCAAAGCGGTCCCGGGCTCGATCGCCGGTGAAGAAGGCATTGGTAGAGGCGAAGGTCACCGGACGGCGGGAGGCCAAGCGCCGGAAGACGGAGGCTGCCCAATCCTCGCGAGCTGCCCCTGTGCTGCCTCCGATTCCGTCATTCAAGGATTTCGAGGCGGGCCAAGCCGAGCCACGTCAACCAACTGGTGAGATTTCCCCTCGGGACCCTGGCCCCTGAGGAGGGCTTGTTTCTATTTTGGCTCGGGATGCTCACGCTTGGTATTTTCTATGTTCGCCAGCTAGGGAGGGGCCCCTGCCTTTGCCTACCCCGGCCATGGACGAGCCTCGAACGGGACCCGGGCCCCTGTCGACCCCAGCTCGCTCGCCCAGCGAAGCTGGGGGGCCTCCGGAGACGTCACCGGTGGAGAGGGCGCTCGCCACTGCGAGGGCGACGACCAAACAAGAGGCGGGACGGAGGATGGCGGAGGTGTCACGGATGGCCTCGACCTCTCCTCCTTCGCCGGTCCCTTCCTTTGCCGCATTTGCTTCGCCCCGGGTCAAGCCGAAGAGCCCTGCCGGTGAGTTCTTTTAACATCGACGACTTTCGGCCTTAACGAATTACCCCTATTTGAGACCTCCTCTCGGTAGGGTGTTTAGATTGGTCATCTCTCCCTTATTCACCCCTTGCACCTATGCGCGGCCGAGGAGAGAAAAGCAGGGACCATTACTTCCCCTAGGCATGGCCACAGGAGAGACGATGTCACCTAGTAGAGGAAAAACCTGACCAGAGTTGCCGTGTAGTGTGTGATGGCCGTGCTCGGGATCCTCTTTTATGGTCAAGGGAAGAGACACCTTGTTGCCAGGTTGGCAATAGCTTGACTTTAAGGGAAGAAACGCTTAAGATACAACCCATTCCAAGTGTGAGACAGCTCCTCACCTTCCGTGTTAACAAGACGATATGCGTTCCCTGGATAGGCTTCTCTGACGACGAACAGCCCCTCCCAGTTAGGTTGCAATTTGGACCTAGGACCTCCGGACCTAATGAATTTACGTTTCAAAACCATATCACCTATTTGAAATTTACGCTCAATTACCCTCTTTTGAAAATAATGTAAAATTCTCTTTTGGTAAACAGACACGTGATCAGCCGCATTAAGTCTCTGCTCGTCTAAGAGTTCCAGCTGGACGAGCAACGCCTCTCGACGTTCATCGAGATTAAGTTTCTTGTCGAGCTGTACCCTTAGAGAAGGGATCAAGATCTCATATAGGAGCACTACTGTTGGGTCCCATAGTGTAGTGACATGGATCTAGAGGGGGGGTGAATAGATCCCTGTTGGCCCAAACTAGATGGCAGACAAGAAGGGGAGTTAAATTGTCCCCTTGCCGACAATGGCGGATTTTAAAAACAAACTAAACTAAACACAACTGAATTAAAATTAACTGCATTAATTAGTCCAAACTCAAATGAGATGTAACTGTTCTCTTAACCTTTTCGATCTCACATGAATATATAATGCAAAGAACGAGTTAACTATAACTAACCACGGATATCCAACCAACAAACGATGAACATATACTGATAGCAAAATGCAGAGGTAGCGAAGTGTGATGGTGCAGTGAATAAAAATCTATCAAATAGACCTGTGAATGGAGATAGAGGAAATGGACAATCACACAGGCATCCACATGGAACACGGAGATTTTTAGGTGGTTCGGGACCACGACGGGCTCCCTACATCCACCCCTCACCGAACCCAGTGAGGCTTCACTACACGCTTACAATGAAGCGCACAACACACACGGAGACTTCGTCTCCACAACGATCCAACTATGGGATCAAACCACACACACGACCGTACATGAATGGTCACACATACACACCATTATCATGTTCAGAAATGAAGGAAGATACATCAATAATGCTCAAAATAAAAGATTAAGCATGGAAAGCATCATGAATCATCAAGAGAAACAAGATCTGGAATGTCTTCTCTTAGGTTGGAGGCCGATAGAAGATGCTTCACTGGTTCCACAAGAGAGGAAGATGAAACTCGAGGCAAACCGAGCCGCCGGTGCTTTCTCCTTAAAGATCTGGCCACGAATCTGGCATTGGAAGCTTGAGAATGGATGTAGATGTTGAATCCTTGCTCTGGTTGACCTCTCCTTAGCTCTGGCCATCCTCCCCTTTCTTTTCCCCCTTTCCTTGCCCTACAAGATGGAAGGAAATGTTAGAACATTAGGGTTATTCCCAAATTCAGAGTTCAAGTTAATATATATAGAGAGGTGACATAAATACCCAAATACCCCTCCCAAACCATGTTAGAAACATTCATTTAAGTTTAGAAACCAATGAGGGGTGTTTTGGTAAAGTTTAGAAAGGTTTAGAGTAGGTTTAATAACCTCCCGGAATGACCATCTGGAAAGGGTCGACCCTCGCACAAACAGACCACAGACAGAAGCAAAACTGGGTTGCAGAACCCAGGGGTCGACATAAATATGATAAATACCAAGACTCAAGGGGGGGGCTCCTGACTGTCTCCGAGCCAAAGGGACGCGATCGTGGCTCGTGTGGTGCTCCGTGTGTGGTACCGACGGCTCCCTGAACCGGGCCGCTCATGTGCTCGGGTGTCCGCACCATAGGGACAAGGGAGACCCGCAATCTGACTTGAGAAGGATCTAGGTTACCCCAAAGGAAGCTCAAGCTGTCCAGGAGGCACTTCTCGGTAACCCTTTTTGGGCACTAGGATGTCGCGCCAAGCAAGGTGTGACTGGCCCTGTAGCCGTATCATCCGATGGCGCCCAGCCCCTCATCGCCTCTCGCTCAGATAGGCTGAAATAGAGACGGGCTCATTCTAGTCCCCACCAACATCCAGCCCTAAGTTCTCCTCGGGCAAATGCCATGATGGAGACTCCTCTGTAATGCACCTCGGTCTTTGATAGGCTGGGGACACCCGTCCACCCCAAGAGGCATTTTCAGAAGAGGCAGACAGTCTGGCTCCTTAATGATGTGGTCAGAGTGTTTGCATGCTACACCACCGGGCACCAGCCTAAGGTTCAGACTGACGATCTGAACCAGCCCATATCTCACCTTAGGAGACCGCGTCACCCAACTCAGCCGCCAGCTCCAGTCGGCCATGTCGGCACTTCTGTCGAACCTCAGGCATCAACACGGGCAGAAGAAGTTCCCATCGAGGAGCGTGCCACCCCTGTCAACACAAAGCCAGTCAACAATGACCCTTCGGCCGGTGAAGTCCAAGAGACGACTCTTGAGACTCTCATGAAGGAGAACTAACACTTGAAGGCCCTCCTGCAGGACTTGCTCCAAGAATGTGACCTCCATCCTCAGCCGCCCACTGGGCCTTCGACGGAGATGTTGATCTCGGCAGGTGGGAAAAATGGTGCTAACGCCTCAGCGACAGCTACTCGGACCCCTACAATTGCTGGGTTCAGCACGCCCTTGGTCGAGGCTCAACCACAGCCATCCAACACTCCAGTGTCAAAAAATTTCATGGCACAGCGCCAGATGATCGAGCGGATCATTGAGACCAAGCTCCCCCGGTTTGGAGAAGGGGTCACGATTGTAGATCTCTATAGTGTTCCCTATCCACTCCACCATCAGCTCAAGAAACTTCCCCCAGAGTACGCCAAGATGCTGAAGTTGCAGAAGTTCGATGGACAAGGGTCTCTGCATGAACACTTGGCCTACTACATCACGGCCATGGGTGAACTCACGTTGGATGAGTCCTATCTCCTTCGCTACTTCGCCACCTCACTCACAGGAATAGCCTTCCAATGGTGTTCCCGCCTGAAGCCTAATTCCATCATTGACTAAGCGGATCTCCAGAAGAAGTTCCTAGATCGTTTCTAAATGGCCGAGTGAAAGGACTCTTTAGCCGAGCTTTGCTCCCTCCGACAGAAGAAGGGCGAGAGCGTCCTCGACTTTATCAAGAAATGGCAAGACCTCAGCATGAGGTGCGTCAACCCGCCAGTCCAGGAGGATGCCATCACTATCTGTCGTCGAGGCTTGGCGGCTGAGGTCAGCAAAAAGCTTCTCGACACCAACGTCAAGGGCTTCGACCAGCTCAATTCGGCAGTCACCGAGATAGAAATGTTCTTCACCAATAACCTGAGCTATGCTTTAGCAAAGGGTAAGGAGACATGGGAACGCCAGTCCGGTAAGGAGGTGAACATCATCGAATTCACCCCCTCCACTAAAGCCAGCAAGGGAGCCAGGATGAGTGATTCCGACAAAAGACCAGCTGATAAGTCAGCTGCTCCCTCCTTCTCAGAGCATATGAACACGCCCTTCTCTTTCCAGAAGGAACATAAGAAGATGCTCTTTGACCTCTGCATGGCCCAGAAGATTACCACGTCAACCCATACAGTGCACGCCAAAGATCCCCGTAGGGTGGCGCCAGATCTTCCGTGTCGGACGGGCAAGTGACTGTGCCGTTGAAGGTTTAAAGTGTACCGTTGAAGGGCACACATAGGCGTGCCATTGAAGGGCTTCAGATGTATGCCGCTGAGGGGCCCACGGGTGTGCCGCTGAAGGGGCACTGGGTGTGCCGCTGAAGGGGTGCTGGGTGTGCCGCTGAAGGGGCGCTGGGTGTGCCGTTGAGGGCTATTAACAGCGTCAACGCAAGGGGATTGCAGCGTTGACGCAGGACCTTCAAAGCATCCACGCAGGGCGCTTGCAGGGGTGTCATGCGTCAACGCAGGTGCCTTCAAAGCGTCAACGCCGTACTTCAAGGAGTTGATGCCGCCATTGTGATTCTGGGGATGGCTCCACATCGGCATGGTGTCTCTTCGGAGGGTCCGGACGGGACGTGTCCTCCAGGGGTTGACTTCTATTCACCGTTGTGACTCTGGGGGTGGCTTCACGTCGGCATGGTGTCTCTTCGGAGGGTCTAGACGGGACGTGTCCTCCAAGGGTCTCTTCTGTTGAAGACTTATTATTGTTGTTGGACTGGCGGGGACATATGGGCGTGCGATTTTACACGTCCACAATAACGCACCTCTCATGGGCCGTTATGCCTTCCAGAATGACAGAATCCACAGAAAACTATGGCATATAACGCACCTCAACAGGGGCGTCATATTGGACATAACGCATGGGCACAGGAGCGTTAAAGGCAACGGACCTTTAACTCAACACTAAGGACTATAATGCACCGGAGCAGGTGCGTTAAATCCACCCGAACATGAAATCCACAGGAAACTCAGACACGAACCACATAACGCATCTCTAGGGGTGCGTTAAGTGACCATAACGCACCAAGACAGGCGCGTTATGTCACCTGGGTTTCGTGACTCCGGAGTTCGGAATCGAAAACCCCTCCCGATCGATCGAAATCGACGGGGGACGCGGCGGAATACAAAACCTGTTAAACCTACCAACCCATACCGATCATACAAGCCTAAGCATGCCACTAGAAATGAAATACGATGCCCATGGAATTGATTTCAACATAAAAAAGCTAAAAATGAAATAAAATACACTAGCCAGGAACATGCACGAAATACGAGACAACGGGTGTCAGACCACGGTGTAAGTGGTACCGGCGGTGTCCTAGTGAGATAAGGTATCCATCCCCCTACCTGGATGATGACGAAAATGACAGTACGGTGGCGAACCGGTGAGAGGGCGGCGCGACGTCTCCCGACCCAGCTTGAATCCATGCTCTGCGAATCGAGGAACAGTGGGCGTCAACGCGATCCTCGCGACGCAGCCAATCCAACGGTACCTCTCTGGCTTCGATCAGTAGCTGTCTGAACCAAGAAACGAGAGAGGCACATAAACTGAGAATGAAACCCCAAAATCTCCCAAAAGAAGAAATGCACAGAAATCAAGGAAGATGGTGACGGATGGCGATGCAGAGGGTGTCAACGGATTCCTGGTGAGATGAGGAGTCTGATCCCCTACCTTTTGCGCGGCGAACACTGCGAATCGGTGCCGATCGGGCGACAGGAGCCACGTCATCTTCTTGCTCGCACGTATCTCCACGCTCCATGATCTGAGGGAAGAAGGGTATTGGCGCGATCCTCGCGTCGAGCCTGTCCCATCGGTACCTCCCATGTGTCGACCGGGGTCCGTTTGGACTACGAACCGAGGAAATGGGGGTTGGTGGAGAGAGAACGTAAGATGGAGAGAGAGAGAGCGTCGAGATTGAGAGAGAGAGAGATTCGAGAGTGAGGAGAGAGAGAGAGTGGGTTGAGATTTTTATAAAAATCAATTTTTTCTTTTTTAACGTGCACGAAATCGCCAGTAGGTAACTCCACCGCCATGTCACAGGACACCTCAGTCACCGAGTCCTCCACGCTCTAAGCAAAATCCTCCGAATTGAACGAATGAGAAGCACCTAAATCGAACAAAATGTAAGCCGCACAACCCAAAATCAAAAGAGTACCTTTCACTAACTACAACGCCTCAACCTCTGCTCTGGTCATGTGGGCCACTCTGCCTTGGGATCTCTGCCTCCCTGCAGTAGCTGGCCGAGACAACTGAGGGAACTACTCTTGTGGCTGGTACTGCTACGGTTGTGATGGCACTTGCTGGGGCTGAAACTGCTGCTGCTGCTGAAACCCGGATGACTGACTCGGCCTCTGCGGACAGTCACGTGCCACGTGCCCTGGCTGGTCGCACCTGAAGCAAACCACAGGCGATGAACACGGCCTGCTTGGATGAGACCCACCGCACCTGGGACACCCATCCCGAGCACCACTCACCGAGCTCCGAAGCTGCAAAGCTACCGGCTGTTGAACACTGCCAGACAACTCCTGCTGCGTTAGCCCCTTACGTTCCTGACGCCTCCTGCCAAAACCAGCCTCCCTAAGCAGCTTCTTGAGCTTCGAGCCAAAGGAAGAAGACTCTGGCACGGGGGCAACCGACTGCGTCGCCATGGAACCGCTTGTTGAAAGCTGGACAGTACTCTGCTGCTGGACCTCCATCGGCTGACTGGAACCTGCCTGAACTTGACCAGTACTGCCCTTCCCTCGAACCTTCTGCAGATCTCTCTCCAACGCCGATGTTGCCTTGCATGCCGTGTCCAAAGTGGTCAAACCTGACGCAAGAAGATGGTGCCTCAGCTCGACCCTCAAACTGCTAACAAATTGATCGATCTTCACTTCCTCATCCGCTATGATGTGAGACACATAACGGCCCAACTCGATGAACCTGGCACGGTACTGCATCACTGACATGTCGCCCTGGGTCAAGTCCATGAACTCGCGCAGCCTCTGCGTCCTGATGAAAGATGGACAGAAGGCACGCTCAAACGCCACGATAAACTCCTGTCACGTGATCTGCCAAAGGGGACGAGACTGGAACACTGCCTCCCACTCTGACGTCCACCAAGTACGGGCCGCTCCCTGAAGGTGATGCATAGCCAACACCACCTGATACTCCTCAGCACACTCCATCGCACTGAAGATCCTCTGCAAATCGCCCAGCCACTCTCTAGCCACCTTTGGATCTGGCTGCCCACCGAAAGAAGGTGGCTGAAACTATAAAAACTCCTTCAACGCCCGACCGGGACCACCTCAAGAAGATGAACTCAGCACATTCCATCGACTCGGAAGAAATCGTCCATCCCTGGAGCTTGCGCACCTCTAGTTGCACCCTTTGGAGCTGTGGCTCTACTCTGCTCCTCTGGACCACTGATCGACTCCCCCTACTGGGAACGAGTCCTCCTCTGCGGCGCCATAACACACCTCGCATCAAGAAAATAATAGTAATTCAATAAAACACACGGACCCTAAGCCAGTCGCCGACTGTACAGGACATTCATGGACCTTCTGAACCACTGCAGTCATTTCAGATCCTTATACACCTTCACAACCTCGCTCTGATACCAGCTGTGGCGACCTGGGATCTGAGTACCGGAAAGGAACCGATGCGACTCGAACATTGGCCCGCTTCCCACGAGCCCGAAGACTTGGAAGAGAAGAAAGGATGGTGTGAGGGTGTGTAAGAAGCTAAAGTAACTACAGAGATAGCACAATATATAACTAAATAATAATGCAGAAGTTAAATAAATAATTAAACGGCTACAAGGTCCAGTACATCTCATGTCCAAATAAAATACAGTCAACTGAAAGAAAGGTACAAGTACAAAAGAAAAGTACAGCAATTCTGCTTAATTGGGGGTTTAAATGTAATTTGTGTTAAATTTCAAAAAAAATATGTTATAAAATTTATTAACTCACTCTCTCTCTCCCCACTTGCGATCTCACCTCTCTCTCTCTCTCGTTTCCACTCTCTCTCTCACCCTCTCTCTCCCTCACGAACGCTCTCTCCCCCTCACTCTCGGTTTTGGCGATATCGACCTCGGACCGAGACACAGGAGGCGCCATTGGAAAGGTCATCTCGCGAGGATCATGATGGTGCCCTTCTTCCATCGGTTCGCGGAGTGTGGAGGTGAGACAGGTCGAGAGGAGCCGCGGCATCCCTTCATCCATTTGGCACCGAAACGGCATCCTCGTCGCGTAAGAGGTAGGGGGATGGAATCCTCTCCTCGTTAGGAACCCACCGGTACCACATGCACCGTAGTCTGACGCCATTTTTCTCATTTTTCGTCCATAGTTCCATGTTAGGATGTTTTAGCCCGATTTTTAGAATTTGATTGTATTTGCATTTTGATGGCATGAATGGGTGGGGAATGGCTTGTATGGCTTGGTAAGATAGCTTAGAACTTCTTCCCCCTTCGTTTCGAGCCCACCGGGAGGGTTTTTGGCCCAGGCTAATCCCGACCCGTAGTCACAGTGGCATTACGGCCACCTTGTGACCGTCTGTCCTTGTGCGGCTCCCATTGGACCGCACATCCCCTTTGAGTGGTCCAACTCAGACCGTTCAAGCCTTCGACCCCTCTTGGACCTTAGGAAGGTTTACACTAGAGCGGCCCCTTTAGGCCCGTTCATCCCCTTGAACGGCCAGGATTCCACCCGTCCATCTGGATGCACTACCCATTAGTGCGGCCGACCCATTTCTGTTCATCTCATGAATGGTATGCCCTTAGCTGCACATCCCCTTGTGCGGTATCCCCTTCAGCCGTATAACTCTTTACCCTGTTTCTGGTTGTTGGATGAGCGGGTTCACTCTCACCGCGCATCCCTTGTGTGGTTTTCCTTTAGCCATGCAACCCTTCACCCCTATTTCTGTTTGGTAGGCGTGCAGATTCCCTTTAGCCACACATCTCCTTGTGCGACAGCCATCTAGCCGTATCACCCTGTGGCCCTGTTTCTAGGCGTTAGATGAGCGGGTCACCCTCAACTGCTCATTGTCTGAGCGGCATGCATGCATCCGTGCATCCTTTAGTGTTTTACGTTGAGCGGCCTAGACGTAGCCGTGTGTCCCCATTGCGTGTCGAGTTGTGCGGCAGATGTTCTACTGCCCTTCCCTTGTGCGGCGTGTATCCAACCGCCCATCCCTGCAGAATTTAATTTTAGCATATTTCTTTCATCTTTGCTTTATTTAATGCATTATCACCATGTTTAATACATTTCAATAAACTGTGGCATTATTTAAGATGTCAATAGAGTAGCTTTCTCTTTCCTTATGATGGAGCCACTAGTCGTAGCCCAGCGATCGAGAGTGTCGGCCCACCTGGGAAAGGTGGAGGGGTGTTCCCGTTGAATGATTTGTAAGCTAGTTGCCATGGGCCCCTACTGCTACCGTTGCGTCCTACGGGGAGGGGAAAACTAGCTAGAGATCTGGCTCTAGGAAGGAGTCAGTGTTTGCACACGTGGTCAGAGACTTAGACTGACACTGACGAGTGTTACTCTGACTAGTACTTGGTTTGGTCCTGTTACACCTCTCGCTTGTCGCGTTCCAAACTTGCAAGTTGCTTGAGATGCAATGTAAGCTGTTAATGGACACATCTGGTCTCTTCCTTCTGGTGATCTCTTCTTTTTCCTATCACCGGGTTAGTTGAGGTTTTTTCTATTGGTAGATTTAGTTCCTAACACTTTATATTTATATTAAATTGGCATATAGTTAGCTATTTTTTATTCTCCCTATGATCGGTTCTGGAAAAGTGGGCTGAAAGTTGTTCAATCCTTGTGTTCTGTATAATTTCTGTTCTTCCTGTTCTATTTGTATTGTTCATCTCTATTATATAGTAACACTGCATTGCATCAGCATCTTCCCCCTTTCCTTTCATTTTTTTAGGATTATCCTCTCTCGATGAAGGAAGGACTCTCCATTTGGGATTGCCTCTCAATGGACTAGAATCTCCTTCATCGGGACCTCCGTAAGTCCCCGACAGTGAAGGATTCTCTTTTTGTTCACGGGGCCGATTGTGCCATTGAAGTTTCCGAGAGTTAGTTGACCCATTCATGGTGAGACGAGTGACCTTAGTTGACACGACAGTGAACCAAATTGTAACTAGGGTCCTTCTTGTTTTACGTGAACTCCAGATTTGTTAAAAAAAATCACCCTCAACAAAAAGGGAACAAAAGAGGAGTAAAGCAGTAACTTGTTTGTTAATCTTTGCTTGATTGTTTGTCAGTTCATGTTGTCGCGTTCTAGCAAAGTTTTGAAAATGGTTGGATATGGTTATGAGGAGTTTGAGGTCGGGGCCTTTGAATAAGAACCGCAAATGTATGACCTGGCCCATGTTTCTTTTGAGGAGTACCACCCGGGTCCTGGCCACCCAGGTGAGCCACACGTCCGTGCTATGAGCACAGGACCATCCTTCGAGCCCTCTCATGCGGTGCAAACCACTGCTGGGGAAGCATCCCCTTCCCAGGACATCTCCTCCATGTTAGGTGTCCTCGCTAACACAGAGCTCAACCCTGAGCAACTCCAAGCCCTTCAGGCCATCGTGAAGGGAAAATCTATTTCTCCTACTCCCCAACAGCCAGCTCCGGCTACCACACCCCTCCAGGAGGCAGCACATTCAATTCCTTCCCCTCGAGCAGGCAAATCAGTAGCCTCCCTCTTCCCAATTCCCCTTACAGTCTCCAACCCCAGCCATTCCTTGAGCTCCAGAGGGACTATCCTACATCGCCGGAAAGCTCTTCCTGTTGGCTTCGTCCTTGAGGTGGTCTCGCCATCATCCGAGTCCGTGACTGTCCGGGAGGTTCGATCTCGCCAGAGTACGCAGCTGGCACCCGTGGGAAGATCAGAGCATCAGTGCAGAAGCCACCCCGGTCACACCCCTGATCCCCCTGAGGCGCCGTTTGGACGAAGCGTTCTTCAACCCATTATCCTTCCGACCTCTTTGACGGGACCTCATTTGGAGTCCGGGATCATTTGTTCTGTATTTTCCCGTCAAGGTGCGCAGGTCAGTCCTTAGAAGCACAGTTCTGACACCCCTCTGCTCTGACCCTCCTATATCTCTGCTCCGACCTCTCCCGGAGCCCTTCCTAGTTGGAGATCGAAGACGACTCAGAGACGGACGAGCTGGCTTTGGTCCCACCCCAATCCGGCTTCGGGAGCACTCGTACCAGCGCTGTCTTCCTACTGCTACGTCCTAGAGATCGAACCAGTCTGGCCTGAGCCACCCTGCTCTGGAGTTTTCTGCGACCAGAGGCGACCTCACGCTGCTCCCCAAAAATTCTGTGGGCTTCCAGAACCAGCTAGGGGCGTTTTGGCACTGGTCCCGCCATCATCCAAGCTCGCCTCAGTCCGTGGCGCCATCGACAACGATCGGTGGTCGGCTCATTCCTGCAACCGGCAGATTCGGCTGAGTCCCGCCTTCGGCAACCGCTTCGCCTTCTTCCCCCTCCCCGCCTGGCCGGCTTACCGCCCCTCCCTATGTGGAGGTAGTATTTTACTGTAAACTTTAATTCCCATCCCCTAGTTCAACCCCCCTGTGTGGGGAGTAGTGGTTGTAATACACTTAGGGAAGCGACAACGACACAGTGTGCGGGGAACCACACTCAGGGGCCTCATCAGCCTCTTGGGTGGCGCCCCCAGTTCTTGGTGGCGGTAATTCGATACTTGTATCGGGTTATCGATACCCTGAGCTCTGGGACGTTACATGTGTTCTCCGTGATGAAGTCTGCGAGGGCCTGTCCCTTGATGGCTGTGCGGGGTCGGTAGGAGATGTCATAGGCCCCGAGGAGTATGGCCCATTTGACGAAGCGACCTGAAACTTCGGGATGGGCCAGAATCTTCTTCAAGGGCTCGCTAGTCAGCACCACGATGGAGTGTCCTTGGAAGTAGGTCCAGAGGCGCTTGGCCGAGGTTACCAATGCTAGCACGACCTTCTCGATTGCGGGGTACCTTCTTTCGGCCTCAAGGAGCACCTTACTGACGTAATACACTGGCTTCTGGGCACCTCGGTCTTCTCGGACTAAGATCGAGCTTACTTTGGAATGACTCGTCGAGAGGTATAGGTACAACAGCTCCCCAGGAATTGGCTTCGACAGCCCTAGAGGTGAAGCTAGAAACTCTTTCAGCTTAGTGAATGCCTTCTGGCACTCACTATCCTAGGCGAAGGTGGCAGACGCCAGCTTAGGCCTCCTTAGCAGCTTAAAGAAAGGTAGGCATCATTCCACCGCCCGAGGTAGGAAGTGGTTGAGCACAGCGATTCTCCTAGTCGAGCATTGAATGTCCTTGATGCAGGTGGGTGGCTGCATGTCTAGGATGGTCTGGACCTTGTCGGGGTTGGCTTTGATCCCTCGCTGAGTCACCAGGAATCCCAAGAACTTCCCGAACATGACTCCAAAAGTACATTTTATGGGGTTGAGCTTCATGTTGTACCTCTGGAGAGTGTTGAAGATCTCAGCCAGGTCGGCAAAATGGTCTTCGGCCCTCGGTGTCTTGACGAGCATATCGTCAATGTAGGCCTTGACATTTCACCCGATCTGGTCTTCGAAGATGTGGTTGACCGGCCTCTGATATGTGGCTCTAGCGTTCTTCAACCCGAAAGGTATTTGGGTGTAGCAGTAGATGCTGAAGTCGGTGACAAAGCCAGTCTTCTCGGTGTCTTTGGGGTCCATTCGGATCTGGTGGTATCCAGAGTACCCGTCCAGGAAGCTGAGAAGTTCGTTGCCTGAGGTTGAATCGACCAGTTGGTCGATTCTCGAAGATGGATAACAGTCCTTCGGAGTGGCTTTGTTGAGGTCGGTGAAGTCCATGCATATACGCCACTTGCCCAAAGCCTTTGGTACTAGAATGACATTTGCGAGCCACGTCGGGTAAAGGACCGAACGAAATAGCCCCATTTTCTTTCCCTTATTAATCTGCTCTTTGATGATCGCCTATTTTTTTGGGGCATGCTTCCTTCTCCATTGCTGGACGGGTTTCACCGATGGATCGAGGTTGAGTTTATGCATCACGACCTCTTCGGGAATGCCGGGGAGATCCTCATCAGACCATGCGAAGACTTGAATGTACTCAAAAAGGAAATTCTTGTATTGCTCTTGTATATCAGGCGGCAAGTCTACTCTAATTTTTACTTCGAGAGTCGGGTCGTCTCTGAGGAAGAGTGATAGCAGTTCTCTGCCAAGATTTCTTGCCATCAGTTTGTCCTCAACTTTCTCGACCTCTTTCTTTTTCCCTTCTGGCCTTACAGCTTCGACTGAGATTACGTAGCATCTTCTGGCTGTCGCCTGGTTACCTTAGACTTCCCCGATATCGTATTTAGTGGGAAACTTCATTTTTTGGTGATAGGTTGAGGGTACTGCCTTTATCTAGCCAATGATGCCTCGGCCAAAGATAGCATTGTAGGCTAACATCCCTTTTATCACCATGAAGTTTGTTAGAAATGTGACGATTTTGGGAGGGGTACCAAGAGTAACTGGTAGGCTCAGTGCATTTGGAGCATGCGTGGCAGGGTCTGGAGTGTGCCGGGCAAGGCACAGGCAGTATGTGTGGCGGATAGGGGGCCGGGCAGGCGTGCCGGGGAGGCAGGCCAAAGGTGCATGCCGGACAGGCTCTGGATGGGGGTGCACCGGGCAGGGCTATGTGTTATGTGCCGGGAGAGGCACATGCTGGCTGTGTCGGGTAAGGCAGGCCAAAGGTGTGCTGGGCTAGGATGGGGCTAAGGGTGTGTGCCGCTGAGAGGGGGCAGACTAAGGTGTGCCAGAGGGTAGTTAAGAGGGTGTACCGGGATGGGGGGTTAAGGGTGTACCGGATGAAGGACTAGGGGCTGTGTCGGCCAAGGAGTGGCTAGGGTATACCGTGTAGAGGGGCTGGTGCATGGAGGAAGAGGTCAGTACAGGTGAGGGCTGGGTCTATGCAAATGAGGGATAGATTTGTGCAAGTTCAGGCAAGGCAGATGCAAGGCCTATGCAGGGTCTGTGTAGGGTTCATGTAGGCTGGGCAAGGTCTATGCGAGGTTGAGATGAGGTCGGTACAGGTCAAGGCTGGGTCGGTGCACACGGGCCACTAGGCGTGGGCGAGGTCTGTGTAATGTTTGGCCTGGCTAGGGCAAGGTCGGTGCAAGTTCTGTGCAAGGTCCATGCAAGGTTCGTGCAAGGTCTGTACAAAGCTATCCGTGCTAGGGATAAGGTCCGTGCAAGTGGGGAGTAAGGTCTGTGCAACTGTGCACTGGGTCTACGTAGCTGGGAATCAAGTCGGCGCAGCTGGGGGATCAGGTCGATGTAGCTCGGGACTGGGTCTGTGCAATTGGGGTTTATAGTCCGTGCAAGCCCTGATAGGGTCGGTGCATCCTGCAGGCTGAGGTCCGTGTAGGGCCGACGCACATTGGGTTTGATGTCTGTGCAAGTTTGGACTAAGGTCTACGCATACTGGGCGAAGGGGTCTGTGCAAGTTTGGACAAGGTCTGCGCACATTTGAAGGCTAGGTCGCCAGGGTCTATACAAGCTCAAGCAAGGTCTGTGCAAAGTTTGAGCAACGTTTGTGCAAGATCCGTGCAAGGCTTGTGCAAGGTCCGTGCAATGCTTGTGCAAGGCTTGTGCAAAGTCTGTGCAGGGCTTGTGCAAAGTCCATGCAAGGTGAAGAGAGGTCTGGGTAAGGCCTATGCAAGGCTTGTGCAAAGTCTGTGCAGGGCTTGTGCAAAGTCCGTGCAAGGTTAAGCAAGGTCTGTGCAAGGCCTATGTAGGGCTTGTGTAAAGTCCGTGCAAGGCTTGTGCAAAGTCCATGCAAGGTTAAGCAAGGTCTGTGCAAGGCCTGTGCAAGGCTTGTGCAAAGTCTATGCAGGGCTTGTGCAAAGTCAGTGCAACCGGGGTTCAGAGTCTGTGCAAGGCCTGTGCATGGCCAGGCAAGGTCTGAGTGAGGTCTATGCTAGTTTGAGTGGTGCGCAGGGGAAAGGACTGAGCATGTTGGCCAAAGTCCAAGCATGCCTAGGGCAAGGTCTATACACGGAGGGTAGTGTTCGTGTAGGGCAAAGGTGAGGTAGACTAGGTCAGACGTGGGGTGGGGCAGGGTTTGTGCTTGCAAAGCTTTAGGGCGTGCCCGGCAGACACAATCTAGGTGTACCGGGCTAAGCTCAGGGTGGTGTGTACCAGGCGGGGCATGGCTAGGGTCTACTGGACAAGGCCTGGATAGGTGCACCGGACAAGGGATGGCCAAGGCATACCGGGCAAGGAACAAGATGGGTTCTCTCTCTCTCTCTCTCTCTCTCTCTCTCTCTCTCTCTCTCTCTCTCTTTGTGAGATGTACGTGAGGAGTTTTTTCTTTTATTCATGCAATACATGCAAGGAATTTTCTTTTATTTGATTTTCTTTTGCGCCGCTGAATTTGTGAGGGAGCGCTCGATCCTCAAGTCCTTGACTTAGAGTGATCACCGTGGGGTAGAGTGAACTGGTGCCCTTGTGCACTTTGTCGGCCCCAATTGAATTGGGCATCTATCCCTTGGGGGGATCAACCTTGGCCTTACTGGCCCTCTACCAGCAAGGGCCCATTCCCACACCT
Organism: Amorphophallus titanum; assembly: GCA_024336825.1. Classification (NCBI taxonomy): domain Eukaryota; kingdom Viridiplantae; phylum Streptophyta; class Magnoliopsida; order Alismatales; family Araceae; genus Amorphophallus; species Amorphophallus titanum. The sequence goes on from JANBPO010002302.1 coordinate 5,043,632, forward strand.
CTCACTTGGCGTCACCAAGTCACTCCGGGTTTAGAGTGCGAAGGGAGAGCGGTGGTCCATTAAGGCCCATTTGATTGCTATTCGTGCTTGCATGCTTAAGTCTGAGGTCCTGTCACATCATTTCCCTTCCGAGTCTTCAGGCTCGTGGGAGGCGGGCCAAGGCTCAAGACGCGCCGATTCCTTTCCGGTACTCGGATCCCGAGTCGCCACAGTTGGTATCAGAGTAAGGTTGTAAAGGTGTATAAGGATCTGAAATGACTGTTGTTGTCCAGAAGGTCCATGAATGTCCTGTATAGTCGGCGACTGGCCTAGAGTCCGTGTGTTTTATTGAATTGTGATTATTTTCTTGATGCCAGGTGTGTTATGGCACCGCCGAGGCGGACTCGTTCCCAACAGGGGGAGTCGAATAGTGGTCCAGAGGAGCAGAGTAGAGCCAAGACTCCAGAGGGTGTAGCTGGAGGTGCGCGAGCTCCAAGGATGGATGATTTCTTCCGAGACATGTTTGATTATGCCCTCCAGCAGTGGCAGCCAGTAGACCAGCAGTAGAGAGGAGATGTCGGTGAGGGTTCATCTTCTCGAGGTGGTCCCAGTCGGGTGCTGAAGGAGTTTTTACAGTTTCAGCCACCTTCTTTCAGTGGGTAGCCAGATCTAGAGGTGGCTATAGAGTGGTTGGGCGATTTGCAGAGGATCTTCAGTGCGATGGAGTGTGCTGAGGAGGATCAGGTGGTATTGGCTATGCATAGCCTTCAGGGAGCGGCCCGTACTTGGTGGACATCAGAGTGGGAAGCAGTGTTCCAGTCTCGTCCCCTTCGGCAGATCACGTGGCAAGAGTTCTTCGTGACATTTGAGCGTGCCTTCTATCCGTCTTTCATCAGGACGTAGAGGCTGCGCGAGTTCATGGAGTTGACCCGGGGCGACATGTCAATGATACAGTACTATGCCAGGTTCGTCGAGTTGGGCCGTTATGCGTCGCACATTATGGCGGATGAGGAAGTAAAGACCGATCAGTTTGTTAGTTGTCTGAGGGTCGAGTTGAGGCACCATCTTCTTGCGTCAAGTTTGACCACTTTGGATGCGGCATGCAAGGCAGCATCAGCGTTGGAGAGAGATCTGCAGAAGGTTCGAGGGTAGGGCAGTGCTGGTCAGGTTCAAGCAGGTTTCGGTCAGTCGATGGAGGTCCAGCAGCAGAGTACTGTCCAGCTTTTAGCAGGCGGTTCCGTGGCGACGCAGTCGGTTGCCCCCGTGCCAGTGTCTTCTTCCTTTGGCTCGAAGCTCAATAAGTTGCTTAGGGAAGTTGGTTTTGGCAGGAGGCATCAGGACCGTAAGGGGCAGACGCAGCAGGAGTTGTCCGGTAGTGTTCAACAGCCGGTAGCTTTGCAGCGTCGGAGCTCGGTGAGTGGTGCTCAGGACGGGTGTCCCAGGTGCGGTGGCTCTCATTCAGGCAGGCCGTGTTCGGCACCCGTGGTTTGCTTCAGGTGCGACCAGTCAGGGCACGTGGCACGTGACTGTCCGCAGAGGTTGAGTCAACCATTTGGGTTTCAGCAGTAGTAGTAGCAATTTCAGCCCCAACAAGTGCCAACACAGCCGCAGCAGTACCAGCGACAGGAGCAGTTCTCTCAGTTGTCTCGGTCAGCTACTGTAGGGAGGTAGAGATCCCGAGGCAGAGTGACCCACATGACCAGAGCAGAGGTTATTCACTGCCACGGTGAGCGAGTGTGACCGTCCCGTGACTCGCCCGAGTCACGAGTGTGGGAGTGACCACCATTTTTTGACCGCCAGTCTCGACTGTGCGGATCCGAGCGCCTCCCTCTAGGGGCGCCGCGAGTGCGTAGCTTCTTGTTCCAAGATATAGTCCCCTTCGTGGAACCTTAGGTGTCGAGCTTACGCCACTCTATAGTGTCAATTTGCTAGTCTCAATAGTCCATGTCATGAGTCTTCACTTAGAGTCCTAGGCCACCTAGCGGTCCCGCATCAGTCTACGATGTCGGAAACATGACAGACAGTAAGACACTATCTGAACAGAACCAGGAACTACAGTAACGAGTGACTAGTCAGGGTCACGTCCATCAGTATTCATCCAAATGCCCCTGATCACGTGTGCACACACAAGCTCAATGCCATGAGCCAAGTCTCTAGCTACTTTTCTCCCCCAGCGGATGCTACTGCCAGGTAAAGGAGCCCACGGAAACTAGCTTAAAAATTGTGTCTCGAAAACTACCACACCACCACTCCCAGGTGGACTGACATGCCAAAACGTGTCGTCAGGCTACGACTAGTGGAGACTCACTAGACACAGACTGCAAAACACAAGTGCTGGAGTACAGACAGGCAGAAAAAGCATTATCACACGTACTACAAAGCACTAAGGTAGCACAACAAATGCCAACAAACTCAGGACAAGGCAACTAGACCTACTAACACACGATCCTTGAGTCTCGCGACTCGGAGGCAAGATCGTCATGCAACGGTGGAGACACGCCGCCAATCAGTCTAATCCTAAGCCAGAGGAAATGACATATCCACATAAAACAACTCACGGAGACCTGCGGGATCACCAAGACCCTCAGCACACTTGGACACATAGACCGAGATAAGATGATATCTTAAGGCATCCAGAACCACGTCTCAAGCAACCCAAAATGGCAGAGACACACACAAGGTCACATGTCAACCACTGGGTCAGACCGGGTTGACCAGAACCTGACAATGACTCACAGAATAGGACACAATACACAAACACTCCTGGCTACCTTATAACGTGGTCATAGCCCTTATAGGACGTCAGGAGACATCCACGGGACAGCGGGCGAACCACGAGGTCAAGCCAAGATAATCAGATACTTAAACACCGGTAAACCATACTGGTAGTCGTAGAATGGGCCGTTCGAGGACTATAGCAGTCAAGGAGTAGACCGCTGAACTCAGTTAACCATCAAACCGACCTATTCAACCAAACCACCAAAGCGGTCTAAGATAGACCTGCTACACGGACTCAGTGATTCAAGAGTGAACCGCTAGACTAACCATCCTAAGACCTAAACCTAAGATAGACGGACTGTAGTGGCCCAAGAAAAGGATGCTACGATGACAAGACAAATGAGGGTTAAGTCGCCATGGCTAATCGACTCAACTACAGACCAAAACCACTGCACGATAGACAAATGAACGGTCTATAGGAGGACGGCCCAATCGAACTGACCTACTACAGTAGTTCGGTCAAATCGGTCAGAATGGTCTGGGACTGACCGCTCAGAGGACAGAACGGTTAGGGGCAAACCACTCCATGGACCGCCATAGGTGAGCTGAACGGTCTATCGACCGACCACCCAACTGGCAGAATGGCTAGGCGCAAGCTGTTCAAAACAACAAGAGAAAGAGCACAGACGGGAGGAAGCCGTGCAATGGGGATAAACGGTCCTCACTGGGCCATGCAAACCCCAAGATGGTTTATCGCGTGACCACGTGATGGGGACATCACTTACCCTTTCACTACGAGGGGTCCTGCTGCTCGCCAATGTGTTCGCCATGATTTGTGGAGTCTAGCTATATAATTTTTATATTTTTCTTGATTCTAAGGGTTCACCCGGAGTACATCGTCACGTGCCCCAGTCTCATTGGGCTCACGTGCGTCCGCAGCCCCAGTGGGAGGTGAGTCCTCGTCCAGGTTCACCACCTGGCCCCCTGCCTCCGAGGCGTCCGCAGGTGCTCTCTCTTCAGTGCTCGGCACCGGCACCGGCCCCTCGGCTCCAGCGTCCTCAGGTTCCCCCTCACCATCGTCAGCCTCCTGTCCATAAGGAGACGAAGGGGGAGGGAGCGAGGGGGGCACGCGACCAAGGCTATCTGCAGTGGCCTTCACGGCGGCACTCCATCCCTCTCGGAAGCCACGATCACGAGCCGGCCCGTAGAACTCCAAGGCCACCTCCTTTAGCTCGTCTCAATAGGCCGAAGAAGAGCGAAACCGTTCCACTGCCTCCTCGCTCGCCACTGACATCGAGGAACGCAGGGAGGCGATCTTCGCTTCAACCTCCTAAGCACGGATCTTCATGGCCCAGAATTTCGACGCTAGCTTGTCAGCCCACTCCTCAACGACGTCAGCCTATGCCCGGCAGTGGTCCCGGTCGCGCTCCATACCAGCAAGGGCCAGTCCCTGCTGGATCGACTACCGCCGGTCCTCAGTACGAGGCACCTCGGACTCCCCCAGGAACCCTCAAGCTCCACCTGAGTAGCCTGGCTAGACTCCAACGTCTGGACAAGCTTCTGGAAGTAATGCCTCCACGCGCCGAAGGCACTAATGACGAGGTGCGCACTCCTCGCAGTAGTCGCAGTCAGCTCCTTCTCGGCACCAGGGCCGGTCAGACTGGAGAGTTCGAGCCAGTGTCTGGTCCTGCCCATGAGATTGACGATCGACGCGATCCCAACCAACCTAAAGGCCAAGTCCCTAGGAGGAGAAGCGGGGGTGCGCTGAGGAGACGCCAGCGGAGAAGAGGCATCGGTGCCCTCCACCACCGGGACCTTACCCTTGTCCTGCCCCTGTGCCGCGGGAACTGATGCAGAAGCTGCGACCACCGACCCCTGGGCCAACGGTGGTGGCGGGATCTCAGAAGACAACGGCTCAGATGAAGGCGGCGGGGCGCGACTTCGAGCCGAAGGGGAAGTCCTCGCCCTTTTCCACGATCGACGTCGGGTGTCCAGTGCCGCCAAGTCATCGTCGGTCAGGATGACATGCCTACCACCGGCCATATCAGACCCTTCACCAGCTGAACCAGGGACTCCTTCAGGGAAGCTCCTCTGAGGGCTAGGGCCCCCACTCGCCACAGATGCTGTCGGCGAGCCCACCAAAGGAACGCCGACCGAGATCGGGTACTGCAACCTCCCCGGGGCGAACGCAACTTCGGTCTGGGGGGCAACGACGGACACCTGACCGGCCCCTGGTGCCATGTGATCCACCAGACGAGGAACGTTCCGCGACTGTCAGACAATCTCGTAGGCCCAACCCTGCACCTCAGCCGCCTCTGAAAGGAGAACCAAATCAATCAAGCACCTCTCGTGACGACAACAGTACAGGAAACAAAAAAAGGGGGGCCAGTACCCTGCGGTAATGGGAGGCACAACCAGATCCCGGAGCAGCGCCGGAGTCAAAGCAAAATCTGCATCCCCGAGAGGATACCGCTCGATCTCCTTTAACTTTCGGTGGTCCTCGGCCCTGAGAGAGTTCCTCCTATCAGGCCAGGTGCGGCGGGAGCCTCTGCGCATCCATCTATCGGAAGCCTCCTCTCAATCTTTTGACTTAATGAGGTATACGTACCGCTCTGCCCAACCCTTGCGGTTAGAGGCGACGCGGGAGACTTTGATGAAGTGCTGATTGGAACGAGACTTGAAATAGACAAAATAGGTGTCGACCAGACAACTCTGAAGAAGGAAGAAGTGCCAGAACAAATCGACGGTAGTGACTGGCACGCCAATAAGTAATAAATAAATAGATAAATAATAATATATATTAAAAAGAAAATAAAGCGCGTCGATAGCCCCTCCTGTGGTGCGTTATGTGGGTATAGCACCCCTCTGCTGGTGCGTTATAGTCTTGTTGGCCATATCGGTCGTTTGCTTGTTCTGTGTTGTGTGTCCGTCTACCTTAGGTCCTTGTTTAGGGCAGTGTCTGTCTGTCAGTGGTTGTCTGGATTGGTCGGTTAGGTGACTGGGTGTGGTCTTTTCCTAGACTATGACCGTACCCTAACGACTCAATCTAGAAGCTACCATTGTCCTTGTCTCTGGTTTCGTAGCAGTTGTCTCTCGACTATTAGGTTTCCCTAGTAGTTGACTGACAAGTTGCTCTGCCCAGAGTGTTGCTGTCATCCTCCGCCGCTCTTGTGCTTGTTGTTTCTGCTTGCTTGTGTTGAGGTGGCAGTGGATGTGTGAGTCTGTCCGTGTCGTGTCTAGTTCCCATCACGGCTTACCTAGTGGTTGACAGGAAGTCTTGTCGTGTCTCGACGGCCTTGTCCAATTCGAGACATTGGTTCTGGATGCCTCGAGGTACCGTTTTACCTTGGTTTGTGTATCCAGATGTGCTGAGGGTTCTTGGGGTGCCCTCAGGTCTCCGTGTGTTATTTTCTCTTGGAGCATTATTTTCCTTGGCTTAGGCTTAGACCGATTGGCGGCTTGTTTCGCTATGTGCGACAATCCTGACTCAGAGTCATAGGACTCAGGGACCGTTGTAGTTGTAGGGCTAGTTGCCTTGTCCTGAGTCTTTCGGCAGTCTCCTGTGCTGCCTTTGGTGCTTCGAAGTACGTGTTTCAGGGCACTCTTGCCCGTATGTACTTTGACACTTGTGTTTTGGAGTCCGTGTCTTGTGAGCCTTCACTAGTCGTAGCCTTACGGCACGCTTCGACGTGACGGCTTTTACAGCGGGGCACTTCCAATTCACGATTTTTAAGCTAGTCTCCGTCGACTCCAATAATTACCGTTGTGTCCTACAGGGGGAGAAAACTAGCTAGAGGCATGGCTTAGGCAAAAGCCAGTGTGTGCGCACGTGGTCAGGGGCTTTAGACTGATGTCGACGGGCATTCCCTTGTCTAGTCACTCACGACTTGGTTACTATTCTGGTTCTGACAGTGTCTTAGTCTCTACCCGTCTGGAGGTATCGTAGATGAAACGATAGTAGGCACAGCATAAGACGTCAGTGGATGCAGCTGGCTATTCTTCTAGTGCAGGGCACTCCAGTCACGTGACGCATGGCTCTTTGCGATACTCTTTGCGAAGCCCTTCGCGGTTCGCTTCACGTTCCTCATGCGTCGTGACCTTCTGCGTTAGCCCTTTTTGTGGCTATACTCGGGGTCAGTGTCTGCCGCTTGCACGACATTCTAGTTGTGTATGTGGCAGTGTGTACGACGTCCTTATCATGTCGTCGGTTATCAGTCTAGATTTTCCTAGGCTTTCTTGTTGTCCGTGCAGGTCTTCATTTGGAGCCTGGCGTCGTGTTGATAGTTCGACAAGCTTTTGACTTCTTTAGTTCAGAGTTCACCCTTCTGTCTTTGCTTGCGGTAGTGTTTGTCTTGTAGGTTCTTGGCGTAGGCAGTTCGGCAACTCCTGACTCTATCAGCTCCGAGTTGCCCACCTACCCTTGCTTGGAGTAGTTGGGGTACCGAGGTTAGTTCAGTAGCCGTTGTTTGGTACGACTTCTTCCTTCCCCTCTTCCTTAGCTTGTTCCCTACTCCTGCTCCCTATTCTATTTCTCTTACAACTTTGTAGTTTAGCTTTCCCTCTTTACTACTACCTGTTGCTTACCTGTTGTTACTTGCCTACTATTTTAGCGTGTTACTGCATGTTTTCCGTGCCCGTTCGTCACCCAGCTCACATGGCGGTCGCACCAGAGACTGTCATGAGCTTAACGCACCGCCTCTGACGCGTTATAGTCGCATGGCGGACCACCATCGGTCCGTTATGCTCATGTGTTCCGTAGATAGATCGGTAGTATAACGCCCCCTCGAGCGACCGTTATGATCAGGGGTTTCCTATGGATTTTTCACGTTCGGGTGATTTTAACGCACCCCTTGTAGACCGCCATGGTTTCTGAGTAGTAAATCATAACAAAAATCGTTCGGGTGGTCATAGTGGACAAGTGGAGGTGCGCCATGTTCACGTAACGCACCCCCAATGATCCGCCATATCCGCCGAGCCTGGGATTATAGTAGGTAAAGATGACGGACCAGGGGAGGCGTGCAAGATGTTCCTCGGGAAGTGAGCAGTGTTCCGCAAGATGTTCCTGCTCCAGCTCCCATTGTTCCAGCTCAAGAGGATGCACCTGGCAGTCGCGGACGTGCATTAAAGGAGTTTTTGTTATTTCATCCGTCGACATTTGAAGGTCAGACCGATCCGGATGCCGCCAGAATATGGTTGGACGCCACCGAGCGCGTGTTTCGTTCCATGGAATGCGCGGAAGATGAAAAGGTGATGCTCGGTACCTTTCAGCTCCAAGGCGCGGTGTTGACCTGGTGGAATACCGAGTGGGAAGTTTCTTTCCAATCCCACCCACTCCGCCAGATTTCGTAGGCTGAGTTCGTCGCCACCTTCGAACTCACTTTCAGCCCGGCTTATCTCTGCATGGATAAAATGCATCAGTTCTTACAGCTTGTCCAGGGAGGGATGTCAGTGCCAGAGTATCGGAACAGGTTTATGGAATTGGGTCGTTATGCACCCCACATTCTTGCAAATGAGGCACTAAAAATAGAGCAATTTCTACGTGACCTCCGTGTTGAATTGAGGTAGCCGCTGATTGTTGCTCGTGTTACCAGCATGAATGAAGTTTATCAGGCAGCAGTAGCTTTAGAATTGGATTTGGTAAGATCCGTAGTTCCTTTTCAGGCAGCGTCGGTTCAGCCGACAGTTCAACTTCCTTCGGGTTATCTGCCTCCTACTCCAGGTTTTCCTTCTGCCACTCTAGTAGTTAGTGGTGCAGCTTCTTCTGGCCAACCTTGGTATAAGCAATTCAAGAACAAGAGAAGACCTAAGAAGCGATTTGATCGGTAGGCTTCATCTGGTGCTATCCAGTAGCGACAGAGTTCTACAAGAAGCCAGTCTAAAGGTTGTGCGCGATGTGGTGGCAGCCACCCAGGCAAACCCTGCTCGTTGTCGGTGGTATGTTTTCGGTGTGATCAACCGGGCCATGTTGTGAGAGACTGTCCGATGAGAGCGATCTCGGTGCAGTTTGCTTCAGTAGCTCCATCCCAGCCATCTCAATCCCAGTTCAGGCCCCCACTTCCACCACCGCTGCCATCTCAATAGGCTTTTCCTCAGGCTTCAGCAGCATCTTCCTATCAGTCTTCTGCAGCTGCCGGTAGAAAGATAAAAGGCAAGGTGACTCACATTTCTTGAGCAAAGGCTGTAGCTTCCAACCTCATCAAAGGTACGATTACTATTTTTGGTTGTACAGCCCGTGCTTTATTTGATTTAGGTGCTTCTCACTCCTTCATTTCTGAGGACTTTATTGCATGTATTGAGGAGCCCATGATTGAAGTAGCATGTGATTTAATTGTTGAATTGCCATCTGGGGATTTCATGGCGACCCCGTTATATCTTGAAGACTCACCCGTTGTGGTTAGTGATCGGCAATTGACGGTGAGATTATATGCGTTGCAGTTGGCAGACTATGATGTTATTCTGGGTATGGATTGGCTAGAGCAGTACGGGGCTATGGTTGATTGCAGATCCGGACCTACATGCTGCTTGAACAGGGACGTGCACTGACGTTACATGCAAAACAACTAAGTATGCACCGATCGCTACAGTGGTTGCATCGACCTTGTCATGCTATATGCACTGACTTGGTACGGGTTAAACAGTAAACTGCACCGAGCGCTTCAGTGGTTGCACCGACCTTGATATGCAATAGGCAAAGCGTGCTATGTATGGAGCCTCTACATACGCAAAGGAAAATGAATGTGTGCCTGCAACCTGTATGATGAAATGTAAAGTGTGCATGCACTCTGATGAAGTTCTCTGCAACATAACAGAACATCTTATCATGAAAAATCACATATCATGTAAATGATTACGATAACAACATTAATGCACAAACATCAATGCACAGCAAATGATCCTCATTAATGCACATTGCAAAGACCAGATGCATAAACAAATACAAGTTCTGTCAAACATTCAATCTTTCATGCAAACACATGGTGACTTATAGTGTTTGCTATCATCAAAATCATAGGGGCACAACAGGTCCCACAATATCCATGCCCCATTTTGTGAATGGCCAAATAGGTGCGGTTGGATGGAGTGGGTTAGGTGACCTTCTAGATACTGGCCCGAAAGCTTGACATTGATAGCATGTACGAGCGTATTGATTAGAATATTCGTACATGGTGAGCCAAAAAAAACTTTTCAGCTTGACGTTGTTCTTTATTTTGGTTCCTGCTTGATGAGTCCCGCACAATCTAAAGTGGACCTCGTGCATTACAAATTTTACTTCTTTAGGCGAAATACACTATAGGAGGACTAATCGGTCTTTCTCATGGATGAACTTGAAGAGCCAACCATCAAGTAGTTGATAAGAATTTGCCCTGTGCAGCAACTGCACTCTTTGGGCCCGATCGAAAGAAGCCGCATGTTCTTTATTTTTATGATCGACTCGTGTCAATCTTCTTCTTTTAGAGCGTCCTCTTGAATGTTATTAACCTCATAGACAGTGAGGCCAGATTCTTCATCCAACATGCTTGGCATGAGCCTTCGGTGTCGGACGGTGACATTCAACTCTCCTTCATGTGGGCGTTTGAAGACTGACACCAATTTCACCAAAGCATCTGCTTCGGAGGTATTGCTCCTTGGAACATGACCTATTTCAAATAGATAGAATGTTTCTTTTAGCCTCATGACAACTGCATGACAAGGGAACAATTCCTTCTTTCGGATATCATAATCACCTTGAACTTGTCGAATGACGAGTTGAGAATCCCCGAACACTTTGATATACTTAATATCCATCTTCAACGCCAGCTGCAGCCCAATAATTAGTGATTTGTAGTCTGCTTCGTTGTTGGTCAACGACTTCATGAGAGTACACAAATTATGGAGAATGTCATCTTGCGGAGATACAAAAACTATTCTGACACCAAATGCAAAATCTGTAAGGCTGCCAGCCCTCTTGATTGTTCAAGAAGCGCCGTCAAAATATAATTCCCAAAATGACAAATCAAGAGCGAGGATGTCATGCTTAGCTCATGATTGGAGATCTTCAACACATTCCTCTATTTCTTGCGGAGGCACTAACACCTCTTCATCAAGGAGCTTGGTATTGAGCGGTGAGTCTTTTGGCACATGATGTGCAGCTAAGAACTCAGGCATCCCCTATCCCTTGATTATTTTGCATGGGACGAAGGTGATATCAAATTACATGTGGATGAGCGCCCACTTTTTGACCCTTCCTAAGAGAACAAGTTGACGGAAAAGAAATTTGAGCAGATCACATTGTGAAATGAGCACCACTCTGTGTGCCAAAAGGCAGTGCCTCAAACATATCACAGTAAATACCAAGACTAAGCACACCTTTTCCATAGGCGAATATCGATGCATAGGCCCAATGAGTTTCCAGCTGAGATAATACAACGGTTGTTCTTTACCCTCCTCATTGCTTTGGGCTAGAAGTTGCCCTAAAGAAGCATACATGGCAACAATGTAAAGGATAAGGGGCTTCCCTTTAACATGTGTCCCTAGGACCAGAGGAGATAGCAAATACTCCTTAATTTGTTCAAGGGCCTCTTGGCAATCTTCGTCCCATATCAAGGGTGCTCATTTCTTCATCAATTTACCCAATGACATACACATTCCAGAGAGGTTAAAAATGAACTGTCTGATATAAGCGAGTCTTCCCTACAGAGATCTGAGCTCTATCAAATTTTTAGGCAGAGGTAGCCCTCTTATAGCTCTAATTTTGTCAAGATCGATCTCTATCCCTCGATACCTAACGATGAAGTCGAGAAAATTACCACTGGAGATACCAAAGACACATTTCATTGGATTCATTGAGTTGATACTGCCAAAACCTTTCGAAGACTCGATGCAAGTCAGCTAAATGATCCTCTTCCGATCATGTAAAAGGAAAAGGAGGTTTAGGACTTCTTTGACCAGAAGAAGAAAGGCAGAAAACGTCCAACCAGACGTGCCAATCTGTTAGTCATGGATTTTTTTTCTTTTTGTTCTCAGATAGTGAGAGACGGGTATAAATTTCTTAGCTCTTTGGAAAAAAGAGAAATCTATACTAATGCACGGGTGAGGCTGTTTAGATAGCCTATGCATGATTCATTTCGTGGGTTTATTTTAATCAGACGATGTAGGCTCGGGTATGGGACCTTTTCTCACTGACCGCAGTCAGTATTGATTTATATCGACATAACGTCCGAGCACCCTTGATTAATTATCAAAAGAAGCCCTAAAATCCCTTACATAAGTTCTAATGCTGAGGGCATACTTGTGTAGCTCGCAATGAACCCCCTATACAATAACTATTGACAAAATTATGATTTTATCAAAGGTCGTGTTTGGTTAAGCAAAACCCTATGATTTGAAGATATGTTGATAATTTATAGGATGTTAGAGACACATTAGGGCATCCTGATAGTTTCTAGATCCCAGAGTATTTTGGTAATTTTGTGGGTTCCAGGAATATTTTGGTAATTTTCTCTCCGAAGGCCATGGGTGAGGTTTAACGACAGTTGGATAAAACATAATTAGGTAATACCCACAGGCGTGAGAATAAGTTAGTGACTAGAAGAAAGTGCACACATAATAATCACTAGCAAGATAGGGGTGTAAAGAGGGGTGATCTCGCGCCAGATCCTGAGCCGCACGATCCTGTTATCGTCATCATGAACGAGAGATCTACAAGGTAGGAAACGGATCAGAGGTGCCCAGGGTTAAAATCCTGAGAAAATCCTCTGATGCTTAAGTCAGCAAACTGATAGAGCGTAGGTGGAATGAGAGTAGGAGAAAAAGTGGGGGGCACGAGATCGCTCTCCACCAATGAGTGCGGTGTTGAGTGCTCAGGATCACCTTACCTTTTCAGAGGACTTTCTTGGAGTTTATATAGCTGTTCACTCTCTTGGCTGGAGATAGGGTATCTAGAGGGACTAGGGGCGTTATGTCCCAGCGGAGGACCCTTCTTCTTCCCTGTCCCTTTGAGTTTTCCTTCTCCGAGTAGTAGCGAGATTCTTGCCGGGAGATATGCCCTGTCCGTATGGGGTGCGAGCATAAGATACCCCCTGGTGGGGCGCTTGGGCTTCTCCCTAGTGTAGAGGGCAGCGTTGTGACGGTTATGCTCGAGCATCGGTTGGACTTTCCCGAGCGACCGTTACTCAACCTTCTGGGCCAAGAGGCCGCCTAAGAAGATCTGATCCGAGTGTGTTTGGGCTTCGAGATAAGTGGGCCCATTCGTAGGGCTGTCACTTGGGGAGCTCGACCTGGTTAGGTCGAATTGGGCCTCGTTGGGCTAGTCTGGACCTGATTCGACCGTCTCGATCCGCGCATATATCTGGGCTGCAGATTTATCCCTCTCCACCATCCATCAAGATAATATGCCATTATCCCTGAGGTATAGGGTGACGTATATACTTAAGTATTTCCCTCATTGATCCGATTGAAGAATTTTAATACCCTTTCCACTTTATTTCTCCACTACACTCTTAAACTCTTAAATTTCTCGAAAGCTTAATATTTGTACTTCATCAAGTACTCATATTAAAACATTGAGAAATCGTTAATGAAAGTAGTGAAGTAAGAAAATCCTCCTCTGGCCTGGAAATAAATCCACATACATCAAACTGTATGAGTTCAAGCAACTCTACAGCTTTTTCTCCATATCTAATAAATGGAGAATCAGTCATCTTACCTATGAGATATAATTCACACGTTGTAAATGATTCATAATCAAAAAGATCAAAATATACATCCTTATACAACATGTGGATCCTTTCTTCACTAAGATGATCAAGCCTATTGTGCAAGAGATAGACTTGATATATATCAATTCTCTTCCTATCAGGAAGCATAACCACACTAACCTTAGGAGTACCAATGCTTAGAATAAACAGATCACTACATAAACTCCCACTGGCAAACTCTTTGCCATTAGGGCAATGAACAAACATGCACAGACATATAATGCGTATATGAACATGTGCACAGACCTAGTGGCATCAAATGTCAGTGTGTATAGACTAGTCCTAGTAAATGTGCATGGACCTTGAGACATGCAAGATATAAGTATGCACTAACTTTGCTACGCATGTATGAAAATATGTACAGACCTATATGTGCATGGAGCAGACAATATATAGACCCTTGCATGCGTTTCATAAACTATGCACTGACTATGTGTATGAACAGGTGTGCACGGACTTGAATAGCATGAGACAATTGTGCACAAGACATGCACAGACGTTGGGTATGCACAAGAGGATATATGCACGGACTCTACATCGCACAAGAGTGAAGTATGCACAGACCTTGTATTACACAAGGGAGATATGCACAAACCTTACCTACATGCAGCAACACAAGTTTGCACGGACCTTATGCCAGCCCATAGCAAAAAATGCACCGACCATGGAAACTCATGTGCACAGACATGTTCTCAACCATATGCAGAAGTGCACGGACCTTTACAATACAAACCTGCACAGACTTATGTGCTAGACGAGAGAATGTGCATGGACCCTATTAGTTGATGGGAGAAGATTGCACCGACCACATGCATAAGAAACCAAACATAGCACTGACCAAATTGTGCTGGGAGAATATTGCACAGACCTTGTTATAGCACCGACTAGCCTTTTGTTAAGGAAGGCATTGCACTGACCTCCAACTGCCAATCAAATGTACATGGACTTGAATGTTGCACGGACCTTGTGCAACATGTAGTTGAGTAAAATGTGCACAGACTTTGAATGTTGCACGGACCTTGTGCAACATGCACAGACCTACATGCAAACGATGCTATGAGTATGCACGGACCTTATGAAAACATATTTGAAACATGCATAGACTTTCTTCATGCCTAATGCAAATGTGCACGGACCTGTGTGTGCACCAGATAGACGTGCACAGACATTAACAGAGTGTGCACTGACTTCAGTGTGCAAAATGCCATCTGTGCAACGACTACTACAGTGCATGCAACGACCTCTATATGGCTAAGACATAGCATGCACGGACCTTAAGTATGCACAAAAGAAATGTGCACTGACCATGTTTTGGCACAAGGCAAAAAGTGCACAGACCTTAAGTATGCAAGACAAAGATCTGCACAGACTTCTTTTTGCTGAATGGCCTATATGCATGAACCTTAGAGTCTGAGTAAACATGATATGCACCGACTATAGATGACTAAAATGAATGTGAAGGCTCATGAACAAACTGTTTGATGAAATGACATGCAATGACATTCACATAGGATTTATGCAGATACATTGACTCTATGTTCACAGAGATGACTTTATGGAGATACATTGACTTTGTGTATAGTGTTGACTTGTTGTTGACTTTTTGCATGCATGTAAATGTATTGGCCTTTATGCAATGAACAAGGACATGATTAAATACATACTGGCTATTAACAGAATAGCATGCAGCAAACACACATAGACTCATAGTGTATTATGCATAAAACACACATTGACTCATGGTGTTTGCTATCATCAAAACACAGGGACACAATAATTTGGATATCTTGAGTATGTTCTTGAGTTAATGGAATGGGAAACCATACCATTGCTCTTAAATAAGGATTGTGTGTCTCTATGTAGACACTGATTCTTTCTACCTTATCATGTACAAAGAATGAGCAACCATGTACATATGAGTGCTCATTCTCGATCTCATGTCACCTACTAAGGGAGCCAAATCTACATAGTTTGTAGTGAGTATCGTGATTATACCGTGTTGGTCATCGTATGTCCCTACAAGTTCTATCCTTGAGGTTCTATTCCATAAAGATCTACCTTAAATTCTGACACACGAAGAAGGGATCTCGAGTTCCAAAAGGGTGACCATGTGTTTCTCAAGATATCACCTGGACGAGGAATAAAGAGATTTGGTGTTAAGGGCAAGCTTACACCAAGGTTTATCGGACCATTTGAGGTATTAGAAAGTGTTGGTGAGGTTGCTTACCACATCACTCTACCTCCTCAGCTGTCCGAGGTGCATAATGTATTTCACATTTCTATGTTGAAGAAGTATGTGCATGACTCATCACAGATAATTGACCATGGAGACTTGGTGATTCAAAGGAATCTCACTTATGAACAAAGACCAATGAAGATCCTCGATCAAGAGGTACGCGCACTACGGAATAAGACTATTCCCATGGTAAAGGTGCAGTGGAATAAATATTCGAAACATGAAGCTACGTGGGAAACTAAGGAGTTAATGAGGAAGCGATTCCCCGATCTATTCTAAGAGGTATATACTCTACACTCTCCACATTAATATTCAAGTGAATTTGGGGACCAAATTCTTTTAAGTGGGGGAGGGTGTAGCAACCATGAATATTTAAAATAAAATTTTAAATAAAATTATAAATAGTGACTTACATCAAGTCGCCATTTCATTAAATAATAGCTCTTTGAACATGCGTCAAATCATTTCAACTAAATGGTAAGATTCCTACTTGGAATAAAGGAAAGTAAATAACGCCCCTTGTCATGGCGCCAATTATTAAAATGAAGACTCTCCGCGAAGGCGCCAAATTACTAACTGACGCCCCAGAACAAGTCGCCAATTAAACAGTGCCCCCAGACAAGGCGCTATTTCACCAGGAACTGTAAAACAGAAACCTGTTGCCATATTTTATTCGAACAAGGAACTGAGATAAGATACGGAACTAATATGGGTAAGGATTAAATTGGGAAAGGATTAAGATGGGGAAGTTAATGATCTAATAGGATTCTTTTTCCAAGGTAACCCAACCCCGATTGAATTACAACTGCCTGTAGGTTCCTTAGCCTATAAATACCCCTGCCCTCAACCCATGAACCCTTGTTCGTCAACCTCTGCCCGAGCTACGGTAAGGAAACATATTGATGTTTCTTTACTGCTTCTATAGTCTCTTCTTCTTATTTTGTTCTTTATGGTAGTCCTACAGGAACATCGGGAGAAGGAAGAAGCTAACCAATCCCCTGCCACTTTCTGTTTCCTCCTGCTACCACGACAAGAAGAGTTACTCTTGGCGTGGGTGTGGTCGTCTTCCTACTACCTTCTCCTGCGTGCTGCCCTGCCTGAGAAGGAACGCCCAGAAGCCTCTTTTAGTTGCTGCTACTCTGTTTATAACAGAGTATCGTTTCTTTTCCCCAAAGTACCCAGTTCGTCACCCAACCAGTACATAGAGGTAGGGACTATTTCTTAAATTCTGGATCAAACTATAGTTAAAAAGACCATGCATGCATGTAAGTCTAGATAATATGATGTTTCTGCGTTTTCTAGATTTCTATTTCTCAGATAAATAGTGACCTAACCCAAGGCGCTATTTCCATTTGGCACGCCTTCCCTCAAGGCGTCAATTAATAGACGACTCCATTAAAGTCGTTGTTTACCATAGTATTTAATAAATCAACGCATGATTAAAATTTTATAACTTGAATCCATGCTAGTTTAATTCTTGCATGAGGACAGTCCTGAAATCCTATGATTTTTCTCTACATGATTATGTTCTTAGATCCCTGATTTCCTCCTGTTAAATTATTGCTACTGTTCCATGACCATTTACTATATAAACTGAAATAACATCCTGACCTAAGGCATTACTTTTAAATTGAACGCCCTTACGCAAAGGCGTCATACGATGAAAAAACGCCCTACTTAAAGTCGTTAATTTAAATATGCAATATTATCAAATTGAAGGGCATGCACTTGTAATTGAAAATCCCTTTGGAGGATCTGAAGGCTGTGTGGTTCTTGTCTTTGAGGGACATCTGGATCTAGTTGCAACCGGATGACCCATCCATGAAAGATAAGGCCTCATGTCTAGTGGTCATATCGACCACTGTTTTCATGATCGAGGCTGGGAAGTTATCCTTCGGACATGGTTTGTTGAGGTCCCAAAAGTCGACACAGATGTGGACTTGACCACTTTTCTTATTGACTAGGACAATATTGGCGAGCCAAATCGGGTAGAAGCATGGCTCGATGAAGTCGACCTATGCCATCTTATTGACTTCGGCCGAAACCTGGAGTTCCAGCTCATGGCGCATCCACCGTTGTGGCTATTTGATGAGAGTTTCTGAGGGAGAAATGGCTAGCTCATGCTTCGCTACAGAGGGGTCTAGCCCTAGCATCTCCTTGTATGTCCAGGCAAAGTAGTCTTTGTACTCGAGTAGGAGTTGCTTGTAGTCCAGTCTTTCTACTTCGGTGAGAAGAGTGCTGACGAACGTCGACTGAGGGTCTTCATCTTTGCCCAAGTTGATTTCCACGAGTTCGTCAACGGTTTCCTGGTCACCATCTTTCAGCTCGGGAGGAGCGGGTTGGAAGTCGATGAAATCTTCATCATCAATGTCGACTTCGTGTGCTTCTTGGTCCTCGAAGCCACTAGTCAAAATTGATGGAGCTGGTAAATTGTTGATGCTGAGCTCGAACTGGGATAGTTCCGGATTGCCAGCGCCCAGCTGACGATTATCAGCTGGTGCTATCGAAGCTTGGTTGGGGTTGCTTGCTAAAGCTAGCAACACTTCTTGGCCATCATTCTGAGATCCTTCCTCATTGGGAAGGTTTATCTGGCTGGGTTCTCTGACTGGTTGGGAGGCACTGGGGACTTCCCCCGTCCCGATATCCTTGTAGATGGACGGCGAAGGCCCACCTAGTGCTTGAACTAGGGTGCTGGTCCTATCAGGGAGCAAGATCAAGATATCCTCTTCCCCATCCCCGGAGCTGTCAAACTTGGTGTCGACATTAGTTGGGTCACCAATTGGCTGCATCGGGCCTACGACGTTGACCGCGTAGTAGACGAGGAAGTTCAAGTCTTGGTCGTAGTCGAGTCCCCTGGTATCTTTGTGGCAGAATGGGGGTTGCCCCCAGACCTGAAAAGGGGTCCACAGCCGATGAAAGTATTCACGCTGTACAGAACCTTGTCATTTGGGAATTTACTACTTGAGGCACATCTCCCAGATATGTGGGGCCAGGTCATCCAATACTTGAATGGCTTTTGGAGTATTGTCGACTTGCTTGGACCAGCCGAAGTCATCTTCCAGTGCGGCTTGAGGGGCCACGTCTCCTTTGTAAAAGACAATGGGCTTATCCCTATTAGCCTTCTTCTTGCTTCTAAGTTGTCATTTGTAGGTAATAACAAATGTTGCGAGCCGCTCGACCCTGTGCTCATTTGATGCACACACAAGCTGGAAGCAGTCTGGTGGCAGGCACATGCTATTGTCGATAGCTTGGCTAATAAGACTAGCCTCGAGATCGATTTTGCACCTCTTGGGGTGATCAGTGGTCGACTTGGAGTTGAGGCGTAGTCGATGAAGCTTGGCCTTCTCCTCGTCAACGGAGAAGAGGTCATCCTCATCTTCTTCTAAGAGCCAGTTGTTGCTCTTGCTCTTGATTATGGGGTATGGACTGATTCCCCCAAAATAAAAGGCAGCATCGGCAAGGTTGCATTCTTCTAGAGTGAATGGAGACAAGTCTATAAAGACCGTATGCTGTTCCCCATCCTTGGCATATTTGATGCATTGATGGAGAGTAGAAGGGACGACCCGATTTTTAGGGAGTCAGGGCCTGGCTGTGGTTTGAAGCAGTTGAGTGGATATTTTGATCAAGAGCTGTGCTCGGGTGAGCGGAGGATCTTCTCGGTGAGCTGCTAATTTTCGAGCCCGATGTCCTCGTCGTGCTTTGTGGCGTCAGAAATGACGTGTCGGTCTCGATTGTTTTTACAGCTTTTGAGGCAGGGTTGGGCGGAGATGTCCCAGTGAGTTCTAACTCATGCGCTTCTGTGGCTGGATGTGTTGTGTTCGTCTTGGAGTGGGCTTGAGATGTGAAGGTGTCGCAGTGGTTTCGGGACTCGAGGACGAGCGTTGGCGGTTGTTGATTATGGCTCGTGATTGCGGCTCTTTGCGTGGCGTGTTGCAATTCGAGGAATTACAGCAGTGGTGCATCGAGAGATGCTGTGATTGTGGTCTGACGTGACACTCGACGAGTGTGTCGGGGGCGGTGACCTGATGGAAGTGACGATTTTCTCGATATTGGAAGGTGTCGTTCCTAGCGTGTGTGAGATTCGAGGTCAGTAGAATGTGGAGATTTTTCGTTGGTCGGAGGTGTGTTGGGTTCTCCTTTGATTGGAGAGAATCGTCCTTGGCTAAGGTTCACTGCCTTGCATCGTGTGTCCAGATTGGTTGGCCTTTGTGTGCCATGAAGTCCGTGCAAGACGTGTTCCCTATCTTGGCATGGTGGTTGCCTGTAGGAAGTTATGCCCGTTCCCTTGTTGTGTAAGGGTGTGTTGGCGCTATTCCGGAAGGATGAGTGCCAGTTGGGCGATGTTCGTGAGGACTTGAGGCTGGTGTTGTGATCCCCGATGTGTCAAGGATCGAAGCCTGCGGAGTCTAGAGGATTGTCGGGATGGAGGATCCCGAGTTGCCGTGTTTGCTATGCACGTGAATCATAGTGCGCAGCGAAAGCATGGTGGGCCCATAACCCACAAGTCTAAGATCGTAGCGTTGGCTGCTGCGGGTGGATTTTTGAGGTTGAGAAGAACATTGGAGGATTGGTTCCTTGGTAAGTGTTGTCTCCGGCTGTGTGAGACGTGTTGTTGCTGTTCCGTTGCTTGAGATATTGTGGTTCATGACATTGGCAGAATGGAGAATCGGGGAAATATGTTGGCAAGCGTGCCGTATGAGCACCATGTTTCTGTATTGGAGGTTGTGTTTTCAGATGAGGCAAGTGTTTTTTTGGAGAAGAGATCTCTGACAGATTGTGGGTCCCGGCTGGTTGCTGTGAGCGGCTAGTGGGTTGACCGAGTGATCGACCATAGTGAGATGCATATTGTCGAGGGACCCATTTGCTTTGGCCGTGGCGTGGTCGACCAGGTTGCCGTGGATTTGAATGGCACTTTCCTCCCCTAGAGATGTGTGTCGTGAGTTGTAAGAGATTGTATGTCCCATGGCTCTTGGTAAGAGCGGGAACCAAGATTGGCAGGCATCCAGTTGTAGTAATTGAGATGAGATAGGACTTGATGAGACAGGACGAAGGATGATGCCTATGTGCGGAGGTCTTTGATGAGACGTTTGATATTGGAATGATGATCCTTGGTCTGAGACCAGCATGGAATGGCTCCCCTGTAAGTCTGAGTCGAGTGAGGTAAAGACCGAAGACACCAGGGTCCTGTCATGTGGCTTCATCGTACTCCTCTGAGAGGGTAGAGTTGGCGTGAGGTTTGAGATCGGATGTAGTGTTTGAGTGAGAGTTGGCTCGAGGTGCAGTGTTGGTATGTGGAGAGTCAGTGGATGGCCTGTCATGATTTGGATCGTGCCTGCTGAGCCGGTGAAGGTTTTTCGTTGATGAGTGTCTGGTGACCAGTGGGTGGTCTTTCACAGACAGAAGATGCTGCTGATGTTTGTGGTTCGAGAATGGCGAGAGCCGTGTATCGGTGAGGCCTTGGTGGTGATACTAAGAAGAAGAAAGTCGTGGGATTGAAGGCTCATCATTCTGATGATAACCTTCAAGAAGAGGAATCAAGCGAAGGAAGCAATGAAGAAGAAAACTTGGCAATGATCACTCGCCAAGTGAGGAAATTCTTGAGACGGAAGAGGAACTTTCAAGGCAACATCAGAAGAGGGCAAAGAAGGCCCACCCAATCCAAGGGTGAGCCGAGCAATCCAGGTAGCATTACATGCTACTGTGGACGTGTAAAATTGCACGTCCATGCGTCCCTACCAGTCCAACAGTAACAACATTTTCAACCGAAGAGACCAAGGAGAGCATGTCCCGACCGGACCCTCCGAACAAACGACATGTTGCCGTGGAGCCGTCTCTGGAATCGCGACAGCGAAGAGAAACCAACCCCTGGGAGACTCATTACTGATGGGGCTTCTGAAGAGAACCAGGTGGATCGTCAATCAGGTCCAAGACGGGCCCAGAAATCCACCTTTTATCACACCCATGTGCCCTTCAAAGAGGCTTTGCGTAGCCTTCAACGGCACGCCCCAACAAGCCTTCAACGGCACACTCATGTGCCCCTTAAAGAGAGCTTCGCGTAGCCTTCAACCGCACGCTTCATGCCCCTTCAGCGGCACACTTCAAGTGCCTTCAGCGGCACACCATCAAGTGCCCTTCAACGACACACTTCAAGTGCCTTCAGAGGCACACCATCAAGTGCCCTTCAACGGCACACCCTGTGCCTTCAGCGGCACACCATCAAGTGCCCTTCAACTGCACACCCTGTGCCTTCAACGAGACGCCATCAAGTGCCCTTCAATGGCACACACTGTGCCTTCAACGGCACGCTATCAAAGCCCTTTAGCGGCACACTATCAAGTGCCCTTCAACGGCACACCCTGTGCCTTCAACGGCATGCCATCAGGTGCCCTTCAATGGCACACCATGTGCCTTCAACGACACGCTATCAAGTCCCTTCAGCGGCACAGTCAGGGGCCCTCAACGGCACACCCTTGTGCCTTCTTCAATGACACTTCACCTGCCCTTTCAACGGCACAGTTGCCCAAACCTTTTCAACGGCACGATCTACTTCTTCAACGGCACACCCCTATAATGGCGCAGACCAAATCTTATGGTCACGTCCTAAAGATCTTTGGCACACAGTGCCCAGTCTGAGGTGTCAAACGGACAACTAGCCACGCTGCCTACCCCCTATCACCAGGGACAACCAAGGTCAAATCTGCATTAACGGCCCACGTTCCTGCCTCCGTCGGGTGTGTTCGAAGACTCCCGCCACTGGGAGTATAAAAGGGCCTCTTCACTGGCGAACGACACAGACAGATAGAGAAAAAAAGGGAGAGAAAGAAAGAAAGAAGAAGACACGCGCAGACGGGCAGACATACAGAGTCAGAGGAGAAGAGAAGAAGAAGAAGGAGTTTCCTCCTTCCGGCCATCTTCAGGAGAAGAGAGTAAGAGAGAGAGAGAGAGAGAGAGAGAGAAGATGTCGTAGGGAAAGGGAAGAATAGGGGGCCAGTGCCTCTGCTCAACCCCTGCTCCTCCCTCTTTTCTTTGCCTTCATCTCCCCCTTCCTCTTTGTGTTTGTTCCTCGGTCCTTGGTGTGTCTGGTCCCCGCTTACCAGGAATAAAGAAAACTTTCCGTTCCTGTTCTTTCCCCTGGCTACTTCTCCCCTTTGTGCTGTTCTTCATGCACAGACTTGCCTTCCTTCTAAGTAAAATGTGCATGGACTTATGTTCTTGGCCAAGGCCAGAACATGCACGGACTTTACAATGCACAGACTTAGAATGTAGTGGATGCAATGTGCATGGACTTCTATAGAGACACTGTACATGCACGGACTCATGTAAGCAGAAGACCAAAACATGCTGCGGTGGCGAGGGGATCGTGGCGGCGTGCGGCTCGTGAGATTTCGTGAAGGAACGAGGGTTCCAAAAATGTTCTTCGTGGTTTGGCGGCGATCCGGTGCGTCTAGAGCGAAACCGAGGTAGGGGGATGAATCCCTGGCTTCGTAGTTTCCTTTCCTGCGATTTCTAGGCCGACGGGAGGTCGAGAGGGGTCCATTTGAGCTCGGGGTGGGAAATTCATGATTCGGGATTTTGAGCACCGATTTAGTGTTTTCCCGCGTTAATCGGTGGTTTGAGGACACCATTGGGTGCCTAGGATCATGGGGACAAGCTTCCCCTTTGTTTCCCCCTCACCCGAAGGTGTTTGGGGCGTGGAATGGCGATTCCCGACGAGGTTCGCCGTTCTCAGGTTGCCGGGATAGAAACAGTCCTAACAGGAGCCGTTTCTACCCCTGCGCGGCCCAGTGTTCGACCGCGTACCGACCCAGGAGTGTCGGTAGGGTACACAATCTATCGCGCGATCGTTCCACTCCTGGACGGCCCACGTGATGATCGTTTACCCCATGGAGTCAGCGTGACTCCCGAGGTGTTTGTGACCGTTGAGTTTTGACCGTTGCACAGTGTTGGGGCTACACGGTCATGGAAGGACCGTTTAGTTCCTCTGAATGATCCCAAGCTGGACTGTTGATTTTCCAACGGTCACAAGGAGACCGTTTATCTCTTGTGCCGTTGGGCGACTGGGCGGCCCAATGGGGACCGCTTAGATCCTCAAGTGGCCTATCGTTGGGCCGTGTGCGCCCTGAACAGTCTGAGGATGACCGTGTGGTTTCTTGTTCAGACTAGAAGTTGGACGGTCCAGTTGGAGACCATTCACGATCTGGGGCGGTCCCAGGAGGACCGTTTATGTTTTACACGGTCCAGGGAAGACCGTGTCTGTCTGTTGAGGGGTGGTTTGTTGGAGACCGTTCTAGTTTGTCAAACGACTTGTGATGGACCATCTCAGTACTTGAAGCGACCCATCGATAGACCGTGTACACACGAACGGCCCAGGGTGGACCGTTTATGGTGTGTTGTCTTACTGGTAGCTTTCTTCTTGCCGATTCGAATCCCGTGTGAGTGGACCTCTATCCACATGCTGACCCGTGGCTTGACTGATACTGGGCATCATGTGGGGGCCATGCATTAGGGTGTCGTGGGGTCCCGGGAGGTGGTGTTCTCGACTTGTTACCGTGAGTCGGTGCCGGTGCGAGGAGCGGCCCTTGTACCTTGTCTGGTTCAGACGTCGTTTCCGTTGACTAGAGAGTCTACTCCTTCAGTGACCTATCCACTAGTCGTAGCTTTCCTGTGCATGCGGGTGCAGACCCACTCGGGAGTGGTGGAGAGCGTGACCCAGTGAGAGATGATTTTTAGGCTGCTTTGTCGTAGGGCCCCTTGCCTTTGCTGCCCGAGTCTGACTGGGGGAGAAACCCGCTAGAGGACCCGACCTAGAGCAGATGGTCTGTGTGCACACGTAGTTGGGGGCTCAGGACGCGCGCTGAGGAGTGCGACCCTAGCTAGTCCTTGTTCGTGGTACTTGTTGTGTGTCTCAGTTTCCACCTGGGGCGTGTAGGGAGACACTTGTGGCGCGGTGTAAGACGTCAGGGGACGCATCTGGTCGTTCTTCTAGTGGGTAGAGCTCTTGTCTCCTGGCAGGTGTGGACTCGTGTTTTGACGCACTGAGATCGGTTCGTGCGATACAGTTAGTTTAGATGACTTTTTTGTTTATTTATTACTGCTTGATGGTTCTACCGTACTTCTGTTAGGTAGCGTTGCTTTCGTTCTCGTCTTGTTTCTTTCGTGCGAGGTGGGGGTCCGTGGGATCCCTACTGAGCCTATGAAATGAGGCTCACCCCTGTGTTTTCAGGCCCACGGCAACCAGCCTAAAGCCGTCTCTCTCGGGTAGCCTCACCACCACTCCCTGGTGGGACCACACGCGTGTTGGAAGGCTACGACTAGTGGGGAATCACTGATGTGACCACTCTCCGAGGAGAAACTTCGAGAACCACGCACTCACCCTACGTGAAAGTCATGAAGCACCAAGTGGCGCTAAGCCACTGGACTCTGGATAGTCCTCTAGACTCACTAAATCCAATGGTCCTTGAGTCATAAGACTTGAGGTCAAGACCGTTGCATCGAACGATGCCATGCCGTCAATATGCCCTAACTCTCGGGTCAGAAACCTCGGCATGATGACTCACAAGCAGTTCACGACCACCGAGACCATTCCCTCAAAAAGGGAACTAAGAAAACCTCCACCCCTAGGCTGGGTAAATGGGACTCATAGTCCACAGGCCATACACACGGCCCACGCAGAAAACACAGAAGTATAGTTCCCAAGGTAAATTCACAAGTCGCCAAGTCGATTCCCAATCCCAGGGAAAAGCAGGAAACCTGCAGCTCCAGGTTGGGTGACTGGACTTGCAGTCCAAGGCCTTATGCATGGCCCACTAGGAAACCACCTTCCGAAGAAACGCACGACATGCGGAGGGTGGGGGGGAACCCCACCGCACCCACACCAATACACGGTGACTTAATCAAGCATAACACAAAGACCCGGAACATGTGGAGTCACCCGAACTCTCAAACTCATAGGCATGCTAATCGAGGTAACACGATACCTCCAGACACCCCAAAACATAGACATAGAATCCCCGTGGTGTCTGGGACATTCATGAGACTGAAAGTCGACCACTGGGTCACAACCGGGTCGACCAGGGTCCAACCCAATGCTTAAACGGGCACGGTAAACACGAAAGCCAAGAGGTGGTCCTCCCTGGACCGTCCCAGAGCTTGGCGGTCTAGCTAGGACCGCAAAACCAAGCATGGCGGTCCAGCCAGGACTGCATAGCCCCAGATGCCTCCAGAACCTAGGTAGTCACTCCCAGATTGCCGAGAAGGATGGCGATCCATTGCCTAACTGCTGGGTGTCTCCTAGCGGTTAGTCACATGACCGCTATACCTCCCGACATCAAGCAACTCAAAAATTGGAAAATGGTCACACCCTGACTGCAAGCCACACCCTGGCAGTCTCCTAGAGACCGCAAAGCTGGATAGAGGTTTATCGCTTGACCGCAAGGATCAAACTGACATAAGGGAGACCCAAGCGGTCATCCCCAGGCCGCAAGGGCGACTGGTGGTCCACCCTAGGACCGCTAGGCCCAAAAACACTCGAACGGTAAAACCTCAAAGATGGTCATGCCCTGACCGCAAAGCCCTGCCTAGCGGTCTCCTCAAGACTGTTAAGCGCATCGGCGGTCTATCGCAGGACCGCTGTTGACACCCGTTTTTACCGATAAGTCGGATCATCCCTCTTACTCTCATTTGTTGATGCCTTGAGTTGTCTATTATTTGTCGGGTTGTTTTCTGGCAATGTTTGGGCCTATTTGGTGAAGGGCTTCCCTCCCTGGCTAGGTCCATTTCAATTCAGGGCTTAATGGGCCTTGGAATTGCCTTTTCTTCCCATTTTGTTATAAATTTCAGTGCCCAACACTTGTGCGGCCCGTGACTAGCCGCTCATACATTTATTATTTATTTTTGCCATTTTTGCTAATTATCATCGACAAGCACGTGTGCGGCCTCTTCGTGGCTGCATATGAATGTTGTGCAGTGTACATAAAGCCGCATATCTCTCAGAGTCCAACGCTGAGTTCTTCGGCCAGTTTAAGGGGATTGGCTTCTGCCTATGCTAAACTCCTTACCAAGCTTATCTTCGTTCATGTCCCTCGAGAACAGAACATTCTTAAAATAAGAAAATACATCATATGACTCAAAATAGATAACTAGACTATGCTAGATGCGTCCGAGGTGAGGAGACGAGTCATGAGTGTGGGCAAGGGAGGTGATGTCCCCATCACTTTGGTAAGCAGTTGAAGAAACCCTAAGCATCGCCAGAAATACGCTAGAGCAACCAGATCCTCCCCAGGAAAATGGGCACGGCCTGCCTTACTAGCACACCCCAGAATGACTTGAGTTCCGAACCGACAATCAGGAGGTCCTCGAGCAACTGCGAAGGTGTAGGGAACATGATGCCAGTCAAGAGACGAGGCCGGGCAACTTCTCGGTCAACGTCATCCATCCTCCTGCTACCCGGGCCTCTTCTAGCTCCAAGGCACCACCAGTTGGTCAGCCAGTCCCTGCCACCGTGGCCATACAATGGCGGCCTTGGCAAGAGCTGGAGTCTCTTCCCTTCTCCTGAGAAGACACTGCTTAGCTTCTCCAAGTCCTTCTTGTCCGAGAGGATGTCCTCGTGGGTGAGACGACGATGGGCACCTCATGTTCCTCTTGCTATCCTCCAGCCCTACCTCCGTCTCTGGCATCTTGGGATGGTAAGGGAAAGAGGAAGCAAGATGAGGTCCCGACCCGACCACACCATGTCCTCTTTGCAGATGAGCCATCGGGCCCTCCTCGCCTACCTTACAACCCAGCCCACATGATAGAAAAGACATCTTCGGAGTCTTCAGCTACGTCGGCTCACGAGTCGGGGCCACTACCACAGGGCCTACCTGACATGCAAAACCAAGGTAGCTACCTGGGGGCAATAATATCCCAGGATGTCATCGGTTGCCGTCTGACCCTATTCTCGGCTAGACTGTAAAGACAAGGCTAGGGAACGGGATGTCAATCATGCTCCCCAGGCTGCTTCTCAACAAAAGGTCCAGCCATTGCGGGTAAGGCATCAACCCGCGCATACATCTTCGGATGTCGGCCCCAGCACACTAGCTCAGCGGGGGGTTACCTCCCCAGCCATCGTGGGTAAGGCATCAAACTGCGCACATGTCTTCGGACGCCAGTCCCAGCATTCCAGCCTATCAAGAGCTACCACTCGAGGTCATTGAGTAGGCAATCAATGCCACCTTCCAAATACAACAAGCGGAAGGTGCCTGGATTGAGATCCCGGCAAAGAGAAGCCATCGACCTCGCCCCGCCAAGGCATTAGCTCGACGATATCCCCACGGGGATCTGTCAGCTCCTGCTCTAGTGCCTCCCCCTCCTACTCCCTTAGAGGCTACCATCACCAAGAAACATGAGAGGAATAGGAGGAAGAACCTCAAGAGGCGGCTCAAGAAGCAGGCCGAGTAGGCGGCCACCTTGCAATCCCGGAAAGAGCTAATGCCTCTCTAGAGGCTATAGTGGCTCATCGATAGCTTGGAGGAATACATCCCTTCTCGTCCTACCAGTCCTATCCCACTCGATAGCTATATCCCGTGGGAAGAAATGCAGAAACGAGCTCGTCTCAGAGACTGGGTCCACGAGATGATCCAAAAAGTCAAGAATGGCGAAACGCTCCTCATCCCAGAAGAGCTCTCCTTGTTCTATAAGGACAAAGAGATCATGGTGGAGTAGCTGGAAGAAATGCTTCACGGTTGCACCTGCAATATGGTGGCCATCCCGCCCCCGGACAACATTAACGCCTCTCGGCGAGGCGAGCTAGTGGCCTCCCGAACAAGACAAAGGACCACCTCCCCACTAGCACTACAGTCGATTCCAGAACACATAGGCTGCAGTCGGGGTCATGGCCGTGGATGCAGAAGGGGCCACGGGAGGCTCCTTGAGTCACCCCTCCTCCTGCCTACCTTTGACCCAGAGCGAATCATCCTCTTCCGAGGAGAACAACCTGCAGTCAATCTCTGTGGGGTTCCCATTAGGTAGGTATGCTTGGAATGTGATGGGGAGAGGGGCCATTCAGTTTGTAGACACAATGGCAATGGGAGGTGGATAATGCACGGAGTGGTCCAACGAGGACTCTAATGCAAGCGTGCCCATGGACTTGAGTTGTGAGAACAAGTTAATGACTTGCTCTGATACCACTTGATGTGGCACGGGAAAGGATGCCACGGGATGACACAATGATCCTAATACCTATACTCGCAAGCAAGCAAAGAACGAGTACCAGACTCACTTGGGCGAGCTCACTCGCGTAGCGCTCACGATTACCCGTAGGCAAGTCGGTGATGGTGGAGAGTGTCTGAGGTGGGATCTTGCCTTTCCAAGGGTTTGGCTTAGCTGGGACTGAACCCCTAGGGTCTCGGATTCCCCATTTTCGTGGGCGACCAGCACGCCGAGGGTGTGGGTTGTAGGGTTGCTCTCTCAACTTACTCCACAGTGGTCGCTCAATTTGATGAAAATTTGAGGCAGGGCACTCACCTCACCGTCCGACTAACAACTTTGCAGCGATACTAAACTAAGCAAAAGTAAACCAACAAGGGTTTAACCAAGTTCTCACCTGATCGGTGTGAAGACACCGATCCCGACCGGAGACGAGGCAAGCGGGGAAGCGTGGGTATACCCTAGATGCTGTGCCGGTGTAGCTCTAACCTGAAAATTAGATGGTACAACACTACACCACTCGCAGGAGGGGGATCTCGAAGTGGGGGTTAATGGATTACCATCAAAACTACCTCCACACAGGGAGGGGTGGTCAGCCGGCCAGGCGAAGGGGCGGGGATAGCCGAAGAGCAACAAAGAAACCCAACATGGTCGAGGAGAGTTCTATAGGGTCAGTAAGATAGGGTGTTGGAGTTAAGACGACCACGAGCTCGTTCGGATGCTAATGGAAGCAAGACTAGCGCTGAAATGACTGGGACTGACCAGGAAACAGACTGTAGAAGTTCGGCACTGCTTGGTGGTCGATGGCGGCCATTGCAGCTCGGAGTTCAGGGCTGGTCCAAACTGCCCCTACTTGGTGCAGAACCATAGGGTTCTATTGCAGAAGTTGTCCCGGGCTCTTCCGGACTCCGATGGGGGCGAGATTGGAGTAGACGTGATCGTGGTTGAGGTAGCTTCAAACAGAAACTAGCGGTACCCTAAACAAAGGTTGGAGGAGAAAACTCTGAACAGAAGAGTGGGGGTCGGTCCAACCTGGGATAGACAGGACCTGTCCGCGCACTTTGACAAGGATGGCTGGAACTAGGTGCTCGGGCAGGCGAATGGAGTCCTTCTTCTTGGATCTGAAAGAGGAATGGTTGTGGTTCTTCCCCTCTGAAGATCGTGCCAAGGACCTCATCGAGCTGGTTGTGGGATCCTCTGAACATGGCCTCAGGTTACCAGCTAGAGGCTGGAAGCGCAATGTGGCGAGATCTGTTCCTCCGGGCAGCTCAGTGCTTGGATGGATGCGAGACCACCTCGCTTGCGAATCCACTTTGACGAGCTTTCCGCCGGTATAGGATATGCCACATGAAGACTCAGGGAGTGGTCAGTGGCGACACTACAACCAGGTATAACACCTACTGCCTGCGAACTGGGATCAGCTTGTGGATGAAGATGGGTGTGGTGGTGGGGATGGGTAACAAGGAGGATGTGTGGGAGGTGGGGTGTGCAACCACGGGAGGGTGTAGAGGCTGGGAGGGGTGTGAGAGTGGTCTCCAAGGGGTGGAGGAGGGAGGGAAATTCATATTTTGGCCAAGGGATATGCCCCTTTACCCTTGGGATGTGGGATTGTGCATGGGGAAGGGGAGTGGGTGGTTGGGGTTGGAAAGTGACTTGGGAATTGGTGGGTTCACAGCTCCTTCATGAAGGCTGCGTCCACCCTTTGAGCTGGTGGCGTCGCCGCAGTCTGTAACCTGCATTGAACAAAAAAGTAACTGCATGCAAGACAATGGCAAGACAATGGCAGGCATGTAAGACTATGGCAAGTAGATCAATAAGATGCATTCATGCATTCCTCCAGCCAGCATCAAGATTCACACAGAGTCAACCGCTTTGCATTTTCTCTTGAGCTTCAATGGAAAAACACAGTTGTAAACACATAGAATGAAATGCAAGCAGGCATAATGTATTGACAGGCTCATGGAATGAAATGCAAGCAGGCACAATGTAGAGACAGGCTCATGGAATGAAATGCAAGCAGGCACAATGTAGAGACAGGCTCAAGGTGACGAAATTAAGATTCACACAGAGTTACTCTGTTGCTAACATCAAAACAGAACAATATATGTTACTCGCATCAAAGCCAAACAACATATGCACAACAGCGTTTGTGAGAGTAGAGCCATAGCCAGTGACGAATCACTGTGGTATGGAGTGTGAGAACCTGTCCCATAGCCCCAGTCGAGCACCGAGCTCAAACTGCATCACCCTAGGTGATAGTGGTTCCTTAACGGTTGCGATCCCACGTTTCCCTCCCAAGGATGATCATTGGGCTAGATAGAGTTTCTTGTTGAGAGACGTCTCCACCTGGAGAACACCACGAAGGTAAGCCGCCCTGCTTACCCTTAGCATGCAAGTGTTGGCCACACTTCGAGTCAGTCATAGGTCTTAGCCCTCTCGTGTCCCGTCCCATATCAAATTGGTATCAGGGCATGGCTTGAGTCTAGGGCAGTCTTGTCTTAGGTGTTGCATTCCTATATCTGGTATATTTAAAGGTGTTATTGGAAAGATAGGTTATGCCTATTAGGAAGGCAGCAACCTTGCATGAGTTAGGTCTTCGGATCAAAATCTCCACCACATACTAGATATTGGGTGAGTCTAGGTTCTTCATTTAGCATTAGTCAGTGCATTACAACCTCTGTGCCTTTGCATGCCCACTAGGTGAGGTACCCAGTACCATAGCCCCGCGTCCATGGCGGACCCACGGGATATCACCCCTAGAGACCTACGCACCTTGCATGAGGCGATGATGGCCCTCATGCCCCAGTTGGACCTATCTGAGGCTACCTTTATGAGCTTCTCTGATCGTATGGATGGCCGCCATAGAGCCATGGAGGAACGTATGGAGTCATCCGATAGATCTGTCCAAGGTCTGGTTGGATGGTTCGATAGAATGTCATACAGAGATCCTGTTGGAGCTGCCTAGGGCCCACCAGCACCTACTCCATCGGCAGCCTAAGGCCAAGTCACTCCCAAGGCCCAGGTCCAGCCCACTCCCATGGCCCAGGATCAACCCATACATGCTCCTCAGCCTTCCCCTCACTGGGCCCTCAAACTGCAGCTTCATGACCTTGGCCTTGAGGACCATGGGTCCGATAATGCGGATGAGGGGTATGGCCGGCATTGTCATGACTTTCCTCAGCAGAGAGATGAGAAGGATGATAGATTCCTTAGGACCGTGCGAGCAGACGCTCCCACTTTTGATGGGTCCTTGGACCCAAAGGTCTATCTTGATTGGGAGGTCGATATGGATCGATATTACGAGTGGTTTGAGATGACGGACCACTAGAGAGTCAAGTTCGCTAAGATGAAGCTATTAGAGCAAGCGCAAACTTATTGGAGAAATGTGGAGAACTTGCTATTCCAGCGTAAGGAGCCCCAGGTTGAGAATTGGGATGAGATGAAGATCAAGCTTAGACTTAAGTATCTTCCTACCACGTATCGTCAGAGGCTCATTGATAGGTGGCAGAGTCTCAGCCAAGGGGAATGGTCCATATCTGAGTACATCACAGAGTTTGCTGATTATTTTTTATGATGTGGTGTCACGGAGGAGAGCATCATGCCTGTTTCTCACTTTCATCTTAGTCTGCGGCCCCACTATTAGTATGAGCTTTTCCGCGACAATGTGATCGAACTGGAGGCAGCATATCAGGTTGCTCTCGAGTTGGAACAGTTTGAGTCAGAGTTTGCTCCCGTCCAGCATCCGGGGACCACTTATCAGCGTGGGTATGACTCCGGTACCATGTCCAATTCTTATAGTCGGTTTCTAGTGGCTCGTCCCCTGGAACCCTCTCGCCAGGACCCCATCGCTCTCAGGCCTCGCACTCTCCCTCCAAGGGACCCTCCCCCTCGCCA
Organism: Amorphophallus titanum; assembly: GCA_024336825.1. Classification (NCBI taxonomy): domain Eukaryota; kingdom Viridiplantae; phylum Streptophyta; class Magnoliopsida; order Alismatales; family Araceae; genus Amorphophallus; species Amorphophallus titanum. The sequence goes on from JANBPO010002302.1 coordinate 5,076,380, forward strand.
GCAGGCATCACTCCCCACCCCATGCCCTCAGCAGCCCACGTTGCCTTCTAGACCCCAGCGCTCACCACCCCTGGCCTGTCGAGAAGACAAGGGAAAGGGGCCGATGACCAGTGGAGCCTCTTCAAGCACAGGGCCGTGTGACCAGTGCTATAGGTGTGGTGGAGTTGGCCATTATGCGGCCAAGTGTCCCACTCGAGAATCACTGGTTATTTCAGACACTGCAGCCCGCGACCCCACACTAGAGCTAGTGCCTATTAGCTATGAGCCAGATCCAGATCTCACGGAGGAGTTCTTCGACGAGCTATTAGAAGAGCACGAGGAGGTCCCGGGTACTCTGCACTAGGACAATGTGCAATTGGGTGTGATTCTCCCAAACCTCTGAAACCCAATAGGAAGCCAGTAGGTACATCTTAGGATGTCTAGGAGTCCCCAACTTTGGGTTGCATCGTTTGTATGCTAGTATTACTTATGGGTGTCCAGGTTTGTCTAGGGTCATGTATGAGTCTGTTTTACTTTATTTATACAGTTTGTTTGTCGAGCATATAGAAATTTGCATAGTCATCTTTTAAAAGGCCAGTAACGCACATCATAAGGATTTAGCTGATGCATGCCAACATGCATGTGAGTTCTGAAAGATAGTACGTCATGATCAGGATTAGACCCGATTGGTTTCCCTCGGGGACCGTGAAGAAACTCCAGGCCCACGATGCCAGCCCTTCCGAGTTATGAAACCAGTGGGTTCTAATGCATAAGTTATTGAACTACCAGACGACTATGGTATCAGTTCGACGTTCAATGTTTCAAATCTGGTAGCTTATCAGCACCCCACGGTGATCCCTAGTGAGCCTTTTGGGTCTTCTCCACCTGTTGTGAGTGACACACCACCCGAGAGTCCACCTCTTCCGACCCCATTACAGCAACGTGAGCATATAAATTGTATATTGGATGAGCAGGTGATCACCACCAGGAACGGAGCCTACCAATGCTTCTTAGTGCATTGGCGAGGACGCCCTGTGCCGGACAACGCCTAGATCACACCTGGAGAAATCAAGCCTGGTGACCCACCGGTCATCGGCTCCTTTCCCTTGTCTTCTCGACGGGCTGGGGGTAGTGGGAGCTGGGGTCGGGCAGGCAACATGGGTTGCTGAGGGTGCTGAGTGGGGAATGGTGCCTGCTGCCGAGGAGGAGGGTCCATAGGAGGGAAAGTGCGAGGCTTAGGAGTAGTGGGGTCTTGGCGAGGAGGTTCCCGGGGACGAGCCACCGGCCACCGACTATAAGAACAGGGCGTGGTATGAGGGTCAGACCCACGCTGATAGGTGGTCCCCGGTCGCTGGACGGGAGTGAACTCTGACTCAAACTGCTCCAACTCGAAAGTAACCTGATATGCGGGCTCCAGGGTGCTCACATTGAGGTGAAAAAGCTCATACTGATAGTGGGGCCACAGACCATGACAGAAGCAAAAAAATAGGCATGGTGCTCTCCTCCGTGACACCACATTGTAAAAAATACTCATCAAACTCCACGATGTACTCGGATACGGACCATTCCCCTTGGCTGAGACTCTGCCACCTATCAATGAGCCTCTGACAGTATGTGGCAGGAATGTACTTAAGCCTAAGCTTGATCTTAATCTCATCCCAAGTCTCAACCTGGGGCTCCTGTCGCTGAAATAGCAAGCTGTCCACATTTCTCCAACAAGTTTGCTCTTGCCCTAACAGCTTCATCTTAGCGAACTTGACTCTCTGGTGGTTCGTCATCTCAAACCACTCGTAATACCAGTCCATGCCGGCCTCCCAATCAAGATAGACCTTTGGGTCCAAGGACCCATCAAAAGTGGGAGGGTCTGCTCGCGTGGTCCTAAGGACTCTATCGTCCTCCTCAACTCTCTACTGAGGAAAGCCATGACGACGTCGGCCATACCCCTCATCCGCATTATCGGACCCATGGTCCTTAAGACCAAGGTCACGAAGTTGTGGTTCGAGGGCCCGATGAGGGACAGGCTGAGGAGCATGTGTGGGCTGATCATGGGCCGTGGGAGCGGGCTGGACCTGGGCCATGGGAGCAACTTGGCCTTGGGCCACCGCTGGAGTGGGTGCATGTTGGCCTTGGGCCGCTCTAAGAGGATCTCCGTGTGACATTCTATTCAACCGTCTGACCAGACCTTGGACAGATCTATCGGATGACTCCATACGTTATGAAGTTTGTTAGAAATGTGACGATTTTGGGAGGGGTACCAAGAGTAACTGGCAGGCTCAGGGCTCCCTCGGGATAAGTTGCCAGGCCATTGAACGCACAGAGGGGGGGTTCGAATCATAGTTTGGATGAGCTTTCACCCATTTTTAAGAAGCATTCATATGCCAAAACATCTGGGGCGCTCCCATTGTCCACTAGTACCCTGTCTATGTTACAATGGTTTATAGTGGCCGAGATTACAAGGGCATCATCATGCAGGGTGACTACCCCTTCCAGGTCTTGGTCGGTGAAGACTAAGGCCTACTAGTTGCTCGTCGACGAAGTCTTGGGGGGCTCGGAAGCCCGAGAGACTCGTTCGATGTGACATTTTCTTCCTCGACTGCTGTCCCCTCCTGAGATAGATCCTCTTGAGATGACATTGATGTGGACCCATGGGGGAAGTTGTCGATTTCTTCTGGAGGGACTCTGCGATCTTCTTGCCGCTTGGCCACGTACTGGGAAATGTGACCTTGGCAGATAAGACTCTCGATCTCATCCTTGAGGTGTTGGCAATCTCCAGTGTGGTGGCCGTGGTCATCGTCGAATTGGCAATGTTTGTGGTGGCTTTTATGTCGAGGGTCAGCCTTCAGAGGCTCGGGTCGGCGAAGGAGGCCCGATTCTTTGATTTCTTGGTAAATCTCATAGACAGGAGCAGACAAGGGAGTATACTGCTCGAACTTTCGTGGAGTCTCTTTGCGGTCCCTGTCTTGATTTCTTTTTTTCCTTGGCCTGAGACTTGCTCGGACGGTCACTTTTTGTCTCCATCTTGCCCTGAGCTTGCATAGCCTCGATAAGCATGGAGTACCTCTTCGCACTCTGCATGATGTAGGGCCAAGGCCACCAGATCGGCGAGAGAGGAGGGAGGGTGAAGCACTAATTCTCACCGGAGGTTCTTGTCTTGGGTGCCTCTGATCAGTGCGGTGATGGCTGAGGTGATGTCTAGGTGCGGGATGTGTAGGGCTTCTGACTTAAATCAGTTAATGTAAGCCTGCAGCTTTTCCCCCTGTGCTTGCTTCAGTGCCAACAGCCTCGCTATCGACCTTGGAGGTCCGCTACTGGTGAAGCTCTCCTTGAAAAGTCTCCCAAACCGACGGAAGTTGTGGACACTGCCAGGAGTGAGTGCTCGGAACCACGCTTGAGCTCCCTAGATCAGGGTGGTCACGAACGCGCGACACTTGACAGCATCAGATGCTCCATGCAAAGTCATCAGAGCGTCGAAGCTATCAAAATGGTCGGTCGGGTCACCCTGGCCGTCGTAGGACTTGAAGGCTGGGAGGGAGACTCTCGGGGAGATTTTAGACTTCAAGATTTGGTCGAAGAATGGGGATTGCTCCTCATCCTCTGGAGTGGAGCCCTTTTGCAGGGCGCGGAGGGTGCGCTCTTGTTTGGCGAAACGCCATTCGAAGTCTCGCAAGCGGAGGGACAACTCCGGCTGACATGTAGATGGGAGACTGTGAGTTCATCCCCGGCAGTTGTCCCGCCGCTCTTCAGCGGGAATGTCTACTTCTGAGGGTTGCTGAGGCAGCCCAGGTTTCTTTCCTCTCGGACTAGAGGAGGCTTCCTACTCTGGAGGTGGAGCTTGTGAGGGCCCGCCTGGCCCGTTACGAATAAGTCACCTGCCTTGGAGGGTGAAGCGGCCTCTAGCTATTTACTGAGAAGCTTCCGTGCGAGAGGGGGGGCTCACCCAAGGTAGCCGCGACCTATCATCCCTAGTGATGGAGACATCACCACCACCTCCCTTTGGCTCGGGTCGTCCACACACTCGAGATTGGATTGAGCTCGAGCTTCATCTCACATGGGTCCCATTATCTATTTTGAGCATTTTAGTTGAGTCATTTTGATCCTGGAACTCGGGGCAATCCTCAACCAAATGCCCCTACTGGCAGTGAAATTCATAGAACTGAAGTATATTCTTGACTGCTAGTCGGCAAGGCACAACCGGAGAGAGCGACAATGCGTGAGTGGTCATCAAAGCCCCAAAAATGTCGATAAAACACTTCGACAATGGAGAGCAAGGAGGAGCCTGCTTCGGGCTAGGGGGATGCCGAGGGATATGTGATGGAGATGGTTGTGGCGGTTGCGTTGGCAAGGTTACGTGGCTAGTGGAAAAACTCGATGGAGGCATATGTGGAGCGAGAATATAGTGGATGACATCTACCTACTTGGGGTGCGCAATTCCCTTGATTGGAGGTGGAGACACGGGTAGGTATGCTGAGGTGGAAGGCTGACTCTATGTGGGAGTCCGATATGCGGAGGTGGATGTGGGGTAAGACTGACTCATGGATGGCTGACTCATGGGAGCGTAGGGTTGGCTTGTGGAGGGTGAGGTGTAAGTTGATGGGGATGGTGGAGACTCAGGGTCAAGGGAACTTTGGATTTGTTGGCAAATGAAGCGGGATCGACTGTATAGTTGTTGCCAGGACGTGATGTCGTTGAGGGCTAAGATGAAGTGGTATTCCGGCATTGCATTGGATATAAGCATCTTAATCAGCTCCTGCTCCGGAATGTGCCCCTGGACTTGTGCAGCAAAGCGACGCCAGTGGTCAGCAAATGTGTAGAAATCCTCTTCGGGATTTATCATCTCACGGGCCAGATCCACCATAGAATACCTGGGCCCAATCTGGTCCTTAAACTATTGAATGAACTTGTCTTGCACGGCTTTGAAATTTACAACTTGCTCTTGCGGAAGAGAGAAGAACCAATCCCGAGCCGAGCCTTCGAAAGACAAACTGAATAGATAGGCCATTAGGCATTGGTCGTGTCGAAACTGGGCCGACTCATAGAGGAACTCCTTCAAGTGTACGTAAGGGTCACCGACTCCACCATAGCAGCGATATGTAGGAATTTGGGAAGATGGAGGAAGCTAAAGATTTTAAAAAGTGAATGGAACACTTAAAGAGGATTTGAGATCGATCCGGCGTTGGAGCTTATTAAGCTGGCATTGGGCTTGAGCAATCATCTCCTAGGTAGGGAGAGGTCGAGAAGAGTATGGACCGGCTTGAGCAAGAGATTGTGAATTAGGGTCAGGAGCAGGGTAATGGGCCGGATGAGAGTATCCGGGCTGAGAAGAAGAACCCATTCCAGGAGTGGAAGGATACATGGGCCTGGAAGGGACGTTGGCATATGGGCCGAATGGGTTAGCAATAATATGGGCAGAAGGAGCAAGCCCATTAGGGTGAACTTATCCATTAGAAATTGGGCCAGTAGCATATGAAGGAGAAGAAATAGGCCCATTATAAGAATAAGGCTCATTAGAAAAATAAGGCCCATTAAGAGAAGAAGGCCCATGAAGGTGCTTTGCAATGAGTTTTTGGGCCTGGGCCGAGTCCATTTGATGAACAAGGGCGAAAACATGGGCCATAAGGTTGACTTGCCCCTCGAATGGGTCAGAGGAACCACGGGAAGATGGGCCCACGTGGGAAGAGGATTTCACGCAGGAATAAGAAGAAAATTGAGAGGAAGAAGGGTGCGAGGGGTTGGAATGCTCCATGAGGGCAAATGGAGACTTTATAGAAAGAATATTAAGGAAAATATAATGAGGGAAGTCAGGGCTCGGAGATTACAGAGAGGGATGATGAGAGGGAAAGAGACGGGAGACACATGGACTTATGCAAAATACAACTGCAACCTAGAGCAATGGACCATCAATGACTATATGAAGGGACAATGTAGCAAGCAACACCACAAACGGGCTTTGGGTAAGCCCAACAAACAATATCATGGAACGAAGGTCTTCGGATTCAATCTGATGTAAATAAACACCGACTGCTTGCGGTCGGTGGGGAAAGACATCCTGTACATGACTCCCCATAGTCACCTGTGCACTCGCACCCACGGAACCGTTCTTCCCTCCACGTGTCTCTCATCCCCTGAGTCCACGTGCCGCACCCTGGCGGCGCATCCCCAGTTAAACGTTCAGTTCCACGGGTGATTGTCGAGAAATCTGCTGGCATGCCCGCATCCCCGCCACATTTCCTGTTAACCCAGAAAATCTCCCATGTCACTCGGTCTCCCCTCGACTCTCCGTAAAAGGCGAGTGCATGGTGCCACCATGAGGCGGATACGGTCATGGGAGGGGGTGCCTGAGGCCCATTAACTTCCGGCATCTCTCCCGTGGCTGTATCCTACCCCTTACTTCGGTCACCGCCCACACCAGCCCCGGCGGACCCTCCCGGGGCGGAATAGTGTGCTTCTAAGAATTCCGCCATTCCTTGCCCCTTAATCGCCTTGCATGGGAAGAAGGTGATGTCGAACTCCATGAGGATAAGTGCCCACTTACCGAGCCTGCCTGAGAGGACGGGCTGGCTGAGCAGATATTTGAGTGGATCACATTTGGATATGAGCTCCACCTGGTGAGCTAGAAGGTAGTGCCTTAGCTTCTTAACGGCAAAGACCAAAGCCAGGCACACATTTTCCATGGGAGCATACCGATGCTCAGGCCCGATCAGCTTTCGGCTGAGGTAGTACAACGACTGCTCCTTGCCCTCTTCATTGATCTGAGCTAGCAGTGCTCCCAAGGAGACATCCATGGCAGCAATATATAGAATAAGGGGTTTCCATCTGACAGACACCCCTAGGACTAGAGGAGTCAGCAGGTACTCCTTGATTTGCTCGAAGGCCTTTTAGCAGTCTTCGTCCCATATGAAGGGTGCTCATTTCTTCATCAGTTTGCCGAAAGGTAGGCATCTTCTCGAAAGGTTAGAAATGAACCGCCTAAGATAGGCGAGTCTTCCTTGAAGAGATCTGAGCTCTGTCAAGTTCTTGGGCGGAGGCAGTCCTCTTATGGCATTGATTTTATCAGGGTTGATTTTTATGCCCCGATATCTGACAATGAAGCCAAGGAATTTGCCACTGGAGACACCGAAGGCACATTTCATCAAGTTCATCTTGAGCTGGTACTATCGAAGCCTTTTGAAGACTCGACGTAAATCGGCCAAGTAATCTTCCCACCTTTTTGTCTTGATGACCAAGTCATCGACGTAGCATTCGACAAGGTCATGCAGCATTTCATTGAAGATCTTGGTCATCGTCCTTTGATAGGTTGCACCAGCATTCTTTAGACCAAACAACATCCTTTTGTAGTTGAAGATCCCCTTAGGAGATCGAAAGGCCGTATGGTCTTTGTCTTTGACGGCCATGCAGATTTGATTGTAGCTCGACGACCCGTCCATAAAAGACAAGGCTTTGTGACCGATGGTCATGTCCACCATTGTCTCGGTGATTGGGATGGGGAAGTCATCCTTCGGGCAGGTCTTGTTCAAATCCCTGAAGTCGATGTAGACTCAGACTTGGCCGTTCATCTTCTTTACTGGGACTATGTTGGCGAGCCACACAGGATACATGCAAGGCTCTATAAAGTCCACACCGAGTATCTTGTCAACCTCAGCATTGACTTTCAACTCCACCTCGTGGCGTATACGCCTTTGAGCTTGCTTGACTGGCTCGACTATTGGAAGTATTGCCAGATCATGTTCAGCCACAGAAGGGTCGAGCCCGAGCATTTCTTTATAAGTCCAGGCGAAACACTCCCTGAACTCTTCTAGTAGCTATCGATACGACTGCCTTTCTTTCTCACTGAGGAGAGCACTGACGAAGGATGGTCGTGTCGGTGAGGAAGACGCGGCTTTCGCCACGAACCCATTCGCCGAATTTCTTCGGGCCGAGTTCGTCGAGCTTCTGCTTGGTGCCGGCGGGAATGTCGCCGTTGATATAGGGGCAAATCATATACCACTGGAAAGGTCTTCCATAGAGATTTTCAGGCGAGGTGATTTCGTCATCATCTGAGCTCCGAGCTGATCGTGGCAGCAATTCTTCCTTGATTGCGTAAAGCCACCCAGGCAGCCAACTAGAGCCTTAGAGAACATTCAACCACGGCTTCTCCTTAGCTAATCTGGGCATCAAACTTGTCTGGGAACATCCCCTACTAGTCTTCTTTCATCCCAAAGAAGCAGAGTGACGTTTGGATCTTGACAGCAAGAGTTCCGAATTTTCTCTTGGAAGTGCGCCAGGTTGGTTCCCCAGTTCCTAAACTGTACCACTCCCACCATTCTGGCCACTACGATCATCCTTGACATCAAAGGAGGTTTTCGTTAGTCTCGTATGATAGGAGGCTCGTCCGCGGATGTTTTAGTGTCAGTCCCACCTTCAACCGAGTTTATGACAGTCTGTGGTGACTTCTTCTTCCAGCAACACCGCCCTGTGAGTGGCCAGAACTAGAACTGTGTGGCTCTGTTCCAAGTCCAGCACCAGCCAGCGGTCTTCTCCAGGTGAACCACGAAAATTCAGGCATTTTCCTGGGTCAAGTGGTAGAATTTTGGCACTGGTCTCAGGTCAATTGGAATTAGGGAGTGTCCGTGGCAGTGCCCTCTTCGTCCAACTATCCAGTGGTTCCAGAAGCAAGAAGAGTTAACGCCGTCCGTCTGTTCAGTTTCCGTTCGGTCTTTTCCCCTCCCCCGCTTGGCCGGCTGAAGGCCCCTCCCTGCGTAGAGGTAGTTTTGGCTGTAATACGTTAACCCCCACCCCAAGAACCTCCTCCTGCGTGAGGAGTAGTGTTGTATCCATTCTATTTTTGGGTCAAGCTTCATCGGCACAGTGTGCGGGGAACAAACACTCTCCGCTCACCCTCGTCTCCGACTGGGATCAGTGTCTTCACGCCGATCAGGTGAGCTTCAGGTCACTCTCCTCTGCTGGTTTTATCATTGCTTAACTTAGTATTATTTCTGGTTGCCCGTCGGATGGCGAGTGAATGCCCGCTCCAACTTTCCATACATCGTGTGACCACCGCGGAGCGAGGCGAGAGAAATCCCTTACATCCCATGCCCTTGGCGTGCTGGCTGCCCGTGAAATTGGGTATCCCAGACCTTTAGGGGTTCAGCTACAAGCTAGCCAAACCCTGGAATAGTGAGGTCCCACTTCGGACCCTCATCCCCATCGCTGGTCCACCTACGGACCCGGGTGTGCACTTCTCAAGTAAATCCGCGCGAGTGAGTCTGCCGTTCCGTTTGCGCTTGCTTGCTAGGTCTAAGGAGGGTGTGTGTTTCACATCACTATATGCCCTAGTTATTTCAGAATAACCAAGGAAGATCCCTTGATCACTTTTAGGTTCAAAATTTTTAAGGTCCTTTTTATCATTAACATGAATAAAACACTTACATCTAAAGACCTTGAAATAAGTAATTGAAGGTTTCTTACCTTTTAGGATTTCATAGGGTGTTTTCTGAGTGGATGGCCTTAGCAGAGCTCTATTTATCACATGGCATGCAGTATTGACTATGTCTACCCAAAATTTTCTTGGCAGGCCACCTTCAACCAAGAGTGTATGGGCCATCTCCACAAGTGTGCAGTTCCTCCTCTCCACTACTCCATTCTGCTCGGGTGTTCTTGGAGAGGAGAACCTATGGGTTATCCCATTATCCCTGCAAAAGTCTTCAAACTGTGAGTTTTCAAACTCACCTCCATGATCAGATAAAATGGTCGTTTGACCGTGATTTGGTCGATTAGAGGTCAGTGGGGTAGCGGTCTTGTGACTGACCGCTAGGCATCGCCTAGCGGTCAAGCAAAAGGCCGCCACTCTACCTAGCGGTCTGAGAAGTGATCGCTAGGGTTGCGAGTTCCTGGAGCTTAGCGATCTAGGGATAGACCGCTAGGCTCCCTAACGTTCCAGGGGTAGACCACTAGGTGGTTTTTCATGTTCGCCGTGTCCATTTTGCATTGTATTGGTCTCCAATCGACCCGGTGGTGGCCCAGTGGTTAGCCTTCGGCCTCGTGAATGTCCCGGACATCGTGGGACCTGTGTTCGTATTTCTGGGGGTTTTCGAGATGTCACATTGTCTTGAATAGCGTGCCCATGTGTTTAGAGGGTCCGAGTGACCCCGTGCGTGTGTTTTGAGTTCCCGTGTGGGCCGTGTGTGAATGGCTTTGGACTGTGAGTCCAATTAACCAGCCTGGGACTGGAGGTTTTTCGTGTGTCCCTTAGATGAGGGATCAACTCGGTGGCTTGTGAGCTACCTCGAGAATCGTATCATCGTAGTTTCAGACCTAAGGATTAGGCCAGATCGATGGCTCTGTGCCATCACGTGCAACGATCTTGATCCCGAGTCTTGTGACTCAAGGACCGTTGGGTTATTAGGTCTAGTGGACTGTCCAGAGTCTGGTGGCTTCGAGCCACCTGTTACTTCGCGTTACTCACGATGGGTGCGTGCGTGGTTTCAATGTTCACGTTTTGTGAGCCCCGACTGGTCGTAGCCTTCTTACGACATGCGTGTGCTGACCCACCCAGGAGTGGTGGAGCGCCTTGCCCGAGAGAGATGATTTTTAGGCTGGTAACCGTAGGGCCCCCATGTGCAGTCGAGTCTGGACTTCGGGGGAAGAACCAGCTAGAGGATAGGCCTAGGGCGTATGGTCTGAGTGTGCACACGAGGCTGAGGGCTTCGGGCCCACGCTGATGAGCATGACCTCAGCTAGTCCTTATTGGTGGTACTGGTCACTTTAGCGTCTTTGTCTCTGCCTAGGGCGTCGTAGCGAGACACGGGGGCGCGGTGTAAGACGTCAGGGGATGCATCCGGTCTATTCTTCTGGTGGGCAGTACTCCCGTCATGTGACGTGAGTTGTCGTGTCCTGGGTTTTTATTTCCCGTCTGCGAGACTGGGTTTCGGGTATTATTTTCGAGAGCGTTTTTATAGCCGAGGTCTAGGGTTTTCGGTGAGCATCACCGAGAGATTTTTCCTAGACGGCGTGGAGTTCACGACAGTGAGGTCGTGATTGTGTTTCCAGACTGTGTAGTTTCAGCTTGGGCCCTACTATGGGGGCAGGTTTCCGCGACTGAGGCGTCGTGACATTTTCCTAGTAGTGTGACTATGGCGGTTTGTGTCTGATTGTCCCCCGACCGTGGGATCGGGATGTCAGGTGCGTGACTTGGTTGTCCCCCGACGGGAGACCAGGTCGTGTTTTTCGGTATAATAGGAGTAGCTGTAGAGCCAAGGTTTTACCGGTCGCCGTAGTTACCATTCCTGCTATTGTTATTGTTCTAGCTATAGTTACTACTTTTCGTACTACCGTTGTTCTCGATTAGGGTTCCACGGGATCTCTACTGAGCCAGTGATAGGAGGCTCACCCCTGATTTTCAAGTGCAGAGACTTTTACTCGAGGTTCGAGGGCGTTGCGTGGAGGTTCCTAGTTGCCAGCTTGCCGGGCGGAGTGTTCACTTAGTATGTGGTACATTTTACTACTTTAGACTGTACTTTCTTTTAGACTGGACTCTGTTGTAGTTAGATTATTTATATCTGTTGTCCTGCTTTATTTCTTATTTCTATGTACACCACACCTATCCTTTTATCCCTTCCGAGTCTTCGGGTAACAAAAAGGGGGAAAGAGATGTGATCAAATCCTAGGCTCGCTCCCCTCTAACACCGCCAGACGAGAGTCAATAGCCGTAAGCTCTGCCTCAAGAGTGGACAAGAGCTAAGCACTGGCCTCGACCGTGCTCTCAGCTGCCTGCCACTCAGACCTGGCGCGCTCCATGGCCAACAACAGCTCCTCCAAGGCCTTCCTTAAGGCCTCGGCCCAGCTCTCGCCCTCTCCCAACTGAATAGCTCGATCTCGAGAAAATGACTCGGCCACCTCAACATGACCCCTCTACTCAGCTACAGTCGATGCGAGTCGAGCCCACTGCTCTTGCACCTCCCAGATGGCTGCCAGCCTTAGAGTCCTCTGTTCCTATGCGTGGCGGAGTCACAAGTACTCTGCCCATATCCCGGCCAGCCCAGACATCCAAGGCTTACGCGGGAAGCCAAGGGTGTGTTAGCCCCGGGTGCACTCTGTCAGGCACTGTCTTAGATCCTCCGGAGAAGGGAGGGGGTCGCTCTAAAGATAGCCACGTGCTCGCTGAAGCAAAGAAGCACCCATTCTCTTGTCCAACAACGGCTCCTACGGTGGGGTGGGAGTAGGCCACTCAACCCCCAAACACCAGGAGGAGTCCCCTGTCTCCGCTAGCACACTAGTAGAGGCTGCACAATTCTAGCAAACACCAAGGGAAAGTGAGAAATACATGTAAAACTTTCCATGGTAAACAAGGTAGAAAACCTGAGAAAATTTCCAGTCCTTACTCAGTGCAAATCCCTCCGCACCTGCGACATCACCTGCCAGGGTCGGGGAAGGCAATGACTCCTCCATGCCTGCGGCGTCCCTCGTCGGGGTCGAGGAGGGCAGTGATTCCTCCACGACCAAGGAGTCCTCTGCTACAACCCGATCATCTCCAGCAACTATAGGCGGGACGAGGAGCTCCTCCCTGCTGCCCTCATCTGGAGTCGACACGCGCTCCTCTCCAGACTCCAGCGTTGCACGCAACACAGAAGCATTAGTACCCTTCCATAAAGCACAAACAAGTGCTAAAAGGGGAAGGAAAGACCCCTACGCACCTCCGGAAGAAGCCTCCATCTCAACCCCCTCAGCGGAAGAGGCCTCGGAAGAAGAAGAGCTCGAACTCTCCTCCGTCTCCATGACTAAGCTACAGCTACTCGGGGAGCCTGTCGAAGCCTTCGATGAGCCTTCGGAGGTGGTGGAACTAGAACCCCCTGCGGATCAACAGAACAACAGGGTCAGCACATAGCCCGACCTCACACAAAGACAACCATCTAGTTAGGGGTTTCAGACAAGAAACTCACCAGCCGGGGCACTCCCCTCGAAGATCCCCTTTATGTCGATGATCTCCTCATCGTCCCCAGCCAAGGCCACTGTTGCAGGTTCTCCCTCCGCGGCTCTAGTCATGTCATGGGGAAGCTCACCCTCCTCCAAAGTGGAGGAAGTACCTGTGACCAATGCCGAGAGAAGCTTAGCACTAATGGACGATACAAAAAGCCCACCACAAATGGCTAAGCTCTCAGTCACATACCTAAGGGTCCCATGGTAGAAGACCCCACAAGCCCCACCGTGCAAGCGGAGACCATGGCTGGCAAAGGAGGGAGGGGCATCCTTGCCAACAGCTATGATAGCAATCCAGATGCGTCCCCGACAGTAGACGCAGTCAGGCTACCCGTCGCTCCTGGCTCGCCCTCGAAAGAGGGCAGGGCCACTGATGGGCCAGTGCTAACCAGCTCCTGGATCATCTCCAGGGTAGCAGTCAAGTCCTCACCTGGCAAACAAAATCACAAACACAATCAACAACCCCAGCCTGTCAAATGACCAACAAATAGAGGACATCTATCCTTATAACAATTTGACACTCACTCGAGCCGACAAAGGGTCAAGGGGCCAAGCCTTTAATCAATTTAAGGCAAAATAAACCAAAGATAAGGGGAGCGGCAGATGAGATCTTGAATCTTGAAATGTATAACTGATAATGAATCGTCCTGACTCAGCTCATCGTCTCCCTGGGGACCAGACCCAAAGGGCACCAAAGGTAATGCACACCCACTCTGTGGGGTGGAAATAGGTGAAGGAGAAGTAGAGGTAGGAGGCTCGGAAGGTGGTGGAGGAGGCATGATAGCGACAAGAGGTGGCAAAAGTGAAGTGGCTAGCATAAGTGCAGGCAAAGGCGGAGGTGGAGGTAAAGGTGGGGGTATAGCCTGCTCAGGCTCGGACAACGATGGTGAAGGGGGTGACAAAGGCGGTGGAGATGGTGGAGGTGATGGCAGCACTGGTGGTCAAGACGGAGGTCGTGGTGCCCACCGTTGACATATCGACACAACACGTCGAGCGACGTTAGGGGTAGAAGTAGTGGTAGGGGAAGTGGTGCTAGTAATTGGAGTAGACGAAGTGGAGATACCAATCTGAGCAAGGGCTTGAGTTTGTGGAGGTGATGGAGATGGGGTAGGAGATGGACATGGAGATGACGTAGGAGATGGAGATGTAGATGGAGATGGCATAGGAGATGAAGATAGAGATGGCGATGAAGATGATGGAGCGGGTGCAGCACTAGATAAAGGATCATGGGGGTGTCCCTGGTCTTGTAGTGGTGGAGACAGCTACCTGGGTGACGCTTCTTGTTGTTGCTTGCTGCGAAGATCTAAAATAACTTTATGCATGGCGGCCCAATCAATCCTCTTCTGATCTTCCAGATCATGAACAAGCTCCCAAAACACGGGACAATCCTCAACCAAATGCCCCCATTGGCGATGAAAATCACAGAACTGGAGCATATTCCCGACCACGGGTTGACAAGGCACAACCGAAAGGAGTTGCAATGCGTGGGTGGCCATCAAAGTCTGAAAGATATCTGTAAAAGACTCTGACAACGGAGAGCAAGGAGCCTGCTTTGGGCAAGGTGGATGCCAAGGGAAATGGAATGAAGGCGGAGAAGGTTGCAGAGATGGAAGCAGAGGTTGCGTAGACAATGGTGCGTGGTGACTAGTGGAGAGACTCGATGGAGGCATATATGGAGCGGAGTAGGTAGGTATGTAGTGGATGACATCCACCTGCTCAGGGTATGATGTTCCCTTGACAGGGGGAGATGAATGTGGATATGCGGAGGTGGAGGGCTGACTCGTGGGGGGTTGGAATGCGGGAGGTTGACTCATGGAGAGTGTATAAGCGGGAGTGGAAGGCTGACTTGTGGATGGCCGGTAAGTGGATGCGAACGGTGGACTCATAGGAGGTTCGTGAGGGGTATAGGAGGATGGCGAGGTACATGGGGATGCAGAGGGTGGGGAGGACTCAGTGTCAAGGGAAACTTGTAATTGTTGGCGAATGAAGCGGGCTCGACTATAGAGTTGTTGCCAAGAGGAAATATCATCTAAGGCTAAGATAAAGCGGTACTCAGGCATTGCATAAGAGATGAGCATCTTGATTTGCTCTCCCTCCGAAATATGCCCCGGGACTTGCGCGGCAAGGCGATGTCAGTGGTCGGTGAAGGTAGAGAACTCCTCGTCGAGCTTCATCTTCTCATGGGTCAGATCCACCATAGAATACTTGCGCCCAACCTGGTCCTAAAACTGCTGAGTGAACTTGTCTTGGACGGCTTGGAAATTCACAACTTACTCTTACAAAAGAGAGAAGAATCAATCCCGAGCCGGGCCTTCCAATGACAGACCAAATAGATAGGCCATCAGGTGCTAGTCATGTCGAAACTGGGCCAACTCATAAATGAACTCCTTCAAGTGCACAAAGGGGTCACTCAGTCTAATCAACATCACTCAATCATAGATCAAATACTCAATCATAGATCAATCACAGCTTTCTTATGTGGTGCCTTATTATGTTGCTATCATCGAAACATACATCACACCAAAGCACAAGGGGCACAATAGGTCGTGCACCTCTGGGGAGAGACCATGACGATGAGGAGATCATCCTACGGAACGTCAAGATAGACACTCCCAGTTTTGATGGGTCCCTAAATCCTACAACGTACCTTGATTGGGAGACCAGGATGGATCAATACTTTGATTGGCATCACCGCATGACCCATGCTACAAGGGTGAGGTTTGTCAAGATGAAACTCCTAGGTCAACTCAAGACCTACTGGTGCAATGTTGAGAATCTTTGCTAGGAGCCCATAAACACATGGGAAGAAATCAAGGAGAAATTGAGGGAGAAGTATCTGCCACCCTCCTACCATCAGCGTCTTTTAGACTAATGGTAGAAACTCACCCAAGATGGAAAGTCCGTGGACGAATACATCGCCAAATTTGACGAATTCTTCCTTCAGAGTTGAGTCATGGAGGATGCCTCTGTCACCCTTTCTCGGTTTAGAGCTAGCTTACATAAAAGCATTCAGAGGAAACTATTCTTGCGAGAGGTTAACACTCTCGAGCATGCCTACCAGGTTGCTCGAGACGTTGAGCGGTTTCAAAGAGTGGTCCCACTTTGGGTTTCCACCTACTGCCAACCTGAGCCCCGAAACCCCATGATCTGCTACCCTGAGAGGTCTGACCCCTCTACTTCTTATATCCCTACTGCTACCCCACTTCAAGCATTTGCCCCTACTGCCCCTGTCATAAGAAATCCCTTACCTGCACCTACTACTATTCTCAGGCTGAAGTACACTCTGCCAATCGATAGGAGAGATGACAAGGGAAAGGGAGCCATCCCTAGCACCTCCCAACCAGTCCCTACTTCGGGAGTTCACTGCTTTAGGTGCTATAACCTAGGGCATGTCGCCACCAATTGGCCCACCCGAGCCTTGGTCATCACTGACCCCCAGCCTGTGGAGCTCCCACCTTAGGAAGGAGAAGACATTGAGAGATATATGGCCGATCCTGATCTCATCCCCCAGTTTGAGGAAATGGATGCAGGATTTGATGAAACGCATGTCAAGTACATGCAGGTTGGAGATATCACCGAGAGTTCTAGCCAGGGAAGATTGGGTGTAGTCCGTTGTATCTTAACACACCCCCAGGAGGACGATTGGCGTCGAACCTCCATCTTTCAAACCTACATTATGGTGAAATCTCAACCCTGCAAGGTGATCTTTGACAATGGGAGCTATATCAATGCAGTCTCCTCAGATTTTGTCTCCCGTTTAGGTCTACCTACGCACCCTCATCCTAGGTAATACAACGTGACTTGGGTTGATGACACTTCTATCCCAGTCACCACTACATGCGTCATCCCAATCCAATTTCAGTCCTACCAAGGATAGATCTTATGTGATATAGTGCATATGAAGGTCGGGAGCATCATCTTAGGACGATCATGGATCTATGATGTAGACCTTACTACATTTGGTCGATCCAATCAGTGTTCCTTCTCCCACAATGGGAAGAAGATTCAATTGTACCCGACACCCCCAAAGGTGACCCCGGGAAGAAGCTCCACCTCCACCCCCACTGGAACCCCCAAGACTCAGGAGAATTCCCCAACTCCCACTGAACGGAAACCTTCCATTCCCTCTTCTTCTGCACCTACCACACCCCTTCCTAAGGCCCCTAAGGTTGGTCACTGTAGACACGCTAAAATTGACACTAGCGTTAGTAAATCTCATGTCGTAATGTAATGTCCCAAAGTGGATTTCGCTTTTGAGTTGAATAAGAGGATATTTCTACTTCTTGGATCCGCATCACTTCCATGGTGTCTAACATTAAGCGCTGTATGAAGGTAGGAGGTAGCAGTCATCTTAGTCATTGGAGTTTTGCTGCTAGTTCCCATCCTCCCAGGGTTGACAGACTTCCCAAGCCAACTGCTGAGGAGGCTAGGGCAATTAGAGCCCTTCTTCGCCACCCCCTTCTTGATGTCGAGACCAAGCTGATCCCCGTAGTGCTTCGAGCGCTGGGGTTGAGCCCTCCATTGCCCCATGGTACTAACTTCGCCACTTCTTATACTTCTCTGGCTGCTCGTTGAACTAATCTTTCCAGTGCCGTTCTACAAGGGTGTTAGAGTCATTGGAGCTATGGTACGAGACGGTCGAGCTACCGTTGTTTGCTCCTCACTCCGTTGACCACATAGAACCTAGTAGTGACCAGGTGACTATCACTACTCCCTAGGAAGCGGTGTCTTAGCGTCGAGGTGCTTACCATATCCTCTCCCTGTGGCACTTCTAGTGGAGTGCTCGTGTCCGCCTCCCACATCATCGTCTATCGCACCCATGGCCGACATTGACTCGGAAGCTTACATAGTCAGTCACCAAGAAGCTTCAGGGAGCGCATCGAGAGCGTCCATGGTGGTCTCTACCATGTCAAGTAGACAGCACTGCCGGGTGAACCTAGAGGTGGTGGAGGCACTGGACATCTGCCATCACCAAGGGAAGAGGAAGAGGGCTCCCGCCCCGACCCGTGGTCGGACACCGCCACCACCCTAGTCCTAGATCCCTCTGGCTCCTATACTCGTCGAGGCGCTGGCTCCTGATCCACCTCAAATTGAGGTTCCTCCCTCAGTCCCTGCTGAGGATGTTTTTGATAAGGGCAAGGCTCCCTGCCTGAACGTGGTTGCCTACCTTTTGCCGCCTGAGGTCACCCCTGCTGTCTACTTCCTGCCGCCCGAGGAGGTCACACTAGGGTACGTGGGTTGGCTAGAGGCCTACGCCCTGATGGACAAGGGTGTGCATTTTGGCCCTGAAGCCCACAGAGAACTATACGACCTGGCACCGAAGAACTTAAGTTCAGTCACCATGGCTTTCGACTTGTAAGGGTACCACTTCACCGAGATCATGGGGCAGTTGACGGATAGTCAAATTGCGTGGGAGGAGCTAGAGGCTCAGTGCATCAATCTTCAAAATCATATGGAGGCGTAGGAGGCCCAGTGTGCCATGCTCCAAGAGTGGCTGGAGTCACAACGGTGAACCTTGGTGGAGGCAGAGCGAGACCGTGACACCTTCCAAGTTTAAGCTCAAATGTTGGAAGGGTCTCTTTAGGAGGCGAGCAAGCGAGCTGAAGCAACTGATGCCCGCTCGGACAAACTAGGGGCCCTAGCAGACGCATCTGAAGAGAGTGCCTAGGTAGTGGAATCTCTAGTCGAGAATCTTAAGGGGGCGATTTCCACCATCGTCCTAGAGGTGGTGGAGTGTTTCTGACTATCCTTGGAGTATCAAGATGAGCTGAACATAGCCGCCATCGAGGTCTATGGTCCAGCCAGAGATCGTGGCTTTTAGGAGGGTTGGTTGGTTGGCCTCCAAGCTATTGTCGGTCACTTGAGCCGCCTAGTGGTTTCTATGCCACCTCCCTTAACCCCCTTCAAGTCCATGACTAGCGAGGGTGAGGAGGAGCCTGGGGAGGAGGAGGCTGGCAAGATGGGGCCGAGCACTCGATAGAGAGGGAATTGTTGGATCTAACAGATGATCCCCCCCCATCCACGATCGCCCCCGAGGGTGCGTCTGGGGATCGAGACTAGGGGCCCGTCGACGGTGCCGAGGAGGCGAGTTCTTGATGGAGTGCTCATCATTTGATGTATCCTGCTTTCTTTTTCCATATTTTTTTGACTGGGATGTGCCTGAGCAGCATGTGGTGTTTTTAGCCTCTAGGGGTTGTTTTTCATCGCATGGCATTGTTTCCCCTGCGCTTCGGCTTGAATGGGGTGTGGAACGGGCCGATTCGACCGTTCCCCTGTTTTGCTCGTCAGTTTTGTGTAATGGTCGTTCCAGTGGCTGTCATACGTGTAATGGTCCCATGATAGACCATTACATTCCGTTGGTCATTTTGCACTCTTCAAGGCTGGGTTGGTGTGATGGACCAGTATAGGGCCGTCACATGGCTGTAACGTGCCTGGCTTAGTGCGTTACGTTTTGGGTGTGACGGACTAGCATAGGACCGTCACATGGCTGTAACGCCCCTATGGTGGTGCGTTACGTGCTGGTGGTTTCCGAGGACTGTGGCTTTCAGTTCCCTGAAGATCGTGTCTACCTCAAAGACCGTGTCGATCGGTTAGCCCTGACGGACCTCTCCTTATGTGTCAGGTTGTGTAACGCTCCTAGTCTGGTGCGTTACATGGTTCGTGTTAGGCTTTTAGGCCCGTTGGCCCTAATGCCCCTATCTTGGTGCTTGAGGTGGTGTAGCGTGCCTGGCTTGGTGCGTTACGTGGTCCGAGTTGTAGTTGTAGGCCCGTCTGCCCTGACACCCCTACCCTGGTGCGTCAGAGTAGGTAACGCCCCTATAGAGGTGAGTTACAGTCCTCTTGTTGGCCGTGATAGCCTGCGCTGTTCGGTGTTCTGTTCTGTGTGTCTGTCTGTCTTAGGTTTGTGTTTTAGGGCGGTGTCTGTGTATCGGTAGCTTTCTGGATCAGTCAATTTAGGTGACTGGGTACGGTCTTTTCTC
The DNA here is from genome assembly GCA_024336825.1 of Amorphophallus titanum. Lineage (NCBI taxonomy): Eukaryota > Viridiplantae > Streptophyta > Magnoliopsida > Alismatales > Araceae > Amorphophallus > Amorphophallus titanum. The sequence goes on from JANBPO010002302.1 coordinate 5,096,290, forward strand.
TGACTGAGACAGTACCCTAACGACTCTATCTAGAGCTGCCTGTGTCATTATCCACCGCTCCAGTTTCTGCTTGTCTTGGCTTGATCTTGTGGTTTGCCCGTGACCCATGGATGTCTGTTGACATCCTATGAGGGCTGTGGCCATGATGAGATAGTCAAGAGTGCTTGTGTGTGATGTCTGTGTGTGTCTGCGTGTGCGTCGTGTCTGGTTCCGGTCAACCTGGTGAGACCACGGGTTGACAGGTGACCTTGTCTGTGTCTCGATGGTTCTGTCCAGCTCAAGACAGTGTTTCGGATGCCTCGGGGTACTATCCTACCTCGATTGCGTGTCCAGGGGTGCTGAGGATTCTTGGTGTCCCCTCGGGTCTCCGTGCATCGTTTCCTGCAGAGCGTGTTTCCTCTGGCTTAGGAGTAGACTGATTGGCGGCTTGTTCTGCTGTCTGTGACGATCTTGCTTCCGAGTCGTGAGACTCAAGGATCGTTACGTGAGTAGGTCTAACTACCTTGTCTTGAGTCTGTTAGCAGTTTCTTGTGCTGCCATTAGTGCTTTGTAGTACGGGTGACAGTGCATGATTATCCTGTTTGTACTTCAGCACTCGTGTTTTGAGTCTCTGTATCTTGTGAGCCTCCACTAGTCGTAGCCTTATGACACGCTTCAGCGTGATGGCTCTTGTAGTAGGGCACTTTCCCAGTTTACGGTTCTTAAGCTAGTTCTGTGGGCCCTCGGTCCAACTGTAGCGTCCTTCAGAGGGGGAACACTAGCTAGAGGCCTGACTTAGGCAGTGGGCCAGTGTGTGCACACGTGGTCAGGGGTTTTGGACTTGCGTCGTTAGATGTGACCCTGACTAGTCACTCACGTTATGGTACTGTTCGGGTTCTAGCAGTGTCTTTGTCTCGGCCTAGTCCTTGCGGTAGGTGACGTGGACAAGACGCTAGTAGGCACAGCATAAGACGTCAGTGGACGCAGTTGGCTGTTCTTCTGGTGGTGAGGCACTCTAGTCATGTGGCACGTGACTCTTCGCGGTTCTCTTCGAGTTCCTTGCACGTCGTGACCTTTCCGGGTTAGCCTTCTTTTGGCTTTTCCCAAGGTCGGTGTCCTGTCGCATGCATGACGTTCTAGTCATGTGTGGGGTAGTGTGCACGACATTCTAGTCATGTTGACGGAGTCTGTCTAGGTTTTTCCTAGGTTTTCTTATTGTTCTTGCAGGTCTTCGTTTGGAGCCTGGCGTCGTGTCGACAGTTCGGTGATCTTCTGACTTTTCCTAGTTCAGAGTTAACCCTTCTGTCTTTTGTTTGGTGTAGGGTCTGCTTGGAGTAGTTCTGGGAGTCAAGGTTAGTTCGGCAGTTGTGCCTGTTCGGTACGGCTCTTTCCCTTTCCTTTTTAGCTCCCCTAGCTCTTAGCTTGTTCCCTACTCCTGCTATTCTTCCTTTACACCTTTGTAGTTTAGCTTTCCTACTTTACTACTTCTGTTGCTTACCTGCTGTTTACTTGTTGTTTTAGCGTGTTACTGCGTGTTTTCCAATGGGGATCCACGTGACCCCTACTGAGCCAGTGACACGAGGCTCAGCCCTGCTTTTTAGGTAATTGTCACCGTCGTTGTTTGTTCTGCTTCCGCAGTTCTTGGAGTTGTATGCTCGTAGTGGCTAGCTGGTACCTTCGTCGGGCTTCCCCCGAATTTCTAGTATGTCTTTACTTTTCTGTCGACTATATTTGGCACTTGTTGTCTTTCCTTTGGACTTGACTCTGGGCTATAAGTGTTGAATTTAACCTGTCAATTAAACAGTAATTTTATTTCTGCCATTTTAGCAACCCGATCTAATGAAATTTAATTACTTACTGCTATATCTGTCAGTTCAATGTACTACACGACAACCCTTTTATCCCTTTAGGAGCTTTACCGCTCTTGGGAGACCTCGTGGGTTCCAAGTGGTATCAGGTGTATTCGATAGTCCTATCGGGTATATCTGGTATCCAAGATCCGGGTCATCACAGCAAAAGCCCGATCCCGCGACAGGTGCGGACGGTCGGACCCATGCACTTTTTCAACGCATGGGTATGTTCCTTATTTCTGGAGTACGCACCTCGCACCCTCCAGGCTTGGACGCTGTTCCCGCGGATGCTGGAGTTCGCGAGCGCGGAGCCCAGCGCAACGACGACACAGCTATTCCTCCTGAGAGGTAGGCTCACCAATATTCCCCGTGATGCCCCAGGTAGCATTCACTTCTGGACATTAGCGGCCCACTCTAGTTGTAGCACCCCGATAACAGTATTAGATAAAATAACAAGAAATTATAAGAAATTCTATGAAAAATACAATGGGTAAATTTTCAACCAATTTATAAAAATACAGAAAAAATTATAATCATGAAGAGTGCTAAACATTTAGACAAAATGTCTTCTACAGAAAGCCCTAAATAAAATCTTAAGCCAGCCGAATTAAGTGAATTAGGGCGAAATCCACGTTTAGCCTATTGGACCTTGGATCGTTCAATTCGGACCCAATACCCGACCATTCAAGCTCAGATCGGACCCAAGTGAATGTCCTAGATGAGGAGATTGTTTCCCCTCTGTTTCCCAGCCGAAACCCTAGCCCCAGGAGGAGAATTTGCAAGCGGAGCGACGACGTGATCGGGTCTAATGCGAATCACACACGCCCGCGGGGGAGGACTCTATCCTTTCTAATAGACGCCTCTAGAGACCAATTGATTCTATGAAAATGACCCTAGCCCGACCTAGAAACCCTTGGATGCTACGGCGGCCGATGAGGAGCTCGCTCATGGCAGAATTTAGGCATGTTCCTGGGGTTTTCATCGCTCGTCTGACCGGCGACGTCGTCCCTTTCTTCTACCTCTATGGTAGGTTCTAGTGGACCAAACCCCAAGCATAATATACTGATAGATTCATCTCTGTCACATCTTCCATTTGATACCAAAAGTCCTAAAATTCAATCTGTATCATGAGAGTATTAGTCGTTTTAGTCGAAGCATGTTAAAATTAGGGTTTTTCTTGTTGTCTTCATTTAAATGTTAGGTTAGCAGGCTTAAAAGTTCTAATTAATCATTCTATATCATGTAACTTTTTGTTCTCTTTCTAGTGGTATGCTTTTTCCCAAATTTTATTTATTATATATCGTAATTTTTATGTTGCAAGTAGAGTCTATCATCGTCGAGGAGGTTCGGGCGTGTCGTTCTTGTCACGCCCCGAGCCTTTATTTATAGTGGAAGACTCACTCGGGGAATGCGAATAGCTGGCATGATAAGCCTCTCGCAAGCAAGCATGATCAGAGCGCGAAACAATCATACATAAGATGTAATTGCACAAGTATTTACTCAAATTCAACTTCTACTTCATTGATAATCAAATATTTAATTACAACCACTAATTCATCCTTTAATCAGATTTACTAGACTCAATAAATCAGAAAATATAAAGACTCGATCTAAACAACAAAGACTCCTATGTCTTCACTCTTATTTGGATCCGACTATCATTCGCTCTCGGACCCGCCACTTGTATAGTCCGAATCCGAATCGGAATTACCTTCATCTCCTGGAAAAGATTTGAAATAGGTTATGAGCACACTTGCCCAGTAGGTATCTTCGCACAATGCACTAGATGTCATTATAAAGCACATGCTCTTCCAAACACACAACGTTTTGAATACATTAAACCACACACAATATTTTGCTCCCACAAACTCACAATATTTGTTATCATCAAAATCGGGGTTAAAAACAACGTGCGAACATTTACCCAACAGGGCAACAAAGAAATGGAGAGGTAGGCGGAACCCGCACTTCCAGGCCAAGAGGAAAAGAATAGAAGAAACTGGAGCGAGTGTCCAAACTGCACTCGGAGACTCTGCCGGAGAGAATTGGTACCGCCACGACAACCAGTATCGACCCTCCAACTGCTTCACCTCGCCCTCAGTCAGTTTGCAACGGAGAGGCTCCACCGGCACCGTAAAAACCCTTGGGGCCCGCTCGACCTCTTGTCCCTCAGCCCCGGGATGTTGGTCCGCCATGGAGTCACTAGAAGAGCTAGAGGAGGAGGAAGAAGGCACTGAGCCATACGACTCAGGAGGAAGCGAAAGTTGGAGGATCGCTGCCGCAGTAGTCTCCGCGAGCTCTGCAAAGGCTGTCGCGACTCTTCACTCTTCTTTGTCGCCCTCGCAGTGCATGAGCCTCTCGCGAACGTAATGATGGCGGAAAGAAAAACCCTAGGCGATGAAAGTTTGGAACAACACAATGCGCTATGCTTATAAACCCCCCGTGGGAAGCGACGCGGCGTTCCAATCTTCAACAAAGGGGGCTGCACACATCAATTCACAAGAACTATCATCATTACGGGCATATCCCCAGGACAGCCGCATCAAGTGGCCCCTGTCGAAGAAAGTCCTCATCCAATTCGAGCCACCAACATCTTCCCCAAACGCTACTCGACCGAGCCTAACCTTGGCTCGGGAGTAGGATGGGGACAAGTGGAGAGGGAGAATTCTACCGCCCAGAAAGGAACGGCCCAACAAGGTCTCGCCAGACCGAACGAGGCTCAATTCATTAGAGTGACAGCCCCTCTCGGGGCCCACTAGCTTCAAGCCCAATAACCCACTCGGATCAAGTGCTTCCGAGGTAGGCTACGGGTCGAAAGTTTGAGCGTTAAATCGATCGAGAAAGTCCCTTTGGGACCTTGCATCCTGCCCGAGCCTATCGCTTATCACTCGGGAGACCCCCTTGAGCCAAGGCCCCATGCTCGAGCTGACTGATGAAAGCTTATCTATACGACCGTTACGTGCCCTTTACAAGCAGGGGAATCAAGAGGATAACAAAAATCGAGAGTCTTGGGTCATAAAGAACCCATGAAGAGGATGTAACCTCCCCTAAAACTCCTTGGCTCATAGGGCTATTACGCTGCATAAGTTGCTATATAAACCTGGGAGGCCATCCTGCGAAAGGTAAGCGCATCTAAGCAGCACTAACCCAGAGCAAGAGGCACTTCACCACTTGGTGGAGAGGAATCTCGTGCCCCCATCTCCTCCTCATCCCTCTACTTCGCATCAGAGCTCTGCCATATTTGCTGACTTAAGCATCGAAGGGTTTTCCCTGGGGATCCATCCCTGGACACCCCTGATTCGTTTCCCTTCTTACAGTTCTCACAATCGTGGTCATCGTCCTCAGCTCAGGGACAGCACGAGATCACCCCTCTTCAAATCTAATATTGGTAACCTAATTACCTGAGTGTTCATTTACTCCCCCTGAGTATTAGAACCTTCTGCATTAGCTTCTTCTGTAGATTCTCCATTTTGTTCTTCTTGGGTCTTCAGAATGTCTCCATCTACTTTATCCCTGCATAAATTGATGTCAGTTTTATTTTCAGATTCATCAAACACTATATGTGGAGATTCTTTAATAGTTTTAGATTTCAGATTATATATTCTATAGGCTCTGGAGTGTTCAGAATAACCTAGAAAGATTCCAGGTTCACTCTTAGGAGAACCCCTTGTTAGTTGGCTAAAGGAGAGCCCAATTAGAGAGATCACGGCCCATGTTTTCCCTCCCATGGTACAAAACCTTCCCATAGCACCCTTCTTCTCCTATCACACCACAATCCAAGCATCCTACCAAGTGGAGACCTTAGAGAATCTTCTTAAGAGCTTAGCATGGCAAATTGAGTTCACTAGGATGTTGACCCCTATGGCCAAACAACCTAGGAGCCTTGGCCTCCTACACCTATGTATCGGGTCTATCACCTCGGTTTGCACCATTGGTTGCTACACTACTGACCTTCTTCTATTCCTCCCTACACCTGATGAGCCCGACCTTCTCCTCAATTTGGAGCTTCTTATCTCGAGTAGGAAGATAAGCCCTCCCCTTATGGCCAACCCACCCACCAAGAACTTCAGCCAAATTGTTTCATCAGAGGAGGATGACCCATCACCATTAGAGGACCTTGAGGACATGGAGTTCCTCTCTCTAGGTAGCCCTTACCATGATCCATTTGACCCCTTCTAATGAGAGTACGGATACCGATGTGACCCAACCACCTTACCCACCACCCACTTTTCCCTACCCCAACCCACCATGATTGACCTAACCCACCACCTCCTAGACTCGGGCCTCATATGGGAACTCATAATCATGAAAGATCTTCACCTAGGGAAGAAGGAAGTACCTCTCTCCATAATGTCCACCTTCCTAGATCCCTTTGATCTCTTCAAATGAAAGCTCAAAGGCCATCTCACAATCCCACACATGGAAATCATCTTTGGAGTAGGAATCCATATGTCTTGGCGCCACACACCACTTGGCATGAATAGTAAGTCTGGTCCTTTCATTCATGACACCCATATGTCAAATCAGAAGCATGAGTGGTCCATATTCGGGTGTAATGGCCCTCCCCCATTCATCAATGGACTTACACATGTTAGGAGCATTCACGGATGCCCGGGTCCCCCGGCATTTGTCACCCCCATGCATGATAGATTCACCTACAGATGCCCCGGCCCACCTAGGACCACCAAAGTCCCCATGATAGCATTACATAATAGGTCCATATTCGGTTGTCCTGGCCCACCCTTGCACACTATAGTCTTCACACCCACACCACATCATGATGCATGGCATAAGCATACAAGTAAGTAAGTCATGATGAGCGGTGAGGTTCATGATGAGCGGGCAAAAGCTCGCGAGTGTCACTTGGGATTCCAAGTAGGCAGCCTAGCGATGGAGGCCTTGGAGTGGCTCTACCCTAGGGTCAACTCCATATCAAGGGCACGAGGACTTAGACCTTCCATGTTCCAAGTAACTTTAGCAACCTAGCTTACGAGTTGGATTTACCGATGGGATTTTGGGATATACCCCACTTTTCACGTGGTGGATCTAGCACCCTCTAAGGGCACCAATGTGGATCCCAGTGAGCACCTTGAGCCTACCCCCACCATTGTGAGTGACACCCTCGGAGAGCCTCCACATATTAGCTCGAGAGTCTGATGTGTGCACACGGAGGTAATACTAGGCAAGCAGGGTACCATCGCCAGTAAGAGGGTGTGCCCGAGCCACCTTGAGAGGATGAAGAGCCGTCCCCCGGCTAAGGACGTGAGTTGAGTTTGGAGGTTGTGGCTCACTCGGAGCTACATTGGAGGACCTCCTCCCCGGCAGACCCATACTCGACGGAGTCGAGTTCTTCGCACCCCAGGGGTATGATGGGGGCATCTCTCGCCCTTCACTTTTTTCACAGCCCCGGTTACTCACCAGCATGGTTCCATTGTGTCCGTCACAATTTTCTGGGTCGAGTTATGTAATTTTCATTTTTTTTTAAAGTCATATCATTGTAATTTTTCTTTATTTGAGTCAAGTCCCAAGGTGTCCTTCGGGTAGGTAGGAAGTTGGGGAAGGGTTTCCCCATATTTTTCCCCTCGTACGGAGCGAGTGGGGCGTGGATCGAGACCCAACGGTGGGGCTCCCGTGACTGGATTGCCAGATTCAGTCGAGCAGTGGCCTGAACAGGTCGACCGGTCTGGCCGATCTGATCAGAAGGGAGCTCTGGGAATTTCAGTCGACCGACCAGGGAGGTCCAGTCGACTGAACCCCCTGTTAGGTCTTGGCCTAGGTCAACCGACCACTGGGGTAGGTCGACCGACCCAGGCCCTTTTGGGCCGTTTGACCCCTGTAACGTGGTTTTCAACCCCGGAACACCCAAATTAATATTATCATCATAAAATGCATTAAAATTGGGCCATCTTGCCCTTGTTTGGGCTGCGGTCACCCCAAGGTTCGGTTCGCCATGTGCCCAGTCTTATAGTTCTCGCGGAGGGTTTACCCTCATGGTTGGATGTTCTTGCGTAAGTTACTCGAGGTTAGTGGTTCTAGGTTATTAGCCGACCTTGTGTGCCGACTCAACGGACGTGTGGGCGTGAGTAGCTCGGACTGGTTTTAGTTAGTTTATGTCGGATCTTGTGCCACTTGAGGCCGTATTCTACTCGGGTTTTGAGTACATGCGGAGGCACTCTGATGGTTTCTGTAAGACTACGGGTTTACAGTTTTACCGTAGTACTGCCCTGGGGGCATTTGTGAACAGACCCGGCAAGGACAACCGGTGTGTGCAACGCTCGTACAGCAGAGGCGAGGAGAGCCTACAGTGTAAAGCGCATTGGTTAGGACAAGTGTACGTCGCTGATGGGCGCAGGGGCGCGTACCCCGTGTCAGGTTGCAGGACACGACCGTGCTGATGGGCGCAGAGGCACGGACCCTAGCCAGTCCCAAGGAGAGGCATGTCTGTGTCTCCACCCCATTCGAGGACAGGGTGTGGGCTGTCTTGTGTGAGACGTAAGAGAGAGCCGACCGAGGTAGAGATACTGACAGCGTTGTCACGGCCCTCCCAGCAGTTGAGACAGAGCTTGCACGACGGCGAGATCGTGGCTCCCCTCTTGGTTCTTGACTGAGGTTTCTTCGGCTTTGAGGCCGTAGCCCTCCCGAGAGTGGAGGTTGTGCCCTTGACCACGTAGTCTAGGCTGTGGCTCCCGTCAGCTAAGATGGGCCTTCACGACAGAGGTGTCGTGGATCTTTCCCGGTAGCGTAGCCGTGGGTTGCCGTTGGTTCGGCAGTTCCAACCTTGAGGTTCAGGTGTTCCCACTGAGATTAGAAGTAGCTTAGAGCGTCGTGTTTCCTCCGACCGCTGCTATTACTACTCTTGCTACTGCGGATACTACTGTCGTTATTGTTATTGTTGCCTTTTCTTGTTGTCACTACTTTCGTTGTTGTTGTGGTGGGGATCTGCGAGACCCCTACTGAGCCAATGAGATGAGACTCACCCCTTCTTTTTTCAAGTGTGACATTTCCACGTGGAGTCGGGTTAGCCGGTGCAGCATCCAGAAGGTTAGTGGCCAGTGTACTTGAGTCGGGGTATGCTCCAAGGCTATGTACTTTTCCCTTCGTTTAGATTGTACTTTTTGGATATTGTACTCTGGACTGTAAAATGTTTAAATGGTATCAAATGTAATTTAATTTCGGCACTTTAAATTTTGTATTTATTTTATGTTCTGATGCATCTCCACAGCATCAACTTAACCCTTCCGAGACAAGGCTCATGGGTGGCGAGTCGAGATTCAGGTTGAACTGGTTACTTTCCAGTACTCGGATCCCAGGTCCTTACACTTCGCTTGGAGTTTAACCGGTCCAAAGTACCTTATTTAGAGTTTTAACCAAGTCAAAGTACCCTATTTAGGGTTTACTCAGTCCAAACCGAGATATAATGCTTTTGAAAACTCCTATACTCATAAGAGAAAATCTTTTGCTAAAACTGCCTCTCCTCATTGCTATTGTTGTGGAAATTATGGACATGTGCTTGAGGATTGCAGGATTATAGAAGATGATGACATGAAGGCAATGAAAAGGAAGAAAAATGTGTTTGCCTAAAATGCCACTATGACGCAGGACGAGTCCCAGTCGGAACTGGGACCTACGCAACAAGCAAAGACACTCAAAGCGCTAAGGCCTAGATGGCACGACGAGCACTCACGCGTGGTGAAATCCCGAGGGGATCCGAGCGATGGCCAGGAGGTTCTTGACTCATGAGACGTCGGACGTGGTCCTAACCGTGAGGAGGGTGGTGGAGACCAACCCAAGGGAGTGGGTAAGGCACCTAGGCTCAACCGGGCAAACTGGCGCCGAGGGCCTGGTTCAGATGTATGCTCAACTCACCCGACAGCAAGTTCACTCACTTTGGTGGATCATTTGGGAACGAGCACTCATCTCACTGGCGTGGCGTAGGAACTAATACTAGAAAAGCAATAAAGGAGTGGCGCCTGAACGTACCTAGCTATACCCGAAGGGTCGGCTCCATTTGGAGACGAGGATGAGCCGGGATTGTGTGCACCTAGTGGACACGCTGCGTCAAGGTAGCTTCGGCCATGACCTATGCGTACAACCAAATGAAAACCTCCACATAGGGAGGGGGAAGCTCGGGGGTGGGGGTACACAATACAACAATTACCCTTGCGCAGGAGGGAGGAACATGGGGGCGGGAAGACTCAAACAACACTCTGCACATTATTCTGTAAGATAGCACCCAAGTGTTCTGACTGGTACGTAAACCACAAAGCTTTAAAGCAGACCGCCTTCACCTATAATGAGTCAGGCTATCAGCGGGGGCTGCGGAAGGGTTTCACCTAAGGCTTCAGGCGGGTAGCCGGGTTGGCCCGGGAACAGGTCCTCGACGAGCTCTTCTTCGCCTCTGGGCAATGCTACGACTCCGATGAGGATGGCTCGGATTCTCCTTCATCAACGTCGAGCGATGGAGGGGGGAACAAAAATACTTCTGCTTCCGTGGGGGAGAGATCACCAACTCTGGCTACCTTGGGAGAGCACGTGGTCGAGGTAGTTCCCATACGAATGGGGTCAGTGCTTGGGCTAGCCGTCGCCAAGGGAACCAGGGGCCAAACACCTAGCACTGAGGGTCCTCCACCTGCCAAGCGTCAAGAGGGGCCACAAACTATTCAAATTTCCCCCATTTCCATAGATTAGAAAAAATTATACTTGCCTTGTTGGCTCTCTTCCACTTTTTTGTAATTTCTACTTAGACTTGGCTGTCTAATGTTTTTCGTTCTTTATAATGGTAGTGTTTAAAACATATTTGACTACTCATTACCGCCTTTGACCGAGTATGATTTATCGTATCCACGGTCGCCAGTAAATCGAAGATCTTGTATGATTTGTAGCCAAAAAATCAATCTTACGTGTCGATCGACTAAGTTGTTAGCGTTGAACTGACGCCTTTTCATCTTTCCACGCTTTGAATGACTTGTCATTTTGCGTATTCTCATGGGAGGGTCTGTTAGGGAGGTAGCGTAACTGCTCCTGGGGAAGGACATCTGCCTCTTGTGCCTTTTCGAGGGGAGGATCAATTAAGGTAGAGATCTCCCCCTTCGGCCTATAAAAAGGTCCCAAAGGGAGCCTCCTCGATCCTCTTCACGTTGCTTAAGGCTTCCCTTACAGTCTCTACTTCTTCCTCCCTTTCTTGCGAAGTGACCGTCTTCTTCTTTGTAATTGTTCGGCAGCAGCTCTCAAAGTTTATAAACCTGATTTCAGGAATATATTGGATCAGTTGGGCATACCTTATATAAATGGGGGGGAGAGTCTTGAATGCATAAAGGGGACAGACCTCCTATGGGTAGAGAATGTCTTTGTGCTTCAATTCATAATTAAAATTCATTACAAATGTACTCATAATGACTCATGGTTACCATCATCAAAAAGGGGAAGAATGTTGAATATATACTATTTTGATGATGTCTGACTATGACTCATTGATGAGTCATATTTACATTTGATGATGTCAATATGCTTGTATTTCAGGTCATTGTAAGTAAACTGTAAGAAATCAAGAATGGCACATAAATCTAGGTAATCGATAGCACGAAATTCAAGGTTTAACTCAAGGCACAGAAATTGAGGTAAGATATTGCATAAAAATCGAGGTAGATCTAACCAGGGGTCAGTGCACAAAAATCAAGGAAATTGGCTACACAGAAACCAAGGCAGGTGACATTACTGATAGGTGCATAGAAAATGATGCAGTTGGTAGCACAGAAATCAAGCTGAAAGCTTCATGATTGATTAAGTTCGTGCAGCGGCTGCTGTTCACACAAACAAGTCGATGCTACTTCAAGTCATGAAGAAGTAAGGTTGATGCACATTCTTGTACATAAAGAAGTAAGGCCGATGCATATATAGAAGTGTTGCATACTAAGGTAGATGCATGTGCACAATGGTTGCATACCAAGTCGATGCATGTTCAGCCTAGTGCATGTAAGGTCGATGCACATTTGAGCTTTAGCTCACTAAGGTCTATGCACATCGCATCTGGTCTTTAGCAGGGTCTACGCATATGCTTGTATCTCTTCTTCAAGGTCGGTGCACATGTTCTGTCTTGCACAGTAAGGTCGATGCACATTTCACTTCTTGTTTTGCAAGGTCTGTGCACATGTGCAGTTCTGCTCAGAAGGTCAATGCATGTATTATAGCACACATAATAAGGTCTATGCATATCTTGCATCCAAGTCTGTGCACATGTAGAGTCTATGCACATGTAAAGTCTGTGTACATATAGGTCTATGCACATTTGCATGTTCGTCAACAAGGTCTGTGCACATTTGTATAAACAAAGTCTGTGCACATTTTACATTTTGGCATAACATGGTCTGTGCACATTTGCATGTTGGTCAACAAGTTCTATGCACATTTGTATAAACAAGGTCTGTGCACATTTTACATTTTGCATAACAAGGTCTGTGCACATTTCCATGTTGGTCAAGAAGGTCGATGAACATTTGCATTTGTGCCCAGCAAGGTCTGTAAACATTTGCATGTTGGTCAAGAAGGTCGATGAACATTTGCATTTGTGCCCAGCAAGGTCATTGCACATTTGCACCATTCCATGCAAGGTCCGTGCACATTTGTATTATAGTATTATCAGGTCGATGCACATTCCTCTTGTCGCACCACAAGGTCGTTGCCTGTTTTGCCATCACTGCCACAAGGTCAGCACATGTCTGCATATAAGCATACAAGGTCGATGCATGTTTTGCCATCACTACCACAAGGTCGGTGCATGTCTACATATAAGCATACAAGGTCGATGCATTTTTTGCCATCACTGCTACAAGGTTAATGCATGTCTGTATATAAGCATGCAAGGTCGGTGCACATTATGTTAGACAAGATACAAGGTCAGTGCATTTTTGCCTCTTTCATATATAAGGTCGATGCATGTTTTAAGTCTGTGCACATATAGGTCTAAGCTTGCCTAGGGTCTATGCACATTTGGATTTCAGGTCTATGCACTTATATAACTCCATGCACATTCTGGTATAAGCCTGTCCAAGGTCTGTGCGCACGTAGAGACCAAGGTCGATGCACATGTATACTGTTTGCTGAAATGCCTCTGTGAGCAATCCAACTGCATTGACCACACTGCCCAAGTCCTCATATGCATCGACCTTCTGTAGGTGGTTTGCTCGTCCCCGAACTCTTTGCAGAAGAGTCCAATGTTGAAGAACCTTGCCGGGACTTTTCCACATGTCCCTCCACTTCACGTTCATCATCAGAATCTCCTTCAATCGAAATACTCTCATTTGGCTTTCTTTTTTTATTTTTGTTCATCCAATTGAGCATCTCTTCAGCAATTTATCTATTAATATTTGAGCATTTTTTCACATCCCCAAAACCACCAATCAAATGTTCCTTTTGTCTTTTGATGCCCCCATTAGTAGTCAAGCCACAAAGATCGGACTTGACCTTGTTCTTATCATTTACGGCAGGCCAATATGCATGCTTTCATCCCGGCCCCACCATCTCACTGCCAATCGGGCCTTCCTGAGGCACCACAGACCCAAGCCAGCAATCTCCTCCCCACCACCGCATGACCAGTCTCCAACTCCCTACCCTGCGTCTGGTATCCCCTGAGGTTAGCCGCCTCCGCCTTCCCCTCCTCGTCGCCGCACAGCTGATCTCCAAGTCCCTACAGCGCACCTGGCATCCACTATGGTTAGCCACCTCCCGCCGCCACCAACCCCTCCTCTGTTCGTGCCCGACCTACCGCGCCATCTCCTTCCCCACCGTCCACAGTGACACCGGAGGGGGCTAGTCACCAGCAGCACATATTCGCAACACCCAGCTAGCAATCGAGGCCGCTGCCACCCGCGGCCAGGCTACAGCCCTCTACACGCATGGTTGGCCGGGCCAACGATCCATCCTACCCCCGCACCGACTTCAGGCCTTCCCGATGCATCTCAGGAGGCTACCGGAGCCCTACGCCTCAATACCTCTTGTCCCCCAACCTCCGTGCTGACCAGTGCCACATCGGGGCTTTTCCTAGCGCCCCTCTGCCTGTGCGTAGCAATCACCCTCAACAGCCCTGACAGTTAACTACTCAGGAGCCCTATGTACCCCTTCGTTACAACAGCAGTCAGAGGCCCCATAGTTCTCAGGAACATGCCTCGCTATTTAGAGAATCGATTGGCATTGGAAACTCGCTTGCGCAATTTGCTTATTTAGTATCTGTGTTATTACTGCCACAGTTGAGTGGGTTAGGTTATTCTAGCTAGTTTACTATTTTCTACCAAAATGTGTGCTTGTTAGTGTTCCACCTGAGAGTGCCATTTTTGAGTCCATTGCATGTGAGATTGGTACCTTAGGTCGTGGTAGTCCTACCTACCGTTCAGTCCGGCGTTTCACACTGTGAGGGCTGACTTTTCCAGAGCATAGCTTCTATTATTTTCATGTCTTATCTCTCTCGGAATTTGTGTTGCACAACAATTCATTTGTTGATTTTTTGTAGCATATTGCTGATTTCGTTTAGTAGCCTAGTTGAACCCATTTAGGTTAGTCATTCCACATCAACTAAAAGATGTAGCACAATCACGGTGGCATCCCCTCGGCACTCTTAGGCCGGGTACTATGTATCTGCCTTCATAGAGTTAGGCCCTATGTAGGGCCGATCAAAGGCACGCACCTTCGGCCCACGGAGATCGGCCAACTCATCTGTCTTTTCTCAGACAAATAGGAGCACTGAGTAGCGATGGCCGACTTAGAGCAAGCACTCAGGCCTCACCCAGGAGGCGACTAAGCCAAAGAGGACACCTTTAGGAGGCCCCTGCCCGGCCGCACGAGTGGCCTCTCCCTGTAGCATACAGTGCACGCGAGCTATGTCAGGAACTCAGACGTGACGCTCGACCAGGCCCCAGTACCCTAGGCTGCTCCTCGGGCTCTGTACCTGACCCCAGACTTCTTCTCAGGCTCTATATTTTGACATCTTAGGCCCCCCTGTGATCAGCTTTATGTACACCAAAATAAACAAGTGTAGCATACGCAACATGCACAACCGGCCCAAACGGCCACGACTTGCCCCAACACCAATGGCCAAGTGACTCTAGTCTGAGCCACCCGACACATGTCACAGAAGGAACTAGTGCTATAATTATCCTCATCCGAAAATTCTCACGACTGAGCCCCCAATTATCAATTCTGCTAATGTCACTTAGCATGATACTACCGCCAGCACATGGCAACCGAGGCCACACACATGGCCAACACAACCTTTCATCCGAAGTCAATTCTCCATGGTGACTATAAAATCTCCAAGACTCGCTTACTAATGAAACGCATGCCATTTGTCACCATCAATCTGATCCTGGAGCCTGTGAGTCATGTGTCTATCACGCTTCCGCTGCGCAACTCTGCATCAACCATCCTACGTAAACAGGGGGAGACCCGACATCCTTCGTGACATGGCCTCCAATTAAAAATGAACTAAATCCAAGCACAGGGGTGAAGGAACTCACACTCCTTAATTCTGGGACACAACCTCCCTTCCTCGCCTGTCCTTAATTCTTGGACACAGCCTCCCTTCCTCACCTGATAATCCACCTACACATGCAGGGCTTAATATCACAGCACAGCGGGAGGCTCAATACTAGCCCTTACAACAATACATATTAACTCAGCTAGTGATTCCACTCACCCAACTTTGTACGACCTTACCAAGTCTTACACCTCGAGAAACAAGGAGGGATGAACACATAACCACCACAGGTAGCTCCACCGCCGACATACAAGACGTCCTCGAAAACTCCCGAATACACTTCGGGAGAAACACAAGTGCGTGAAAACACAATTATTACAAGAAAGTAGTGGAATCAACAATGACACATCATATAATAATTAAAGTTCACACATACCTTCCACGAGGTGGGGTACCACTACTCCGCCCAGTCAGGTGCCTCGCACATGCCAGGATCCCTATCTAGCCAGGCTAGTGAATTACCGCTAAGATGGCTGGGACTGAGGTGGCTGTCATGGACACTCGCGTGCAACATGTCCAATCTGGCCACACTGAAAACATTCGAATTCTATTTCATCCACGATGCAAGGCCTGCCCCCGTGAAACTTGCCACATCTCAAACACTGTCCTGGATACTCATTCATACCATGCCGCAGTGGTTGAACCTCAGGTTGCTGATCAGACACTGTTGAAACTTGCTCCTCTTGCTCCTGGCACCACCTACCAGACCTACTTCTTCTAAACAACCTCGATACCTGATTGAATCTTGATCTTGGAGGGGAAGAACTCTTGCCAGGGGATGGAAGAGATGTCGATTCTAACTACCTCCAAGACTGTTGTAGAACATACTGCTACTAAAGGGTCCTCTGTTGACCCTGAATTAATTATGACTACCCTGCATCGGCCTATTAATTGGTCCTCAGCCAATCCTCCTCTACATCTGTCGCGTCTTGATAGGCTGATTCCATGTCTGTAACACGAGTCGCAATTACTAGGTGTCTAAGCTCTGGCCTCAAACATCTGATAAACTGTCGAGTTGTAGCACCTCGAATAAAATTATAGGGAATAAAATTTTCTAAATAAAATAAATGATCAAACAAGGGGCCAATTAAAAATAGAATACATAATATCCAACCCACAACCATCCCCAATGGGCCCTCAACCCACACACACTAAAAAAGGCCTTAACCTTTATATATAAATGGGCCTTATTAAAAATAGCCCATAACCCTTCCCACGTCAAAAGGTGCATAGGGTATATACACATATATGCATATTATGGGTTGTTTCAACAAGCCCAAACCCCGCGATCGTAGTTGCACGGGAGTTAGGGTTTTGAACCTCAACTAGGATAGCGGCTGAGAACATGGCAATAGGGAGATTTACATGGAAATTTTTAACCAGTTCAGGATTGCTAAAATTTCGTTAGAAATTATCGGTGTCTTGTTAGTTTCAACTATAGCAGAGTCCCTTTGTAGTCTTCATCATCCATCACTTCCATTCATCATTCCCTCTTTATTTTCATCCATTCACTTTTGTCCTTGCGCCTGTGGCACTTAGTGGCATTTGCCAAAGCTGTGTCGGGGAGCAATGCACAGGCCGTGTTGGTGAAGCTAGACACCGAGCGTGCCGAAGAAGCATCGCTGGGGAGGAGTGTGCCGGGGAAGACCCCCCTTTTGGGCGTGCCGGGGAGCAGCCTCATGGTGGCGTGCCAGCGAAGGGCACTTGGTAGTGTGCCGGTGAAGACCGCCGTGGGGCGTGCCAGCGAAGGGCACTCAGGACTGTGTCGATGAAGGCTGTAGAGGGTGTACCAGGCAAGGGCACCCAGGGCTGTGCCGGTGAAGGCCGCAGGGGGCGTGCAGGCGAAGCCAGGTCTGGTGTGCTGTCGAAGGGGGAAATGAGTACTTCTTCAGCTAAGTGCTTCCGGTGTTTGCCCCTCGGGGCCCACCGTCTATTTGTTGGGGCCGTCACTCCTTGTGGACGCGCCCCCGTGTTTTCCCTTACGTCGCCCCCGTGTTTTACCTTACGTCGCCCCCGTGTTTTCCCTTACGTCTCTGGCCTAGGGAAAACTCTACCAAAATTTCTTCAGAAATCAACGGTGTTTCATTCATTTCATTTGTAGTAGAGTCCCCTTATAATTTTCATTCTTTTTTGCCTGTTGCTTATTCTGATCTTTCGTTTATTGTACCTTGCAAATAAATGGCTACCCCAAGTGGTTCTTCTACTCCAGCTGCTACTGGTAATGGACGTGCTCCCTCAGCCCCTGTGCCAACCATCACGTGGTTTAATGTGGAGGACCTGGATCGGGAGCATGTTGAGATAGCGGCATTGGCTGACTCTTCAAGCTTAGACACCGAGACCATGGACGTATAGAGGCTCGCAAGGGCTGAGAAAGGCTTCTCCTTCGATCGTGCCACAGGGGATTACAGAGTAGATTTCCCGAAGGACAGGCACCTGATCCGCTTTTGTAAGCAGATGCGGTCTCGGGAGAAGCAGGAGCTGCGGACAGTGAGAGAAATGGAGCATGCAATTCTGCAAACTCAGGATAGCTTGTCACACGTTGTCCCTAGAAGCATCCCGATGTATTTGGTGGGTGAGGCCCACAAATGGGAGGCCATGCTGGGGCTAGAAGCCGTGCTGCCGGCGGAGGACAAACTGGTGCGGA
Source organism: Amorphophallus titanum (assembly GCA_024336825.1). Lineage (NCBI taxonomy): Eukaryota > Viridiplantae > Streptophyta > Magnoliopsida > Alismatales > Araceae > Amorphophallus > Amorphophallus titanum. Next base: position 5,114,288 of record JANBPO010002302.1, read on the forward strand.
CCCCCAGCTTCATTCTGGCCAAATGGGACATGGCCGCAAGACGTGTTCAGGGTGAGCAGCAGCACTCTAGTTTGTTCTTGGCTCCATTGAAGTGGGGCTATAGAGAGGAGCCATTCGTCCTGGACTGCTTGGCAATTAGGTTCAAGCACGAGCTGGCGCTGGGCTGGTTCGGAGAGCTAAAGCTCCAGGATGCACATAGCTTCAGGGAGGGGGCAGTGGAGTTCACGGAGTATGTACTATTCAACTACGCTCTGATCCTCATCCGGGCCGACATATACCACAGCGTCTACGCCTCGTGGTATGGTTATCCCATCTCCAGGGGTCTCTGCTGCTGTATGATAGAAGTGTTCAGCGCGGAGACCAACACGTTTTACACAGTAGAGGGTGAGACATCCCTGGACCTGTGGAGCCTCAGCCAGCTCAGCGGCTTGCCCATTGATGGGGAGCCCTATGAAGAAATCTGCCTCCCTGACATAATCAAGGATGAAACCAATAGGGATGGCTATTATTCCTTGGGTTATTCATATCGGTACTTGATGAAGGCGTACCAAAAACTATACCAGCTGGCGCATGGTGAGAAGCAGCGTCGTCGTGGGGACCGGAAGAGAGTCCGGATGACTTTATGGGTGCAATACTTCTACGACGGGCCGAAGAAGTACGAGGACTTTCCATGTGTCGGCACCGTCGTCACCCGCAAGAAGCGCGCCAAGCCCAAGACGGATGTGAAGATCCCCTCCAAGGGGCGCTGGAGCGGGCCTAACCCAATGGCAGTCGACCCCTTGACGCACTGTGCGACATATCTAATATACTGGTTGTGCTCATTTGCCGTGCCGTACGGGGATGAGACGGTGATTCGGCCACACATGATCTACCCCGCGTGCCAGATGGCGTGGGGGATCAGGCTATCTCTGTGCCCAACTGCCCTCTGCTTAATATACAAAGCGCTGGGAGACATCAGTACTCACCAGTTTCTGAGGCAAGTCTGATTCGTGTGCCCCCTGCACTTCTTCAACACGTGGGTTTGCTCCTTGTTTCCAGAATTTGCCCCGCGTGTAATTCAAGCCTGGGGGCTAGTGCCGAGAATGCTGGAGTTCGCTAGTGCTGAGCCGGGCGTCACCTCCCAAAGACTTTACAACATTCGGGGCTGGCTGACGATAGTCCCTAAAGATGCTACAGGCACTATTCATTTTTGGACACTGGCCGTGCACTCAAGCCCCCTGGTGAACAATAAGAGGGAGTGCAAGGATGATCAGGTGGAGAAGTATGTCCACCCGATCAGCCAAGAAAATGTAGTCCGCCCGCTATTGGAGCCCGAGCTAAGGGATTGGGCGTTATCGATCCGTCCGGGGGTGCTAGTGTTCAGGAAGGGAGAGACACTATTGCTTGAGCCATACTACCCCTTCCGCTTTGGCCGAAATTTTAGATATGACCAGCATATCCCAGCATATAGTGCCCAGTTCAGCCTGGCGACGCGGAACCTGCGAGGGGGCTTGACTGCCAAAACTGCTAGGGCCTGGTGGGACTTCTTCCACCGATCAGATGCCGCTATCTTTCGGGTGCCAGCTCCCGGCCGCGTTCCCCACATAACGCCGGAGTACGTGAAGTGGTGGAATGCCAGGAAAGCCTTCTATCGATAGTGCAAGACCAACTGCTGGGACAGGGTGGAAAGGAGGTTGTTGAGTCGACAGCCCGCACCCGCCCTTGACATCGATCCATATCATCTCCTCCAACGGTGGCACGGCAAGAGCAAGGACGTGGCCAACTATATGATCTCCCGCAAGGCAGCCCGAGAGGCCAAGCCGGCCCCGCAAGTCAAATTGCCCTCAGTGGCGAAGGACAACTTCCGGAAGACCCTGCCGGATCTCTGTCGCATCGGGACTGACCGTCTGGCGCTCATCAACTACCCATTCTCGGCTGAGGAAGAAGGCACTCCGATGAAGAGCTGGTGCCCAGAGAGTGACCGAACCTGCCCGTATCGCACCTTCATAAGGAGGGAGGAGTGGAGGCCCGAGAACTACACGGACACCACCTAACTGTATGTCCTCCTCCGAGTGCATGGGCTGATGATTGAGGATCGACCGATGGTCATCCTAGGCAAGCGTCTCCAAGTTGCCTATTATTATGCTGATGGGTGGGGGATGGACCACTTCAGCCTCTTCTGCCATCTCGCCGCCAAGAAGCATGCGGATTTAGCCACTCTTGTCGATCACTGCCAGATGATTAGAGCTGTATGCTGGCTGGTTCGAGAGGCTGCTCGCCATAACAAGGAGCCGTCTCTCAGCTACTGGCCGATAACACTGCGGCTCTACACCTGCCCCCATGGTATTTTGATGTTTCCTTTCTACTTGCGCTCTTCATCGTCACCTCTTTCAGGATACTGGGAGCTAATCAATTCTTTACTCTCCTTGTTCTCTTCTTCCCACAAACCACCCAGACAGCACACAAATGGTGACCTATCAGAACCTTCTCCGACAGGTGGAGAAATTAGATTACTTCGAGGCGGCGCCTCCGGCCCCAACTACAACTCCCCTGCCCCCGCCTGCAAAGAGGTCCAGGGCGAAATCGCCTATGAGGAAGGCCTTAGACGAGGCCAAGGCTGTCGGGCGACAGGAGGCCAAATGACGAAAGACGGAGGCTACCCAGGCCGCGAAGACCATTCCCCGGACACCCCCAGTCCCAATGTTCGAGGAATTTACAGTTGCCCCGGTTGAGCTGAGCCAGGCCGTAGGTGAGGTTCCTCCATCATGGACGTCTTCTAGAATTCGCCCCTACTATAGTGTAAAGACTTCATATCTGAGCATCTCTTTCTTTCCTTCTCTCTTTTTAGCTGCCGTGGAGGAGACAGCCTATGTGCTGATCCCAGAAGCGGACGAGCCTGCGGTTGGAGCGGAGGCAGCTTGCACCCCAACTCCCATGCCGAAGGTCATCGAGGAACCTCAAGCAGAGTTGCCCGTAGTGAAAGTGCTGGCGGCTGCCAAAATGGCTGGGCAACAAGAGGTGGAGTGAAGGAGGATGAAGGCCGTTCTGACCGCTTCAGCTCCTCCTCTGCCTTCCATCCCCTCTTTCGCAGAGTTTGCTATGGCCCGGACTGAGACGAGTCGCTCCATAGGTGATGTTTCTAGGGCATCGGTATTCTTCAGGGTTTATCCACCTCCCAGAGTGGGGCCTCTCCCTGTGAAGGAGGTAGAAGATATGGAAGAGACGCACAAATCAAACCACAGCACACAAGATTTTTAGGTGGTTCGGCTAGACACTAGTCTACCTACATCCACCCCTCACTCCAAACCAGACTGAGGATTCCCTTGCCAAGACAAGATGCAGACTCAGTCTGCAACAGACGCTGCCAAACAGCTTGAGACTGAGGGAGAGAAATCCCTCAACACCGATCCTGCAACCCACAGAATCAGCACCCACTGCTACAATAGTGACCGGAGAGTCCAACTCTCCCTTCTCCTGGAACCGCAGAAGGGACGTGAACAGCAACCCACTCCTCACCAAAACCCAGAGGATTAGATCCTCTCTTCCTCTGAATCCACAGAGGGAAACCTGGAGATTAGATCTCCCTTCTTCTGATCACTCAGAAGGAAACCGATCTCCAAACAGAGAGTCAGAAGAACAAAGTAGAAATCAGAAAATGAACAAAACGAATGAACGGAAATAAAAACCTATAGCTCCTTTAGAGCAATGACAGTTCTGGATTTGATCCAAGAATAGATGACCACCACTGATCTTCAATGTAGGCTGGCTGCACTAGGATCTCATGATCCCTCTTTCTTTCTTTTTCTCTTTTTCTTTCTCACAGACTCTCACACAAATCTTTCTTTCTTTTTCTCTTTCTTTCCTGTTGCTCACTCTCTACCCTACTCTTCTAAAGGCCCTCTCTCTTTTTCTTCTTCTCGGCTTCTCTCTGGTGGCTCTTCTAGCTTCTCTGGCTCTCCAAGCTCTCTTTTTCTCTTCCTTCCCTGTTGCTCCCTCTCAGCCGGCTTCTGCATCTCACCTTTCTTTCAGAGGAAGATACGTCCTATTTATACCGAAAATAGGGGCTCTGGAGATACTTTTTTGATAAAGAGATTTTTGATTCCTTTTCTTCTATTGGACTACATGGCAGAGACGAGAAAGGACCTTCAATGATAAGCCTTGGATCATGTGCCCATCATTAAATGACTTGGGATCACGTGCCACAGCTTTAGTTAGAGCTCACGTGCTTGCTTGAGTCTTGTTAATTAGAAGAAGGGCATTTCGTCAAACACCTTATACGTTAGAGTTCATACTTAGGCAAGAATTAGATAGAATATACGCTCTGACCAATGATATGAAGGTACATGAGAATGCCTTCGAGTGTGGACAGTGATACACAGACTTGATGACTTGAGTTCAGATGTGCATTGACTTCGGTCTATACATGTGCATCGACCTTGATGCAACATGTGCACAGACTCTAGACATGCTTAGACATGTATGTGCATGGACTTCTATACATGCGCAGACCTTGAATTCCAAATGTGCACTGACCTCTAGCAGTAACATAGGTAGACCTCGGCATGTGCACCGACCTTTAACAGTAACACAGGTAGACCTCAACATGTGCACTGACCTCTAACAGTAACACAGGTAGACCTTGACATGTACCAGTGAGCATGTGCATCGACCTTAAGTTGTGAAGACTTAGGTAGCATCAACCTTGTAGCAGTTGCTAGCCAACTAGCATCGACCTTATATGCATGTCAGCGCCATGTGCATCGACCTTATTATGCCTAGCGACATATGTGCACCTACCTCCTTAGTCAGAAACGCATATGTGCATCGACCTGATTATGCTGCTAGTGTGAACATGCACTGACCTGATGCATTGCTAGAGTATGTATGCTTCGACCTAAGTGTGTATGACAGAACATGTGCATTGACCTTTATGCAATGAAATAAACATGTGTATGGACCCTGGTATGAAAATGCTTGAACCTTATGAAGGTGCTCAGACCTTTTACATGCACGTGCTCTTACTAGTGAGAATATGCTCGGACCTTGTTTATGGATATACTCTGACTTAGGGGGCTGGTCTACCTAAATCCTCCCTCCGCCACTCAGAAATGAAAAAAAAATCAAGGGTTTACCCAGACCAAGTTCAACCCTCAACATGGTCCGCCTAAACCCTTCCCTGACCTTGCACCTTCCCCTATAAAAGCCCCTTAGAAGCTCAAGGGGTGGGGCATGCAATCAAAGGCAACCAGATCCAATCCAGCCGAAGGTAACAAACAGCAAGGCAGGTGCAAGGAGATTTGTGTCTGCGGTTGGCTTGTGAATCGGCTTACACACGTCGAGGGTATGTCGCTCGTACTCCCCTTATATGGCGCTTAGCCATGTCACACAAGTTCACTCCCGCTACACATAAGGCGTGATGTCAACGGCAAACACACCCTCATCTCGGGTCTGCCTGCATATGCAACCCACGATGGTCACACATACGCCACGATGCTACACCTCCAACCATCGTGGGGCGGTGCCCGATTGCTCAACCCGAGCTGCGCCCAGCCCAAGTCCAGTCACTGGCTAGCACGTCCTCCGGTCACTCAGTCTAGCCCTCCCGCGGTGAATCAGGCATGCCGCTTGCCTCAAAGAGAACTTCTGTAAAACATGCGGACCTCCGCTCTATCATGCATCAACCCGGGGACCGATCGCCTTGTCAGAATTCTCCCGTGGCTTGCATCTTTTGTACCTCAGCAACCACGGCCCACAAGTAAAGCCCACATGGCTCTCATAAATTATATTACCACCTAAGTGAATGTCTCTACACCCATGTACATGTCCCAGTCTCCCTCGCACCACTCGGTGTGTGTCCAGCATCTCTGATCCCACCAAATACCTCCCAGTCAAATGCAAGCCCCTAGCTGTGGAATGCTCCCGGCTCTCCACCCTTGGCTTCAGATACATACAGACTTCTCTTCAGCATAGAATGAAGGTGTTCAGATTCAATCCGAGGTAAATAAACACCAACTGCTTGCGGTCGGTGGGGAAAGATGTCCAATACATGATTCCCCACAATCATCTGCGCACTCGCACCTATGGAACCCCCTTCTCTCCACGTGCCGTCTGTCTTCGGAGCCCACGTGCCACGTCCTAGCGGCACTTCCTAGTAAAACCTTAGTTCCATAGGTGATTGTCGAGAAATCGACTGGCACGCTCGCATCCCAGCCACGTTTCCCCAAAACCTAAAAACCTCCTGTGCCACTCGAACCTCCCTCAACTGTCCATAAAAGGTGAGTGCCCGGTGTCACCCTGAGAAGGATATGGCTGCTGGAGGGGATGCCCGAGATACATCAAACTTTGGCGTGTCCCCCATTGCCTTATCTTACCCCTCAGTCCAGTCACCGAACACAACCCCTCCCCCGATGTGGTCGATCCCGAGGGAACACCCCCTGTGGACCCGGTCTATGACACGCGCAAATAGGTGACTTGGCGTACTCTAGAGGAAGCTTCTTCTACTGGTGATGCAACAGGTAAGGGACACTGTAGAGATCTATGGTTGCAACTCCTTCCCCATACTAGGCGAGCTTTGTCTCGATGATCCACTCGATCATCTGGCGCTATGCCATAAGATTCTCTAGCACCGGCGTGTTGTATGGCCGTGGTTGAGCTTCGGCCAGGGGAGTGCCGAACCAAATTGCTGTGGGGGTTCGGGCAGCCACCGCTGAGGCATTGGCACCATTGTGCCCAGCTGGTGGAGCAGGCACTTCGGCCAATGTCTTGGTGGGTGGCTGAGGATGAAGGCCTCATTCCTGAAGAAGGTCTTACAGGAGGGCCTTCAAGTGTTGGTTCTCCTTCATGAGAGTCTCGAGGGTTACCTCTTGAACCTCGTTGGCCGAAGGGTCATTGTTGGCCGGTTCTGTGCTGACGGGAGTAGCACGGTCCTCAGTAAGAACTTCTTTTACTAAGGTTAACCTAATTTTTATCTCCCGACGTGACCAAAGCAAATGGAATAAAAGAGGAATTAATCTCTTTTGTCTCAAAGAGATAACTTATTGTCCATCAAAAAAAATGAGATTAATTAAGTGGGGAGATAGATTAATCCGAGAGAGATATCCCTCTATTAATCTATCCCCCTGTAAAAGTGGGGCTAAAGGTCTTGATTTTACACAGGATTATTACACGAGTTTGTTGAAGTATGAATGCGCCCTCACACGTTTGTCCCGGCAAAAGGCCATGGTGTCTTGAGGACAGTGCACCAATTTTTATAGGGAGACCCCAGTATTTCAAAAAATTAAATAAAGAAGGCAAAATTATAACCATTTATGTAAAATTATATTCCACACTGTGCACATACAGAGTCAAAAAGAGTGGCTACGTACGAATTATCTTAATTATAGCAACAATTCACTGTAAAGGAAAACCGGGAGAGGCAACTGTTCTCCGAGACGAAGCAGTCAGTCCAATACTTTTTGTCCGTAGGTGCTCCAAATCCTTGGACTTGGTATCTTTAAACACCTCCACAGCCTTCCGTCGACATAATCCCGACTTCAATACGTACGCACGCAGACTTGAAACATGCATGCTCTGTCTTCCTCAACCTTTAGGCCGTGGATGGCCGGAAAAGGGCATTTGACCCTACATTGGATGTGAGGATGAGTCCTTCCATACTAGGGCCTAGCTAGATCTGTAGAGCAGTGAGGTCAGGACAATAGATTGCCCCAATATTCCAAGATGTCGGTACGTATATATATGGCTGCTGCAAACTTGTGTGACCACGGTGACGTGTTTCTAGACGCAAGGAAGAACTGTCTTGAGGAATCAAAGTCGACTCTTGAAAGGAAAAGGATAAAAAAAGGATGAGAACAAGTTTAACATCATTAATTAGTCGGTGTTTGCTACTACGCGGTTTAAACACTGCCGTCAAGTCATGGAAGAGTCCAACACTGCACGCTGTAGTGATCCAGTGAACTGATTATTAAATCAGAACAAGGACTAATGCCCACAAAGTTTGACTGGTCGTCTAAACAAGATCTTTGGACAGGATTTCTGAGTAGTAAAATGAATAGACAAATTTCTTAAGTTTGGGTTAATTTCTAGTAGTATTAATTAGAGAGGAGACATGGAGGGTAGTAGGTGGAGGCCAAAAACACACGCGTTATTGAATATATATGCCTTAGCAAACACCTGGCCGAACATATTAGCTTATCCTTTTGTGACAACGCGGGTGGCACAGAGAGAGAGAGAGAGAGAGAGAGAGAGAGAGAGAGAGAGAGAGAGAGAGAGAGAGAGAGAGAGGAAAAACACACGCGAAAAACACACGAGAAAAACACACGCGTTACATTGAATATATATATTAGCGAACACCTGGTCTATAATATATTAGCTTATCCTTTTGTGACAACGCGGGTGGGAGAGAGAGAGAGAGATTTCAAGCTTTTGGATGCATGCGGCAGCCCAAGGGGGACAAGCCGGGTGGAGGAGCGCGTCCTTTAGGCCGTGCATGGCTGGAAATTTAAGGGCATCCGACCTAACAATGGATGTGAGTTGACCTACATCAGTGCAACTGTCAACTTGTACGGCCAAGGTGGGCATGGAATAACTCAGCCTTGAGCCCCCAAAGTCGACTTGAAAGGAAAAGGTTAATAAAAAACGAGAACAAGTTTGGCAGGATTAATTAAGGGACTGCTTTGTTAGCAACTATTAAGTGAAAGGAAAACTGGTGTCAAAGGAAGTGCAGGGCGTGTTTTAATGTTTTGTTATTTCTTCCCAAATTGAAGCAGTGTCTTCTTCTAGACATATGGAAAGAGTCCAACACTGCATGCCATGTAGAGATCCAGTCATCTATATTGGCTATAACTATAGTGGATGTCGAAAAATACATGATCAATGCCTGCGCATATAAGGGCCCGATCTGGTCTTGGGAGGAGCACCCGAAAGTACTAGTGCCCATGGGAGTTGTAATGATAACGGTGTAGCATTGCACCGAAGTACTCATCGTTGTAGAGACATTCCACTTACTCTCTCTCTCTCTCGTGACTTTACATGTACTTGCTAGAACTATAAATAGCCAATATCTCATGCTTGGTACTATCGTTAACTCTTGCTTGTCTCGTTTTGCTAGAACTTCCATATCTTGGTTTAATTGATATACTTGTATTCTGCTTTTGCGATCATTCATGTATATTAGCCTTGCATTCTTGTAACATGTAACTACTTAAAGTTAGCTTGTTCTTGTGATATAATTCCTACTGAGTGTTCGCTCACCTAATTTATTCCAACATTTTTTAGGTAAGCAGGTGGCTAGCGAGGCCGAGACTCACACGGGAGGGAAGAGTGTGCAAGCGAGCTCCAGAAATTAGTGAACCTGTGTCTTTTATCTTTCTTGAGTCTAGATAGTATTTCCTATTAATTGTCTATCGAAGTTCACTAGCGTATCTTTGGTCATTTCTTTCCATTATGATGTAGTTGAGTCTTCAAGTTTGAAATTTAAAATTTGTAAGAGGTTTATATTTGAAATAAAATTTTTATTGTCGTTCCAAATTATTTGGTCTCATGTCATTACTCTTGATCGTTCACGACTGTTTAACTGCCATGTTCGAAGCAAATGACACGTTCCGCTGCTATCGGTTTGGGACGTGACAGTAAGTCCAACCTCTAAGCCTGGTTGCCAAAGCCACTCAGAACTTGGGAAGGTCCAAGTCCTCGTAACCTCTTTTTGGAGATGACTCTAGGGTAGAGCCACTCTAATACAATCATCACTGGATCGCCTACTTGGAATCCCAAGTGGCGCTCGTAAATTTTTGCCCGCTCATCAGGAACCTCACTGCTTGTTGCTAGATGCTTGCTTGAATGCTTATGTCATGCATCATGATGCGGTGAGTGGGTGTGAAAGAGGACAGTGCGCAAAGGTGGACCGGGGCAACTATAGGCAGACCTATCATGCTTTGATGCCATGAAAACTTTGATGGATTTAAGAGGACCGGGGCATCCATAAGTGAATCTATCATGCATGGATGTAGTAAATGCTGGGGGACCCAGACATCCATGAATACCCTTAATATGCGTAAGAAAAATGATGAATGAAGGAGGGTCTTTACACCCAAATATGGACCAGTCATGCTTTGGACCTAAAGTGTATGCGACATGTATGAGATGACCAGACTTGTGACCCGTGCCGAATGGTGTGATAGGCCATGATGCATGCATTCCTACCCGAAGGCTAACTCTTAAGTGTGGGTTGATGGGATGGCCCTTGAGTTGCCACTCGTGAGGGTCAAAGGGGTCTAAGAAGGTGGTCATCATGGAGTGAAGCACTTCTTCAATCCCTAGGCAGATGTTATCCAAGGTCATGGCTCCCATGGTGTGACCCGTGCCTAGGAAGAGATGGACTGGGTCCAACATGGCGGGTGGGGGTAGGGTGAGTAAGGTAGGTGGGTCACATGGGTAACTAGGCCCCAATAGGAATGGGTCAAAGGGATCATGGTATGGGTCACCTAGAGGGAGGTACCCTATGTCGTCAAGGTCCTCAAAAGGTGGTGAGTCATCCTTCTCAAAATAATTGGGCCAAGGTCTCTAGTGGGTTGGCCGATCAAAGCACTTGGGATCTCAATGGGATGGGAGTAGACCAGGATAGGTCCTTCGTCCAAGGGGAGAAATAGGAGGATCTCACTAGTGCAATGTCCACTCGTGCAAATGGAGGTGATGGAGCCGATGGCGGGTGGTCAAATTGCACCAAAGGCGGTAAGGAATAGTCAATTCAGCATTTACTATTACCAAAACTTGTAGACGCATGGAAAGTTTTACAGGGTCATGCTAAAGAAAATAAAAGGAAAAAACAAAAAGGTGCATCAGGCCTCTGGCCCACTACGAACCGCAGTGGCCCACCCTTAGTCCTCGGGCCCACTACGAAGCTCGGTGGATGAAGGATCCTCTGTGGCGAGTGATTCGCCCCCGCACCCTCGGTGACGGTTGGTCCAGACACTGACCCCACCAGTGTGGGAACTATCTCGATCGTGTGCCCTCCCTAGACCGCTGGAGTTGGCGATCGCTCGGACGAAACAGAGGCACCCTGACTTCCACCTTCGCTCGGTGACTGAACGGAAGAATCAGTGGTATCTTCATTTAAGTCATAGCATTGCCCGGAAGGAAAATCGAGCTCTCCATGCACCTGTTCATAGGCCAAAGCGGTCGCTCATCGGTAGCCTTGGGAAAAATCCTTCCGCAGGCCCCGACGATAACCCGGCTCGTAGTAAGCAAAGCCAGCCTGCTAGAGTATTGCCTGGTAACTCTCTGAGCATTTGTATTGCTCGAGCACTTCTGACCCGGCTAGCTCTGCCTTCACCTCGAGCTCGACAGCCATCCGTTCCGCCTCAGACTGCCTCCGCTCGACTTTGGCTCCCGCGACTTCATCCTCCGCTCGGTGTCGCTCGGCCTCTCAGACCTGGCCCTCGCGCTCTTCACGCTCGGCCTTCCACTGCTCATCACGCTTGGCCTGAACTTTGCGCTCAGTGTCCAAAAGCCTATCTTTTAGCCTCACCATGTAGCGGGCGTGAGTCAACTACTCGGTCGCCTCTCGAGCCTCTTTTTTGCTCAACTCTACTTGCGCCTTGAGCGAAGCCGCCTCCCACCAGAGGTTCTCAAGGTCGACAGTCAAACGTTCGATCTTTCAGTCAGACACGCTGTGGGCCCATGCAAGAGATTCCCTCTCTGACTCTAACCAAGCGTACAAATCGGCCATCTCAGCCCCCAGCTAGGCCACGATCAAGCCACCCTCCATGACTCGTTCAAGAACCATGCAAGGGGAGCTACATCCGAGGTCTCCTCGAATCACCTTCGATGTCGCAGAATAGCATCTACGATATAGGGAGGCCCAGATGGCGAAGGCTCCCGCTGTAGGAGGGAAGGTCCTCTCTAGGACAGCCGGGATTAGAGCATCCTCCCCAAGTACCCCGCCTTCTGGGGCCCCACCAGTTGGCTCAGAGTGGGCCACCTCACCTTGCTCATTCACAGCCTCGGTCAGCTGGGATGTGGTTGCCTCACATCGTGACCCCTCGGCCTCGACCGGCTCGGATCGAGCTCCACCGTCCTGCCCCCCAATGGCCTTAGTAGGCATCCTAGCATCGGCCACCCCTGCCTGGAACACATCCACCTCAGCTGCGATGATGTGAAATGACCTAGGGATGAGTTGGAACTGGCCAAATGAGCCTCGGACCTAGCGAGCAAGTAACTCATGGACCGATAGCTTCACTCGAGCGGACTCACCCGCTAAGTGCACACTCGTGCCCGTAGGCAATACAATGATGGTGGTGAGGGTCCGGGGTGGGACCACACAGCTCCGGGGGAGGGATGCCCACTCTCACGGGCGGCCAGCACGCTGGGGGCATGGGATGTAATGGTTCTCTCGCAACTCACCCGCGGTAGTCACTCAAATATCGTCAAAGTCAGGGTCGGGCGCTCTCTCACCGCCGACGGAGCAACCCAAATGTAATACTAAACTAAGCAAATGTATCCTAGCAATGAGAAGTGTTCAGGAGCTTACCTGATCATGCGAATACACCGATCCCGGTCAGAGACGAGGGCGAGTGGGGAGGCATGGGGTCTGTTTCAGCTCCTGATGTGTTCCGCTTCTGTTGAAGTGCTCGATTAGATTCCGTGATTGAGAAGTTGCTCAGGCGAGCTAGGATTTCCCCTTTCCTGGTGAGCTTTTGTTAGTGAGCTTGATGTTTCTCATCCCGTTTGGTGGAGTCTTTTTCGAGGTTAGCCTTAGGATTGCTATCTTGGTGATACCTTTGTCCGTGTCTACTTAAGCGTGGACAACTTTATTCTAAGTCTGATCTGCTTCTTGCTCCATGGTTGCTTCGCTTTGGACTCCATTATGGTGTTAAGAGCTGTAGTGTACCATGTCTGTCGTGCCGTGTCCAGTGGCCGATGCGTTGAGAAGGCTCATTTATTGTTTCAGGATGTGAAGTTAAGCTGAGATTAGCATTTTTTCATGGGCTTTGTGCTGAAGCTGGTACTCTCCTTCGTTGCACTTAGGCTCCTTGTGATCGGTTGTTCACTGGATCAGTACTCGTTGCGTGTTAATTACGATTATGATGAGTTGCGATGGCACCGAATGTGTGCGGAGATGCGATTGCCGAGGTCTTTTATGATGCCTGTGCACATGCTAGAGTGCGTAGCAAAAGCGTGTGGGCTGATTACCCATTGGTCGAGGATCATTGTTATGAGATTCTCGCTAATCGAGGGAATTACTTCTTCTCGATGTAACTTCATCTTGGCTTCCTGTGCCTTGATGTCGTCCGTTGTCGTGCTGTTGCTGGTACTTTTTTTGGTGTTGGCATCGACGTTTGTAAGTGTTGGGGAATATGTCGGCTTTCCTGCTAATTGAATACCCTCCACTCTGCATTTCCTTTCTCTTGGGTGTTGTGCTCTCGAGACATTATCTTGGTCCTTGAGATGCATCCCTTGAGATTGTCGTTTTATGTCGTTTCCCGTGGTCGTGGGTCTTTCTTGGTGAGCTGTCTGAAGCATGACTCATTCCCTGTAGTCGTATGTCCAGCTGCTGTCATGCCTTGATGTGACCCTACTTGCAGTTGCGTTCCGTGGTTCTGTGTGCTGTACGGAGTCAGAACCCTACAGGTGCTGCCATGTTGTTGTTTCAAGTGCTGTCTCTGTATGATTTTATGTTTCTATCTTGGACCATTGTCTTGTCGGTTAGCATTACTGTACTCCTCTTCTAGAATAGAGTTAGCTTGCAACTCGATCAGATGTAATATCTGAGTGAGGACTGACATGGTTGTTGCTTGTGGTCCAGTGTTATTATTGTTGTCGTTGGTGTCCTGTGTGCCAGGTGTTCCCTGTTGCCTTTGGCACTAGATTCGACGATGTGGTCGAGCTGTCAGCTACGAGTACTATGTCTCCTTGTGTAAGCTGCCGCTTGCCCTGTTGTTGTGTTACTTCTCGTGATTTGTTGTCATGGCAGTCATGTCTCTTGTCCTAAGACGTAAGCGACGTTGCCCTTGTTTTAGAGGTGGCAGACTTGTGTTCACGTGCATCGTGCTCTGTCCTGAGTGTGTGCTTGTGATTATGGTCTGACTATGTTCCTCTAAACTGTGTTTCTAGAGATTAGTGTTGTTTCGTAGTTGCATCCCTTGGGTTGTTCTTCTCTGCTTCTTCCTTCTTGTTAGTCCTTAAATTTTTAGGATGAAATTTCATGAAGGAGGGGAGGATGTAATGCCCTGGATCTTTGACGGATCTTTATTGGGTCTTATCAGATCATTATTAGGTCTTTCGGATCCTTTTTGGAGAGTTTCGATTCACTTTTGTAGCTCCCGAGTTGAGTTTTACAATCTGTGTGGATTTTTCTCTTGTATAATCTACGGAGCCCTACGGTGAGTTTATTTTTTAGTTCATCGACTCGCGGACTACGCTGCTGCGATGTACTCTTCGCGAGGATCGTTTTGACTATTTTTACGGTAGTAGGTGGGACGGTGGTCATAGGTATGAGGTATGGTTCCTCCCTCGGGATAAGTGGAATGAAGTTTGGCTCGGCTGGCATGGGGAGGAACAAAAGGACCTCCGTGGTGACATGGCCCATGGTGTACACGAAGGTAATGGACCCCAACGTGGGATGCGTGAAGCTACGACTCGTGGGCTGGTCGAAGCCTTGGGCCAACATACACGTCAATTACATTTGCCAATCTAGTCCCTTAATAAGGTCATCTAATGTATCAACATGATGACTAGACCGGAAAGTCGTGTGGAATGAGTTGACTGGTACTAATGGTAGTGCATTGTCCATGGATGGGTAGCACGGTATCCTAGGGACTATGCCTCTCTTGAGCTAGCTAAGTAGTGACTCATCTATGAATAACTTCCCCGTTAGAGGTACGGGTGGCTCCGTCTGAGATGGCTCCGAAGAAAGCTCGGAAGTGGGTGGCAAAGGAGCTCTAGGGGAAGGGTTCCCTGACTGGAGTGGGTGGGGTTGCGGGGTAGGGGCATCCTACCTCGTGGGCTCATGTGGAGAGGTAGATGCTCACTGAAGGGCAGCATCAAGTCTTGAATCATATGGTTCTACCTCTAGAGCGACCATATAGGAGTACGGCCGAGTGGTCACGTGACGGCAAAGTAATTCAAATTGGAAGTGAAGTCACAAACCTCTCTGGAACTCGCGTGTGATCATGGCGCTCTTCTCTCCAATTGCATATCACAACCGATCCTCTCCAACTCCATATCGCAACTGATACTCTTCGAAGTCCCTAATGTACTCAATCACAGACCAATTGCCTTGGACGGGTTGGCATGGGTTGGCCATACTTGCAAGGAGATGGGACTTGGTTCCCCTAGCAGTGGGCATGCATGGGCACACTTTCTTTCTTTTCTTTTCTTTTCTTTTCTTTTATGTAAGACTAAAGCAAGCACCTAGACACTACATTGCAATGTTGGAATGCAAACTCGACTACACACCTAGACTTAACCAATATCTAGTACTCGGCAGAGATATTAAACCGAAGATCCAACTCTACGCAAGGGGCTACCTTCCCAGTAGGCGTAACCTACCTTTCCGGTAGCGTCTTTAGATATACCGAATAAAGGAATGCAAATGCAACACCTAGACAAGACTTAGACCGTGCTTTTGAGACCCCTTTTTTTTATTTTATTTTATGCAAAGACTACCCTAGACTCAACCCGCTCTAATACCAATTTGATGCGGGATGGACAGTGAACTTGGGACTCTAGCTCGCGGACGTCCCTAGTGAGGGAAGCGTGCGGACTGCGCGATTGAGAAACTGGCTATGAGTCGGGTAGTCAACTCTCTCTCATGCCCGGATCGGGTCACGGGATGGGTCTCGCTCTCTCTCTCGCAGTGGTGATAATAAATGTATTGAGCTAATTATCCTATCACTAGCAGCGGCATATAAAAGTATATGTGAAATTAGCAAATGCCAAATAGGAGAGTGACGAGTGTACCTCCACGCTCCGGGTGTGGGGAAGACGACCCCGGCCAAGTACAGTAACTCCCGGTACAATGGTTAAAATTTAATTATAGCAGTGAATTATATTACCCACTCCACACAGGGAGGTAAAGGGCTACAACTGGGCCTGGGAGGACCGATCCTGAGTTGACGGACAGCAAGTCGGAAGGGCTCTCGGGGAGGATTTGGGCTGCTGGTCCGACTCGGTACTGGGCCGACTCGATGTTGCGCCGACTCTGTTCTGAGTTGCAGAACAGCAAGTAATGGCCTCCCAAGGGACGTCATCCTCCTTGAGTCTTCTAAAGGCAGCGCTTGGCTGAGACGATGGGAGGACGTTTCTGATCGACTCCCTGAAGTGGCGGTTCCTGAAAGTCAGCACGGACTTGACCATTTTTCTTTTTGACTGGGACAATATTGGTGAGCCAGACCAGGTAGATGCATGGCTCGATGAAGTCGACCTCCGCCATCTTATTGACCTCGGCTGTAACCTGGAGTTTCAGCTCATGGCACATGTGCCGCTGGGGTTGTTTGATTGGCATGGCTGAGGGAGATATAGCCAGATTATGCTCCGCTACGGAAGGATCTAACCCTGGCATCTCTTTGTATGTCCAGGCGAAGCAGTCTCTATACTCGAGCAGGAGTTGCTTATAGTCATGTCACTCTACCTCGGTGAGGAAAGCACTGAGGAATGTTAGCTGAGGGGGTTCATCTTCACCCAGATTAATTTTGACAAGTTCGTTGACGGTTGCCTTGCCACCGTCCTCTAGCTCGGGAGGTGCCAGCTGGAATTCGGCGAGGTCTTCATCATCAGTGTCGGCTTCGTACACTCGTGGGTCCTCAGAGCCAACAATTGAAGCTGATGGGACTGGAAGATTATCGCTGCTAGGCCCGGACAGAGGTTGCCCCGGACCGTCCATGCCAGACTGACAGCTATCGGTTGGCATCCCAAAGGCTTGGCTGAAGCTGCCTGCCACTACCAGTGACGCCTCACGATCTTTGTTCCAGGGACCCTCCTCATGGGGAAAGTGTGGCGAACTAGGTTCTTCAATTGGCTGGGAGGCCGCGGGGGTCTCCTCCGTCTTAACATCCTCGTGGACGGACAAGGAAGCCTCATTAGGTGCTGGAACTGGGGTACTGATTCTGGCGGGGAGTGGGATTAAAAGCTCCTCTCCCTCATCTCCCGAGCTATCAAACTTGGTGTTGGCGACAACCGGGTTGACGGCTGGCTACGTCGGTCCTACGGCGTGGACTGCGTGGTAGACACAGAAGTCTGGGTCTTGGTCATAGCTGAGACCTCCGGTATCTTTTTGGGAGAACAGGGGCTGCCCCCGGACCTGTGAGGGTGTCCAGAGGTCGTGGAAATATCTCTGCTGCGTGGAGCCCTGCCACAGGGGAATATGCTGCTTGAGGCACATCTCCCGGATGCAAGGCGACAGGTCGTCCAAAATTTGGATGGCTTCAGGGGGCATTGTTAGCTCGCCTGGACCAGCCGAAATCGTCTACTAGTGGGGCTGGAGGGACCATGTCTCCTTTATGGAAAATGATGGACTTGTCCCTTCTAGCCCTTTTATTGGATCGGTGTTGTAATCTGTAAGTGATGATGAACGTCGTGAGCTGCTCGACCCTGTGCTCGTCTGAGGCACACATGAGCTGAATGCAGTTTGATGGCAGGCATATGCTCTTGTCGATCGCTCGGCTAATAAGATTAGCCTCAAAATCGACTTTACGCCTCTCGGGGCGGTCCGTGGTTGACTTGGTGCTAAGGTGTAGCCGGTAAAGCTTGGCCTTCTCTTCGTCAACGAAGAAGAGATCATCCTCTTCTTCTTCTGAGAGCCAGCCGTTGCTCTTGCTCTTAATCACAGGGAAGGGACTGGTTCACTTGAAGTAGAGAGCTGCATCAGTCAGGTTGCATTCTACTGGGGTGAATGGGGACAGGTCTGCAAAGACTACACGCTATTCTCCATCCTTAATATATTTGATGCATTGATGGAGGGTTGAGGGGATGACCCAGTTTTCGTGGAGCCAGGGCCTGCCCAACAACACTTTGTAGGATGTGTTGGAGTCGATGATGTAGAAGGTCACCTTGGAGACGAAATCATCGAGTACCAAATCAACATCCACCCGACCGAGGACCTCCTCGGTATTCTGATTGAAGTCGGATATCTTAACTGCCTGGACCTTCTGGAGGTAGGGGGTTAGATATAGAGTCTTGAATGTTTTGAGGGGCATGATGTTGATAGCCGCACCGGCATCTACCAAGGGGTGTTATGGACCTTAACGGAGCAGATCTGGCGCGTAAAGTGGAAGGAAAGGGCGTTAATAATCATAACGCACCTTCCCTAGGGCGCTATGGTGCATAACGAGCCTCTCCAGGCGTGTTATGTGACCAGGATCCCAACGGCCAAAACTAACGGTCAAAAATCAACGGTCGGAAGCCAAGACGCACCGGCACTGGCGCGTCATGCAGGACATGGCGGTCAGTCGAGGGACCGTTATGCCCTCAAGGACCAGACTCAAAACACACGAAGCATAACGCACTTGCTAGGGCGCGTTATGCTCATGACGGTCTCTGGAACGACCGCTAAGACGTCCCGACGGTGAAACGGCGAATGGAAGATAAAAATGTCAACCACGCCCCCGTACCTCCACAGGAGTGGGGGAAATCAAGGGGGAAGCTCCCCAATAGCCCTAGGCATGATTCTACGGTCTCGGATCAGCCAAAAGCGCGGTGAATCGCTAGATCGGGCGATCACTCCCCAAAACATGATTTTACCCTAACCCGCTCAAAAACACCCCTCTAGGCCTCACGACGGCTACAAATCACGGGAATGGAACGCAGGGAGCTAGGGAACGTCACCCTACCTCAATGGAGCGAATGTTCGGCCGAATCGACGCCGAAATCGCGAAGAACGCTTTTAGAAGCCCTCGTTCCTCCACGAAATCTCACGATCTTTACGCCGCCACGATCGCCTCGCCGTCGCCGTCGTCGCCACGCCGTCGCCCCGCGCTGTCTGCAGCCGGTGGGAGCTCGCCGTGCGACCGAACGAGAGAGAGGGGGAGAGGGGCGTGGTCACGGTGGGGAGAAGGAAGAAGGAGGAAGAAGAAGAATGAAAAGAAAAAGAGAAAAGGGTTGATATTTATAGAAAATCTAAATTTTTTAAAAAATATCAAAAAATAAAAAATCATATTTTCGCGATCCTCGGAACGCACCGATCGCAAGGGTACCACTCACGCCCGGGTGAACGACCACGTTCGCCCGCAACGGCGTGCTGAAGGATTTGCTGAAAATCGGGCCGAAAATTGAAAAAACACGCAGGAAAAGTCGCAGAACGTCTCCGGGCCCCCGAAACAACCCCGGATCACACCGATCTGAACACGAAAGATGTCCGAAACGAAAATCCAGACACGACAGAGCCGGACGCTCCGAGAAAGCAGGTCCAGAACTCGAAAATAAGGATCCGAAAGGGTCCGGGACATCACACACGATCTGCCCAAGACTGTGCAAGACACACACAGTCCCTCTCAAGACCGCTCCAGAATGTGAACGGTCTCCCAAGGGGCCGTTCAGTCACTTAATGGCACAAAAATTCAAACGGTTATACTCGGACCATTCAAAAGCTAAACAATCCAAGGCTAGGCCGCGTGGGTATCTAAGCGGTCTCCCTTGGGCCGCTTAGCCACCCAATGGCACAAAACCCCACGCTCAAAATGCCTCGGGAGTCACGCTGACTTCACGGGGTACACGGTCGGCTATGAAGCCGCCTATACACTAAACGATCGAACGATAGACCGTAAAACCTGCCGACAATACAGTAACCACGAAACAGACTCCAGATGGCCGCTCAACCATAGTCTGCCTATGGCCGCCCAGCGACCTGGAATGGTCTGACCCAGACCGCTTGACGAAGTTAACAGTCTATCGCCAGACCGCCAACCTAAAAACGGCTCCTGTTAGGACCGTTTACATTCTGAAAAATCGAGAACGGCGAGAATGGCCCAAAAACGTCATTCCACGCCCCGATCACCCCCGGGTGATGGGAAAACAAGGGGGAAACTCTTCCCCATACCCCAGAGCATCGATTGATGCCCACAAATCTCAAAATCACGCATTAAAACGCTAGATCCCGCTCACTCGTGTGTTTGCTAGGCTTACGCCGAGGGCATGTCGCATGATCATCCCTCCTACGGCATCTAGCCCAAACACCAACCTCTTAAAAGGTGGCCCCATGTTTTGATGAATGTATGCCATCTCGATAATCATGTACAACCCCATATCTTGCTTGCTGAAAGTGCTCTACCCGAGTCTTATCTCGATATTCGTGCACAACCCTGATGCCACTTGGTGAAAGCACTCTACCCGAGTCTTGTCTCGATATTCATGTACGACCTTGATGTCGCTTGATGAAAGCACTCTGCCCGAGCCCTGTCTCAATCATCATGCACCGCCAGATGTTGCTCGACGGGAACACCCTGCTCGGCCCGAACACCCTGCTCGACCCTGCCTTGAAGTTCGCACATGACCTCACATGCTACTTCATGGAGGCGCCCTGTCCAGTCCCTACCTCGATTATCATGCACGACCCTCAAACGCTGCTCGATTGAGGCACCCAGCCAGATCACTACCTCGACGTTCGTGCTCGATACAAACATTGCTTGATGAGAGCACCCTGGCCAGTCTCTATTTTAATGGTTGTGTACCACCATAAGTAGCTCAATCGAAGCACCCTATCAGGCTCCCCATCTCGATAATCATATGCCACCCTGATGTCACCTCGATAAGCGTAGCCTCAGTGTTGTTGCCCGGATAATGGGCATACTTCACAAGTCCCGGTGCAAGATGAAATGCCAGGCCCCTGCCTCTATCAACGGGCCCCGAGCACGACCATCAAGGTCCCACGGTGCCCATCTACTTCAGTCATAATGGTGCCCCCAGCACCCGACTGCCAGCTCCTCCAGTCACGTTGGGGCCCGTGGCACCCGATCGCTCAGCTCCTTCAGTCACAATGGTGTCCTCGGCACCCGAATGCCAGCTCCTCCAGTCACGTCGGGGCCTGTGGCACCCGATCGCTCAGCTCCTTCAGCCACAACAGTGCCCTCGGCACCTGACTACCAGCTCCTCCAATCATATCAGGGCTCGCTGCACCCATTCGCTCAGCTCCTTCAGTCACAACGGTGCCCCCGACACCCGACTGCTAGCCCCTCCAGTCACAACGATGCCCCCGGCACCCGACTGCCAGCCACTCCAGCCACAACGGTGCCCCCGACACCCGACTGTCAACCACTTCAGTCACAATGGCACCCCGGCACCAGACTGTCAGCCACTCCAGTTACAACGGTGCCCCCGGCACCTGACTGCCAGCCACTCCAGCCACAACGGTACCCCTGGCACCCGACTGTCAGCCACTTCAGTCACAACGGTGCCCTCGGCACCCAACTGTCAACCACTTCAGTCACAACGGTGCCCCCAGCACCCGACTGCCTGCTACTCCAATCACATTGGGATCCGTGATGCCCGATCACTCAATAACTCTAGTCCCATCGGGGCCTACAGCACCCGGTAATTTCGAGCACAACGACTTTTGGTCACTCCAGTCACGGCGATACTCACGCCGTCCAACCGCTCTAGTCCTAACAGTGCCCAGCCGCCCCAGTGACAGGTGATGCCCACGTCATTTGGTCACCTCGGCCTTGGTGACGCCCTACTACTCCAGTACAACAGTGCCTACGGTGCCCCTACTATCCTGACCTCGACACGATCGCATGACGGGAAGACATTGTGACGCCCCTCGGGCAGCCTCTTGCTGAGTCACAGGTACTCCAACAGACACTATGTACGGATGTGGAGCTACCCATACAATAGTGCAATGACCCGAGGACCGTCACAAATGATGGAATTGTCCCACGGCTTGCAAGCACTTGTAATCAGGCTCTCACACCCCCATATAAATGCCCTTCACAGCATCTAAGTCATGTAATCCAGTTAGGGAGTGGATCCCCCTCCTCGCTGGGACCCTGTAAGGAATTGAGAACTCAGATTCTGAAAATCACTTCCATTATATATAGAAAGGAAAAGTTTTTACATGGTAACATTCAAAGAAAAAAGAGAATACATCTAGCTCATGCTCCTCCTAGTCTGTGGAGATAGGGGAACTTTGAGAGGCCCATGGCCTTCCTCGAAGCTCGGCATCTTGAGGCTCTGCGAGTGAGGAATCTTCAACGCCAGGAGATCTACCCCCGACATCCTCAATGGCGGCCGATCCAGGCACTAACCCCACTGGGGTTGGAATGGCGCCGATCGTGTGCCCCACGAGGTAACCGGAGTTGGTGACTCCTCTAATGAAGTAGTAGCATCCCTGCTCCCCCCTTCACTCAACGACGAAGAAGGAGAATCTGTGGCGTCCTCATTCGAGTCGTAGCATTGCCTGGAAGGAAAATAAAGCTCCTCGAGCACCTGCTACTGGGCCAAGGTGACCACTCGATGGATGCCTTGGGCGAACCCCTTCCACAGCCCTCGTCGGTAGCCTGGCTCATAATACGAGAAGGCAACCTTCTGGAGAGTTGCGTGGTAGCCCTCCGAGCTCCTATATCGATCGACCGCCTCTGCCCCAGCTTGCTCCGCTTTCTCCTCGAGCTTGGCCACCCTCCACTCGGCTCCGAGCAACTTCATCTCAGCCTCGGATAGCTTCGCCTCGGCCTCGGCCCACGTAGCCTCGGCATCGCCCTGCACCCGCTCGGCCTCTCGAGCCTAGCTATTGAGCTTCTCATGCTCGACCCTC
This sequence comes from Amorphophallus titanum, assembly GCA_024336825.1. NCBI lineage: Eukaryota > Viridiplantae > Streptophyta > Magnoliopsida > Alismatales > Araceae > Amorphophallus > Amorphophallus titanum. Next base: position 5,137,002 of record JANBPO010002302.1, read on the forward strand.
AACTGCTCGTGACGCTTGACCTGAGCCTTGTGATCTTCCTCTAGGAGCTTGCTCTTCAGGTCAACCATATAACGAGCTTGGGCTAGCTGGTCAGCCAGTACCCGAGCCTCCTCCTGGCTCGACCGAGCCTGTGCCCGAAAGGAGGCTACCTCCCGCCGAAGGATCTCAAGCTCGGAAGACAGTTGCTCGATCCTACGATCAGACTCGACACGGGCCCAGGAAAGGGACCTCTCCTCGCTTTCCAGCTGTCCAACGTAATCGACTATCTTGGCCCCTAGCTAGGCCACTATCACCTTCTCGAAGAGTAGGGAGGGGGGACCACGCCGAAACTCGTCCTGAACTAGCGAAGGCATCAAGGACCGACACCTCTAGTACAGAGTAGCCCGGATGGCTGGGGCACCAGCTGAAGGGGAGAGAGTCCTCTCTCGATGCACCGCGATCTGAGCCTCCCCATTCTCAGGACGGATTCACTCAGGCGAGCCGCCACCAGAGCGTCCCCTCCGAGAGTCCCCATTCTCGGGATGGCTTCACTTGGCTCAGGAAAGGTCGACGCCCCGCCCTGCGCTCCCTCACCCCCGGCTGGGACTCTGGGACCAACCACCTCTACCTACTGTCTAACGGGTTCCATGGTGGCTTCCCCACTAGCAGTAGTGACATCTAGCCCGATGGATGGGAGGTCTAGGAGGCGGACCTCCTCGATTGAGGCCCCCTCCACCAGGCATGCCTGCTCTTTGACTGGAAGGGCGGCCCCCGCCTTCTTCGACCACTTTTTCTCTACGAGCAGGGCCCTCATCGAGGACAACAGTAATTTCTTGCCAAGGTCCTTACGTTTGGTCCCACGGCACTCAGGGACATCATCCCGAGCCTTTTGCTTGCCCTTATCCAAGGCATAGGAGGGACCCTCGAAAGTTTGGGGCTCACTCAGAGCAGGCGTCTCCTCCAGGTCGACGGTCCCCTGCTCCAACGGTTGCTCCCCTTCATCCGCCTTCCGCCACGAATCTGAGCAACAGAAGCCAAATCTTCAGAAGGAGGCCCACTTGCCCAACCCAGAAGCATAACACAGGGCACTGAGGATCTTACCATGCTTGGATAGCGTCTGGGAAGGATATTCCTCGATGTTCACCACCGTCATCAGCTCGACGGTCAATTGGCGATGCTCCGGGAGAATCCTGATCTCCTCTTCCAGCTCTGGGGAAACTGCCACCTACTTCGGAGGGATAGACGGATGGAAGTTGGGCACCGTAGGAAAACCCAAAGAGGCGCTACCCTTCGATGAGTCCACCCAGAAAAATTGGGTCTTCCACCCCTTGTGAGAAGAATCCTCGGCAGAAAGTGTCACACAACTCCTTCCCCTCTTCGCCTGAAGATAGAAGAAGCCTTTGCCCGCATGGGCATGCTCTTTCAACTCGAAAAAGGAATGGAAGATGTCTAGCGAAGTGTCAAGACCACACGAGTGATAAAGAAAGATGAAAGAGAAGATGAAAGTATACGAGTTGGAAACCAACTGGATAGGAGCCAGTCGGTAAGTTTGAAGCAACTGGATGACAAAGTGATGCAGAGGTAAACAAAACCCGCACTTCTAAGCCAAGCGAAAAGTGTAGAAAAGGCCTAAACAAATATCTAGACTTGACTCGTGAGGTTGGGACGAGGAGAAATAATACTGCCAAGGCAGCCCGAAGCGCCCCTCCATTGCGTTCACTTCGTCCTCACTCAACTCGCTGCGCATTAGATGTTTGGGCTGTGGCACCAGACTTCCCGTGCCCTGACCGGCTTCCTGCTCCTCCGCAGTAGAGTATTGCTCCACCATGGCTGAGCGAGAGGAACAAGGGGAAGAGGAAGAAGAGGCCGACTCAGGCGACTCGGGAGGAGGTAGAAGTTGACGAATCACCATCGCCGTGATCTCTACTACCTCCATGAAGCCCTCTATAATTCTCTGCTCCTCCAAATCCCCCTCGCGACACATGAGCTTTTCAAAATGTAGAAGCGATGGAGAGATAGAACCCTAAACAAAGGAGGCACGGAACATAAACCCGCGCGACGTTTATACTCCTAGTGGTTTGGTGGAAGGCAGCATGACGTTCCACACTCCAAGAAGGGACTCCTTATGTCCACTCAAGAGAGTCATCATCATGGGCATATTCCCAGGATAGCCACATTAAATGGCCCCTGTCGGAGAGAAACTCTCACCCCATTCGAGCCACCAACATCACCCCCACAAATGTTACTCGTCTGAGCCCAATTCTGGCTGGGGAGTAAGGGGGGGACAAGTGGAGAGGGGGAACAATCTACCACCCAAGAGCACGGCCCAACCAGGTCCATTATGATCGAACCAGGCCCAGCTTTCCAAAGTGATAGCCCCATTTCGTGCCCACTTACGCAAAGCCCAAAACCCACTCAGACCAGCACTTCCTAGGTGACCCTCAGGTCTGAAACTCTGAGTGACAGGTCGATCGGGAAGGCCCTATGGGGGCCCAAACAACCCTATCTGAGATACACGCCCACTGCTCTGGAAGACCCCCAAATGGCATCCCAGGCCCGAACCGACTGTCAAAAGCTCACCCAAGCATCTGTTACGCAGCTTTAAGGAGCAGGGAGTCCCAAAGGATAAGGGAGAGAAAAAGTCCTCGAGCTATAATGAGCCTATAATAAGGACATAACCTCCCTTGAATCCCCTCTGCTCATTCAACTCCCTGGATTCTTACGTTAAACGGATGGCTATATAAACCCTGGAAGACCCTCTGGTGAGGTAAGCAATAGTCCTGAGTAAGAACCACCACACTCCCTGGTGGACAGCGATCTCGCACCCCTTTTTTCTCCTACCATCTCCCCGTGCATCTGTGCTCTACCTTAATTACTGACTTAAGCATCAGAGGGTTTTCCCCAGGGATCCGTCCCTGGGTACCCCTGATCCATTTCCTACCTTGCAGTTCATACAGACGTGATGATTGTGATCAAGATTCTCCCAAGATCACACGGCTCAGGATCTATGCGAGATCATGCCTCTTCAGAAGGGAACTAGGTTTATGTAAATATCAGCATGATAATTGATTGTTCATTCTTGCTTGCTTAGAATGCCTTTCTTACTATGTTTCATGCACACATAAGTCAGACTGTTATAAGGTTTGGTCTCTCAGTAGTGTTAATTTCATTCTGTCCATCTTGATCTCAAAGGTATATCAAATGGTATGCTAGGGAAAGGGTAGATCTCTTCTGTCTGGAAACCCACACTATGCGTAGAGGCTAGTCCTCTGACAGGTACCTTGAGTCCAGAGTATACATTTATGTCTTGCATTTCACGTGTTCAAATGTATTTGTCCAATAATAATGCACATAGACAGGGGGAGTCATTTTCAATTTTTTTTTATCTATGTTGATAGGAGGAGTTCAGAATAAAATGTTCATACTTTCAGTCAGATCAGGGCTAAGTTGATGTACCTGGACAGAAGTAAAATGTCTCTGAAATATTAACACCTCCTTGCATACTTTGTGTCAACCCAGATTTCTCCCTGCTGATTAATAGTGTTACTCATCCCCTAGCATTAGAAATTGCCACATATCAGCTTGCCATATCACTTGCTTGTTGTGTCCCTGTGATTTTGATGATGTCAATCTTTATGAGTCATTATATATAACTTTGATCATATAACTGTGATGGAAAAGAGGACATGGATTTTCTAGGTTTAACCATGCATATATTGATGGAAAAATGTGACAGGATAATGTTCATCTAGCCAACCCCATGAAGATCAACTAAGGGAGGCCTCTGTAAAGGAAATGAACCTCTAGAACCCTACTAGAGGTCCCAGATCCAAGCAATCATTGTCCAACATTTTAAGTTCGAACAAAAGCTTATTAAAGAGACTCGGAAAGAAGAAAACAGTGAGATGAGAGTTCAAGGGAATTCTGAAGAGAGTCTCGACGCTGGCAAAATAGCGGATGGAGTAACATCTGTGGTTGTGAAGGTAGCAGGCTTTTCAGTTTGAATATGCGAATGTTTTCAGTTTTGTGAAACTTGAATTCTGGATATCTTCATGCTTCATTCTAAAATCTGGTCTGCTTCAAGTCACCAGCTACTCCTTAACAATAGATGAAACACCTTGTCCTTCGACAAATATTTTGAGGCCAACTTCAGATTAGCAACAGATGATCAGATCACCACGTTCTGAGTTCATCCTCATCATGGTTAGAGTCTTCTACTACAAAAGAATTATTGTGGTTACAATGTTCTATTGAATATGCTATTGTAGATGAAGTCGATAGACAGTATGTAATGGCCGCAAAATGGGAAGGAAAAAAATAAGGATATGCGATGATCTAGACTACATCTAACTGAAACATGAGATAAAGCAACAAGCAAACACATCAACACCAAACATAAGCCAGAAGAAACCAATGACGTACTATTAATATGACCAGAAGTTGGGAATCATACGAAAAGGCTATTTAGGAATAACCGAGAGAGAGAGAGAGAGAGTACAGTGATGCCAGATGTTCCCGGCAGCGCCCCCAGCTTTCCTTGTCGAATCCTCCAGCTTCTTCCCGCACCGTCCCAAAGCTTTCAGGAATGTGTCCATTGAGCCTGTTAGGCATGGGGAAACCACCACTCCGATAAGCATCACTCTCACCGGAAGGAAAACAGTTAGGTCTAGAAGAGGCCATGGCCGCTGTACTCACCCTTCCCCGGCGAGGCGAGGGCCGGAGACACGTGCACGTAGGGGTTACCGCCGTAGGCCGAGGACGAGGGAGCGGACGGGTCGCCGCCGTGGATGGCGGTATATGCGCCGGAGGCGTAGGGGTATCCCATGTAGGCGGGGTCGGAGGAGGCGACCGAGGCGGCGGCCTGCTGGTTGACGGGGTGGGCGTGCGGGGGCATGGGGGCGCCCATCACCCACGTCCCTAAGGGAGCGTTCTCCCCTTGCGTTCCCCCCATCCCCTTGGCACAAGGCGGCAACTCCTGCTGCTGCCGGTGGCTGCCCATTGAGATCGGAATCTGATGGCGAGGGTGTTATGGTGGCGATGGAGTTGATGGCAAGAAAGGTGATGGTGATGAGAGAGAGAGAGAGAGAGAGGTGGGGACGGTGGCCATGGCGTCAGTCCCTCGTAACCGACTTTCCGTTACGGCGACGCGTGCCGTTACGCGTCGACGTGATGGAAGGAGGTGAACGGATCACGGTGATCCTGCGGCGCACGTTACGCGCTTCCTGATGCTTCGAAATCGTGTGCGATGGGTGGTGTGGTTGTTATGATTATTTTAGCAGCGGACGATGTTTTCTTGTTTACGAAGGGCTTAATAGTGAGATGGAGTGTTAAAAATGATGTTTTAGGATTTAGGGAATTAATGTCATAGTAATTTAGATCTTAAGATGGGACTTATGTTTTGGTAAATTGAGAGTGGAATAAATTGATTTAATTGTAATCAATAGGAGAGTTAAATTTCTAGGAGTGACAGTTTCCTTACTTTTTAAATCACAGGATTTGTTGTTCAGTAGTGCCTATTTTCAATTGAACTATTAATTTTTGAGCTTTCAGATTATTTCCTTGTTCTTATGATTTCATTTAAAACATGAATCTTAGCTGTAGTTATGTTGGAGAACTAGAATAATGATATTAGGACAATTTTGACAGTCATTTCACTCCGGTGGATTTGACTGACCGCCTATATTCGTTTTCTGTTGATTTCTAGCCCCCACTTCTTATAATGGTTGGAACTCTCCATAGGATACTCCTTCCGTCAGATTAGGACCTCCATTATGAGATCTCCATAAGTCCTTGCGAGCCTGGGATTCCCACTAGGATGTTAGGCAGGTTGTACCTCAAGTCCTGTACTTGTTGACTCGATCGAATCGCACGGATCGCCCCTATTATGAGTCACAGACCACTTTGGACCATCTGAGTTTTACACGGCCAGAATTGGACCGTGTTACTCTTTGAGAGGCCCAATGGAGACTGTGTAACTCTGGCTGAGTGCCAAGTCTTGCTGGTCGATTATCCTTGAATCTTCTTCGACCATGTAGGCCCAGAGAGATGGTGGACAAGAAGGGGGGTTGAATTATCCCCTTGTCGAGATGGTGGATTTTAAAATCTTTCTTAACAAAACATAGTGGAAATAAATCAAAGTACGTTGATTAGCCCAAACTCATTAAGATGTTCTCTAAAACTTTTCGATCTCACATAGTTACATAATGGAACTAATCAAAGGAATTGAGCTCAACACAGATAACGGAGGTAGCAGTGCGCGATGATGTAGTGAATTAAAATTTAATGTTCCTGTGAAGGGAGATAGAAGAAATGATCAATCACACAGGTAATCACAGGGAACACGAGATTCTTAGGTGGTTCGGGACCACGATGGGCTCCCTACGCCCACCCCTCACCAAACCCGATGAGGCTTCACTACACACTACGAACCGTAGCAGAACATGGACGAACCCCAACCACACATACGCAACTTCCATAATAATACACGCATGATGGCACAAGGCCTTGTCTCAACATGCTGCCACTACAGCACACACACACACACACGGTCGGGGAACGTACCCCGGACACAACAACCACATGGAGTCGCAGCTCCGTCCACACACAACCAACCATGGGGAAACTTTTCCCACAATAACACCACACACGCGGAGATACAACTCTGCCCACACACAACGTATTCTTGGTTTAATGAAAAGAGAAGATATACAATAAACCTCCAAACAACTACCTATACTGAAACAGAAAAATAGACATGGAGAGGTTTCAGAAATATCCTCTTGATAAATGGAGACTACCCAAATATGTTTTTCTTGAACTCTTATGGAGGTGGGAGATAGATCTTGAAAGAAACGAAGCCGACGAAGCTCTTCCACAGAGATTCGCCAACAACGAGCTTGAATGCTTGAAGACGGATGACGCTCTAGGTATTTTCAGACTGGATCACTCCTACAAGAGGAAGAAAATAATAAGCCCTCAAGAAAACCTCACTTCCACTCCACCTGCGGCCAAACCCTCTCTTCTCCACGTTCTTCTTTTCCTGCAAGAAAGGATAGAACAATAAGCCCAAAGGAATTTCTTCATACAATGGAGTTCGCAGGATATAAAGGGGCAGGAAATAGAAGCATAAAAGACCACATTGGCCTTCCTAAAAACCCTTCAAACCATCACCCATCTGTTAGGTGAAACCCTAAGGGCAATAGGGTAAAGTACCATGGCAATCGGATCATAAAATGGGTATTTCGAAAACAATCCGGAAACCATGATCTGGACAAACCAGACAAAGTGTCGACTCTTGGAGTCAACACTTTTGTCAAGGCGTTCTGTCCCGTTTGAAGAAAATAAGACACAGGGTAAAAGTGTCGACTCACTGGGTCGACACTTTTTGCAATGTGTTCTGTTTTCAACAAAACAAAACACCCAGGCGAAAAGAGTGATGAGGGAATGTTTCCTATTCTAAATCCCAATGGAACAAGGGTTTCATCCTCTATAAAAGCCTCCCTTTTGAGCCCCTGCGGGGATTCTTCCTCTCTCTCTCTAACAGAAGGCTGGAGGAGCGTCAACAGCATTTTCGTGCCATAGTGTGCTTTCATAGAAAGAACTCAGCGAGCCTTCCTCTTTCTTCATTGTTGTGCTAAGAGGGAGGGAGTCCCTTTGCCAGTTCCCGTTGCTACCACAGTATCGGGGACTAACCTCCGTTTCTTACCCTATTGCCTCTGTTGCTTCATTTTTGCATTTCTTGTTAGTTGAGCATTGCATCACTTTCCACCTTACACACATAGTCATGTTCACTTGTCTAGCATCCTCTTGCTAGATTCTCTTATTCATCTTGCATTAGCATTCATATCACTCCCTACCCTTTTAACTCTAAGGGGTTTAAAACCAAAACACACAAGGTGTGTCAGTGACCATGTTTACGTATTCTTCTTATTTTGAGTATTAATACTGTACTATTTGGTTCTAATCCACTGGCCTCTCTTTACTTTGTGTCTTTATGTTTAAGGGTAATCAAGATAGAGACCCCCTTCATCGACCGGCTGATAGAAGGAGGAAGTGCAACCTACATCATTCTTGCTTCACAAGGTATTCTTCGCAATCACTTTCTTCTTTTAAGGTAACCCCTCTGGCGATCACCCTCCTTTAGTAGCATCACATGCTCCCACCCCATATTTCCACCATCATCTTTTACTTATTCTTGTTATTTCTCTTTTAAGTCAACCTCCATGTCCTCTATGCATATGTCATTTTCTCTCTTTTTTATGTCTATGTGACACATTCACAAATTGGCGACCACGGTGGGACACTTTCTGTATGTATTTTGATTACCCCTCCTTTGGCACCCATATGTGCCCCTCCCTTTGGCACTCTCGCGTGCCCCTCCTTTCGGCACCCATGTGTGCCCCTCCTTTGTGCTCCACGTAGCACACTCCCCTTGTGCACCACGTGCACACCTCCCACTTGATTAGCCAATTCTTAAACTATTTATAGCATTTTTTAGAATAAAAATTTGATTTCTGCTAGCTTTATATTGCTGTGTCAGTGAAACTGATTCTACGACTGCCCACCAGCCACTATTTGTGATTCAGCAACCTCTCACAGAGGCACTTTTTCGTTATTTTTACATATTATTCTATTTTTATGATCTGCGCCCCTTCACAGAGGCGTCATTCACATATTCAGCGCCTAATTCCAAGGCGCCAATTCTGAGTCACTGTAGATTGCTACCTGTAGACGTTCGCGATTTGCTGCCATTAGCGTCCTTTCACAGAGGCGTCTGTCACATTTGCAGTGGCTATTGCACAACCGCCTATTTACTGATACAGCGACCACTGTTAGGTCACTATTTATCTCTGTTTTCACAGGACTACTATATCTCTTATTTTTTTGGGCTTGATTGAGTGTATTATTGATTATCTTCATGTTACTGGTTGATCATGCTCGCATTAGCCTGCACTCTAGGGCATTTAGTTGAGAGACCTCCTCTCTCCACACTTTTAGGATCCCCTACTCTCTTGGAAAAGGAACGACCCTCCATTGAGCATTCTCTCTCTTTGGATTGGAAATTCCTTAACCAAGGCCTCCATAAGTCCTCGCACCCATGGATTTTCTCACGGAAGCTAGGCTGGTTGTACCTTTGAAGCACCCCAGAGTTAGTTAACCCATACGCTTGTGAAGAGAGAGAAAGAATCTAGTTGTCCCGGAGTTTACACTCAAATTGCAACTAGGATCTCTATTGAAAGGAGAGAGAACTTTTCATTAAAATCTATCCCAGCTAAATCTTCTAAGAACTCTAAAAATTTATGCAATCATCATTCTGACCGCTTCAGCTGCTCCTCTGCCTTCCATCCCCTCTTTCACAGAATTTGCTATGGCCCAGGCTCAAACGGGTCGCTCTATAGGTGAGGTTCCAGAGGCACTAGTATTCTTCACAGTTTATCCACCACGCGGGGTGGGGCCTCTATGCATGCATAACACACGCGTTTCTTCCTTTTAGTCGGTGTGGAGGAGACCACAATTCTCGAGGCCGTAGCTCTTGCTGAGGAGGCCAGCCAGGAGCCACCTCCTGCCGTAGACGTCAGAGAGGGTAACCATCTCTGCCACCCTAAATACCTTCCTTGATCTTTCGGGGACTCTTTGACTCCAACTTGATCCGAATCTTGTTTTGTTTGGCAGGCCCTGACGCAGTCACTGAACCGAAGGTGCGCCTGCTAGTTCGCCCGGAGGAGCGTATCTACATGAGGAGGAGGCTAAGGTCTGGGACCTCCCCGTTGCCAAGCCCGCATGAGGAAGCGTCGGCTATCAACCCCGCGAGGGAGACTCCCACGCAGGTGAGGGAAGTGCCCAGTTGGACCGCATCCTCGTCGGGCGAGAAGGTGGATTATGATTATTCCTCTAACGAGGTGGTTTCGGGGGAAGGCGTGCCTGAGGATTCTGGACCTCCTGAGCCACCCCCTGTAAGTGTGAGTCCATTCGCTTAGAGCTTCCCCCCGTGACCATCCACTGATCTTGTGTCTGCTGCTTGTTGACTTTCAGGAGCTGCCCACATCGGAGGTTGCAGAGGTCGCCGCCCTGGGCCTATCGGTCGGTGGACTAGAGGGAGTCCCCCCGGGCCCAGACAAGCTGGGGTCTTTATTTGAAGTTATGCGACGAGAGGCCACTGCAGAAACTTTCGGTACCCTCAGGTCGATGGACGAGCCTCTGGAGGAGGGGGAGATCGCTCCCGAGGGCAGCATAGTCCTGGTGACCGAGGTGAGCATGGGGACCTTTCAGCTCTCCCTTTGTCTTATTACGACTTTTGGGCGATTCACCTTAGGCAATGGGTGACTAACCCTGTCTTGTATATTTAGAAGGAGGCAGAGCTCCCGGAAGCACGCGCCGTCGGAGCTCGCAGGGCTATCCCCAAGCGGAGGGAGCTTCTCAGTGCTGCGGGAGCAGACAGGCTGAGATCGCTTTGGGGGCCAGAGGTGGAGCCACTGGTGTCGCTTCTGTAGTCAGGGGCTAGCCTGGAGCTAACTGTTCCTCTTCCACCTCTTCCGATGCTCTCGACACTGGAGGAGACCCAGCTGTTGCGGGGGATCCTGGCAAGTATCACCATTCCCGGGGAGGAGGAAGCTCAAGCAGAAGGGGCTGCGGGTCTCCTGGCAATAACGTCTGGTCCGGTTTCCTTTGACGTCCCTCCCCCGACCGAGAGCGAGACCCCTGCCTTGCCAGGCCGCGAAGAGACGGTGTCAAGGGATCCGACGATGGTTTTGCCTGCTCCTCTGGCGGTGGCTGGCCGGGAGTTATCCTTTGAAGCAGGAGGGCCCTGTGATTTGGCCATGGCACTTCCCTCTTCTTCGACCGCGGTGGATGTAGAGATATGGGCTGCCGTGGACAGGGCGGTGGAGTTTAATCTTCCGGTGGTACCTTCAATCGGCCACGCCGCTTCGGACGCACCGGTTCGACAGATGCTGTTGACGCTTCGGTCGATGATGCTTGCCGAACCCTCCCTTACATACCGAGGGCGCATGCGATAGTGATGCAGCTAACCGGTGCACTACAAGTGCTGGGTTGCCCGCTGGAGGAATGGTCGTGACGAGTCCTACTATTGTTGAAATACGTGAACCGTCGCGAATTCCTTGAGACTCGGGCCCCCAACGAGCTTGCCGCCATCAAGGCCCAAGAGGGTGAATATCTGCAAGCTTTGGGGAAATAATGGATATTACTTGAAGAATCGAGTTTAGATTTAAGGCCCAAATATGCTCGATTTCATAACATTCTATAGGCCTAACAGTCCAGAAGAGTCAGCTGAGTGAAAATAAAGGAACAAAACAAGCTATCAGAAGTCAAGGTGTGTCAACCTACCTTTCATGATAGGTAGACCTAACTGGTGAACCTGTATTCATTAACAAGGCCATATGAAGGTTGAGTCGACGCAATGGAGCTATGGCGTCGATGCAACAACATGAATCCAACACAGTAGCAATAGCCAATAGCAGCAAACAATAGCTTCAATGGTAGCAAGGCTATAAGAAGGCTGGGTCAACTCAATGAAGCCATGGAGTCGGCGCAACTGAAGAAGAAATACTTGACTTCAGTAACTGTCATCCAAGCAAAAATAAAGGATGATTCGATGCAGAGTTCTAGTGCGTCGACACAGCAGAAGAAGAGGACAAGATCTAGTGGATTTGTTCTCCAGTCCATGGGAAGGTTGAGTCGACGCAATAAGCTTATGGCATTGATGCAATAGGAGCAGCTAGTAGCATCAATAGCAGCAAGGCCATATGTAGGTTGGGTCGACTCAATGAAGTAGTGGAGTCGACGCAAGAGTGCTATCAAGAAGACCGTGTCGACACAGTCAAGGTGAGCGTGTTGACACATCCAGTTCTCGTTCAGCATCAAGAAGATTGTGTCGACACAGTGAGGTCAGTGTATCGACACACCCGTTACGGCAAAACTTGTGAACTTCTAGCGCGGGCCCTCTTGGGCACATGGACCAAGGCCCAATGATTGGGCAGACACTTAGATCGATGGTCCAAGGTTCTAGAAAAGACTTTGTCAGAGTATATTCCATGGACCTGGACCAATCATTGTGAGTCTTGAAAAAGCTTCTCATCCATTTCCTTTTGCACTATATATCGAGAGTATGCTTCTTGCGAAGAGATAAGCCAACGCTGCTGAGGAAGAAGGAAGAAATTAGAGGGAGCAAAGAAGAAGAAAAAGAGTGAGAAGTCTGAGAGCAAAGAAGAAGAAGAGGAAGAAAGAGATCGAGTGCCACATAAGAAGAAAAAGAGGGAGAGTACCGGCCTGGCTTTCGGCTCCTATCAGAAGCTTAGTTTGAAGCTGAGGAAGATTGAATTTTGATTCAGTTCTTCTTCAGTAATGCTCTCGGATCATCATCCAGAGCTACATTGTGTACTTCATTATGTTTTGCACTTTCCTTGTTGGTTTACCCCTTTTCATTTCTAATACTCTACACCATTGGGTGCGTGGGAAGTCATTCCCAAGAAGTTATGAATCAACGGTGAGGACTGGGTCCTCATGTGTGTATGAAAGCTGTGAATCAACAGGGAGGACTGTGTCCTCGTGTCAAGTTGTTTGTCAGCGGTGAAGCCTCACCAGGTTTGGTAAGGGGTGAACGTAGGTTGCGGTTGCAACCCAACCACCTTAAAAATATTGTGCAGTGGTATGTTCTTATGGTTTGATCCTTTTCTCCTATCCCCATTCACATGTTCAAGATCTTACACAGTGAACTATTTTCACTACTATACGCATTGAGTCTGCTCACACACACCCGCCAGGTGTTCAGTTTATTTCGCATTTCATTAAGTGATCGGATTGATTTCAAATTGGGTATAGTTTTCAAAAGGATCTATTCAACACCCTCTAGATCCGACTGTGTCACCTATCATGATAGTAGGATGAGGGGATGGCCCTTAGTATGCCGAGGATGCCTCTGCCTATTATGGTATTGTATCCGGTCATTCCGCGTACGATCGTGAAGTTAGCTAAAAATGTTACGTCCCTAGGATCGGCCCCAAAATTGATCAATAGGGAGATGCGCCTCTCCGAAAGGACAGTTGTGCCGTGCATCAGATGAATTTGTGTGAGATTTTCTCAGGGACATATTCACCTCCCCATTAAGGGAGGGAAGCATGGCAAATGGAGGCAGTTATTGCTTATTGGATTTTACAGAACCATTGGCATCATTGGTTCTGTGGGTATTTCGAGGAGCTTCAATGCTGTGTTTTATTCAGGAGAGAGCTGGTAAACGGAGGACTGTTCTGGGGATGGAGTTACTAAATTCATTTCCATGTGGGTCCATTGTACACAAGTATCTCCTTTACCTTTTTTTCACCTGGATGGCCTAACTTTAGGAAATCACCTTGTTTCTTGGTTGGATATGTTCTTTAACTTGGTGGACTGGGAGCCCTTTTTTTGGTGGTTGGAGGATTCTTGCTTGATCAGACCTCTATTGAACCATAAATTGGCATTCTTCTAGACGTCAAGGATAACTCTCAGGAATGGTGGTTGGAAGATCCTTACTCGACCAGACCTCTATTGAACCACAACTTGACATTCTTCTAGGTTCAAGGATAACTCTTAGGAATGTGAGCCCGTACTATTTTAGTCCCAAGTTAGTGCATCCTCTTTTCCCAAGGTGTGTTCTGTGTTCTGATTGATGGTGCTCGGGATGTGGGCTGCAAATTGGTGTTTATGGAGGATGCATTCTAGAGGAATGGGAAAAGATATTGTCCAGAAATGTTTTATCTGGACTTTGTGTCTTTCTTTTGGGACTAACTTTAGGAAATCACTTTGTTTTCTCTGTTAGATAGATTCCTTCTTTTGTCGATTAGGGACCTTGTTTATTGGTGGTTGGAGAATCCATGCTCGATTAGACCTTTATCAAACCTTAAGTCAGCATTCTTTTGGGTTTGAAGATCAACTCTTAGCCCTTAGGAGGGTAGAGCTTCAATGGTTCATCCCTTACCATTTCTGTCCCAAGCTAGTTTAAAATGCAACCTAGATGTGTTCTGACAAATGGTGTGCTGGATGTGGGTCACAAATTGGTGTTGCCAAGGGCATATCATGGACTATTGGGGGAAGGACTTTTGTCTGGAGCTGTTTTGACTTTGAGAGGAAAGCTTGTCTTGAGTGGATTAGAGCAAGGCTCGCCGAATCGGATCAGATCGGGCCGGATTGTCCGATACGATTTGTGTTTGGACGAACCAATCCGATCTCGAGGTGACCTTTCCCGACTTTCATTGGGAGCGGCCGGGATCGGCTTGACTGTTCCGGAATCGGGTCGGATTGCCCGAGCCCACTCGGTTCCGGGCGATCCCCATGGTCGATCTAGACCGATCTAACTAATCCACGGGTTTGTTAAAAAAAAATAGAGAGGGGGAGAAGCAGAAGAACAATCGATGATGAAGAGGAAGAAGAAGGGTTGAAGAAGAAGATGAAGGATCGAAGAAGAAGAAGATGAAGAAGAAGAAGAAAATACTTATTGTTGCCGCCGTCATCATCGCCGCTGGTCCCTGTCACTGGTACCTCCTCCTCCAAGAAAATGCTTACTGCCGTCGCCGTCGTCACTGTCGTCGGTCCCCGTCACCGATGCTTCCTTCTCCTCGTCCTTCTCATCCTCCTCGTCCTCGCGATCGAAGAAGAGAGGAGGAGGAGGAGGAGGAGGAGTACACGACGCTACCACCATCACGACCCGCTACAGCCGTTGACCTCCTCCTCTTCCTTTCCTGCTTCCTTTGCGTCCTCCAGCTGGAAATGGCAAAGTGGAGAGGGCTCTGAAGAAGAAGAAGAGGACACGACGCTGCCACCATCACGGCCCGCTGCTGCTGTCGACCTCCTCCTCTTTCTCTCCTACTTTCTCCGCCTCCTTCTGCTGGAAAAAGTAAAGTAGAGAGGGCTCTTGTTTGTCTATTGAAAAGGTATAGTGAGGAGAAAAATATTGTACAGACAGTCTAATCATGCATTGTCACCCATACTATCAAGCACTAATGGCAGCACCAGAAACTGTCGACAGACTCAAGACAAGGCAACTAGACCTGCTAGCACAACGATCCTTGAAACACCAGACTCTAGGCCAAGATCGTTGCTTACAGCGAAACAACCGCCAATCGGTCTAATCCTAAGCCATGGAAAATGACTCACCATAGGAAACAACTCACGGAGACCTGAGGGAACTCTGAGAACCCTCAACAAACCTGGATACACAGAACGAGGTAAGATGACGTCCCACTGCATCCAGAACCATGTCTCGAACTGGACAGAACCGCCGAGACACACACAAGGTTATCTGTCAACCACTGGGTCACACCGGGTTGACCAGAACCAGGCAAAGACATTAAAAATAGTGCAAAAAATTGCTCACAGCAAGAACACTCCTGACCACCTCATATTGTGGTCATAGCCCTCATAGGATATCAAGAAACATCCACAGGACAACGGGTAAACCATAAGGTCATGCCAAGATGCACAAAAACTAGTACGTCAGGAAGCGACACTCAGACACCGTCCTAGAACACAAACCTAAGACAGACCAACACTGAACAAACCAATACGGCTAACTAAAAACACTAAAGGGATGGGCGGTTACAAGGGGGCCGCCCAAGGGATGAACGGTCCAGAGAGGGCCGCTTAAGGGTCAGACGCCTAAAGGGATGGGCGGTCAGGGCAGAACTGCTAAGGGGATGAGCGGTCAAGTCTTGGCCGCTCAAGCCCACAACCTAGTCTAATTCCTAGTCAAAATGGTCTTGACCGGACCGCCTAACAGAACTGACTTACTACAGTGTCAGTCAAAATGGTCTTGACCGGACTGCCTAACGCGACCGACACTCAACTATTGACCAAGGGTGAACAGGGATGAATGGTCAGATCCTGGCCGCACATCCCAACGAGAAGACAAGAGGCTAGAGACTGGCCACCCACGAGGGGATAGGCGGTCCACACCTGGCTGCCCATACTATGTGCGGTCTATCATGTGGCCCCACAAGCCCCAAAATCAGACAGGGATAAATGGTCCAGAGCCAGCCGCCCATACCTTGGGCGATCTCTGGTGCGACAGCTTAACTGTCACAACGAGCAAAGCATGGGGTTGGCCCGATCGTGGCCTTTCCACACCCAGTCTGTGCCAAGACGAAGGGGATACAGCCATGGACACACATACAATCACATGGACTCCAACCGGAGTCAAAACGGTGCACGGATCACAAGAAATGGGCGATTCTAACGAAATCACCCAAATGGAACAACTGGACTTCCTGGGCTCCTCACGGTCAAACGGGACCGCCAATCGAGACAAAATCGGTGACTATGGAACGCAAACGTTCCAGAGAGTCCATTGACACTAACCGATCACAGAACTGTCACTGTTTTCTGATGAAGCCTACGAAACCCACGAAACCCCAACGAGCCCGATCTCGCTCGTTTGAGCACCAAACGACATGCAGGGACAGAAAAAATGTAGAGGACGAAGTGGTGATCCATCTCCCTACCTCCACCGAAGAAATCACGTGCCGAAGTGACTAAACCACCCTGAAAATCACACGGAACATGAACGGCGCCGATCTCAGAATCCACCGAGGGATCGCGCCCGCCACGCTCCAACCGTCGCTCTCTCCCGCGAACCGATCTCCCCGATGAGTCTCTGCCTCAGCCAGCTCCGCACGATCGCGCACCCTGCGCTGAGAGGTCAAGAGACGGGAGAGAAACGAGAGAGAGAAGGGAGGGTGAGAAATGAGAGAGGAGAGAGGGGGTTGAGGTTTAAATAGAAAGAAAATTAGGAAATTTTCCTAATTTCTAAAATTTCGTAATTCGAGCCAAAAATACGAGCCTCATGAGTCCAGCCTGGACACTTGCTCCGATTTTTTCTGCTCTTTCCTCCTGGCCTGGAAGTCTGGGTTCCGCTTGCCTTTCCATTTCTTTGTTGCCAAGCTGCTTCGATTCTACCTACGGCTCCAGTCCAGTTGGTCTCCAACTCCTACACCCTCATCTTCTCCTTCATTTTTCTCTGCCGCTCGTGTGGGTTGGACGCCTCATTGGACCTCTTTCACTATTTCTTCGAGCTGAAGGAGAATCTACATGTGGGCAAGGGTTTCTTCTATCTCTAGACAAAGTGGGGAAGAAGTTGTGTGTCCCTCTCTGTCAAAGATTCCTCTCACAAAGGGTGGAAGACCCAGTATTTCTAGGTGGGCTCAGCCATGGAGGGTGAGCCTTGGGCGTTTTCGACGGTGCCTAACTTCCGTCCGAACCTTCCTCCAAAGTAGGCGGTGGCTTCCCCGGAGGTGGAGAAGAGAGCTGCCATTCTTCAAAAGAATCACCGATCAACCGTCGAGTTAATGACCGCGGCCAATATTGAGGAGTATCCTTCTCTGAATGTGGTGCTTCCGGGTAAGGACTTCAGGGTCTTGTTTCATTTCTGGGTCAGATAAGTAAGCTCCCTTCTCATGATCTGCTTTTCTCTGTCTAGACTCGAGGCGATCGGTTGATGAGGGGGCATCGCCGCTCGAGCTAGAAATCATCGACTTGGAGGAGATGCCTACTCCCAGCATGCCTCAAACTTCCGGGAGCTCTTCTCGTGCCAGAGATAAGGGCAAGCAGATCGCCTGGGATGGCACTTCCGAGCGCCGAGGGGCCAAGTGCAAGGATCCCATGGAACGGCTTCTATGGTCCTCGATGAAGGCTGCGGCCACTGAGAGGAAGCGGGTGAAGAGGGCGGATGTCACCCATTCGGTTGAGGGGGGTGCGCAGTTGCTCCTCCCGGTCGTTGAGTCATAGGGGGCTATCACCGTCAAAGAAGTCGTGGCTGAGGCAGCTGGGTCCCAGGCAGAGGCGACTGGTGTTAGGGCATCGAATGAGGCAGAGGGGGCGCAGGGCGAAGGGATCCAGTCCTAGCTAGTTGAGGCCGAGGGGTCGTCGGGTGAGGCGACCCAATCCCAGCTGACCAAGACCAAGGAGGTGTGGGGTGGGGCAACCCGATCTGAGCCAATCGGTGGGACCCCAGAGATGAGGGCACTCAGGGGGGGGGTGTCCCAATCCCGGCTGTTCCAGAGAGGATTTTCCCTCCCACGACTGGCACCTTTGCTATCCGAGCACCGCTGTACTGGAGGTGCCGCTCTGTGGCATCGGGGGTGGTTTGAGGAGACCTTGGGCGTAGTCCTCCTTCCGTGCTTCTCGAGCTGGTTATGGCGGGCGACCTGATCCTGGCTCAGCTGGTGGCTGAGATGGTGGAGTTGTTTGCACGGGTGAAATCGGAGAGGGAATCTCTTTCTTGGGCCTGTGGCGCGTCCAATCGGAAGGTCGAATAGTTGACTCTAGATCTTAGAGACCTTCAGCGGAAGGTGATCTCGCTTCAGGCGCAGGTACAGTTAAACCAAGAGGAGGCTCAGATATCGGCTGAGCAACTGGCCCATGCTCGGTATATGATCGAACTGAAAGATAGGCTCCTGGAGATGGAGCGCAAAGTTTAGGTCGAGCCCGGTGAGCAGTGGAAGACCGAGCATGAGGGGCTCGAGGGCCAAGTACGAGAGGCCAAGTGACAGCAGGTGGAAGCCGAGGGTGCACGGTCCGAAGCTAAGAAGAGACTATTCGAGGCGGAGCAGAGGGAAGCTGAGCTTGAGAGAAAGGCAGAGCTAGCCGGGGTAGAGGCGCTTGAGTAATACAAATGCTTAGAGGGTTACCAGGCAGCTCTCCAAAGGGCTGCCTTCTCCTGCAATCGCTGACAGAAGTGTCAGCAAAGCTCCCCTCCGAGAGCACTCTACCCAAGGTGGTACTCCTCTCGAAGCCATAGTCGACCGGGAATTGGGCCCACCAAGTCCTCTGTGGCCTTTACCTCGATGTCCCAACTTCTATAGAAGACACATGCCCTACCTGCGCTAGCCCCAGGGGCTTGATGGCCCCATTATAGCCCCCCTCGACGACGGGGAAGCCCAACTGTCTCGGGGCCACCACTGCTCAAGTCACTCCACGTCCCGACAGATCCAGGAAAAGCGGGTCCTCAGGTACTCCACGTCTAGAGAAATGGGAGGCTGATCCTCCCACAGAAGCCACCCCTCCTCAGCCTTTTGGATCGCCGAAGCCTTCTGGGGATATAATTGGCTGTGCTCAAACCACCACCAGGTGTAATGGACGTCGAATCTCCCTCGGTGATCTAGCCCCGGTGTTGGTAACTTTTCTGGCTCCCCTCAGCAACTAAAGTCCCACCAAGCTGCTGCCAGCAGGTGACTATCCTTGCCCCTATACACTCAGTCTGCTAGAGGAAACTCCTGGTTCAGCAGGTTCGCCTGGTCATACCCGAAGTTCCTAGCTAATCGGTGCGGGTAGTAGGGCTCTAGGATGCTGGCACTGGACCGGTGTAGTGCTAGCATTGTCGATCGGGTGCTAATAACCCACTTAGTATAGGCAGGCGCATCTAGCTCTCACTGGTGTGGTAGGGCGCAGGTCGCCCCGTCACTTGTCGGCACCAGAACTGGTTAAAAGCCTCTCGACCCATAGTCAAATGGAAGCCCATCCTCGCCTCTACTTGGCAAATAGGGGAGGGCCCTCCTGGCCTACTCTAATTGCTCTGTTGCATCTCCATCCGACTGGCCTATGAAGCTGAAGAGCTAGGTGGCCGCCGGGTTCACCACTGTCACCCTCATCACTAGCCTGGGAAAAAGTAGACTGGCCCACACACTAAGGTAGTGGGTCGACAGAAGCAAACTCCTCTCTCGTGGCGCGGGGTGTACTGACAACGCCCCCAGCCTGTGATAGATGTTGGCCAATGCCATAGGAGCCAACGTCGTAGGAGCCAACGATAGCCTCCGTCCCTCTGCCAGTAAGCACGTGGGCCACAGCAGCTCTGCCTATAGAAGACTGTCCCCTCCATGGAGGACCATGAAAGTTGCCAGCCAATACACCAAGTATGCAGCCAAATGAGTCACGTCTGACAGCCCATGGGGTTCCACCCCTCTCTTGGTGTGTAGATGTATTGGAAGTAAGTCTGGAACCGCAGCTCCACCTCTGTGTACTCCTCCCAAGGGCTCTGGTCCCACACAAACTCATTATAGAAGCAAAAGGGCCCATTATAGAAGTAACGGACCCATGCCTTTAAAGGCACCCATGGAGTGTGTGCGGCCTTCTCCCTGCTTGCCAGAGCCAAGTCTCTCCAAGTTTTCAGCAAATATCAGTAGCTGTGAGACACCTGGTATCATCCCAACCCGTCGTGTGGCTGTGGTGGAAGTCATCCAGCACCACCTCCTCATAGCCTTCACAGCTGATCGGCAATCCCGATATCCAGAATAGAGACCGCAAGTCCAGTGAGGTCTCCCCCTTTGCTATCACCACTATGTTCCACTGATGGTTGAAGCATTCTGCTAGTGCCTGAATCAGCCCCGTGTAGTAGGGGTACCTGTATAGCGCTGCCGTCACTACATTCTGGATCCCTGCCTAGTCCAGAAGTATCCTGTAGTGGTGCACTATGCCCATCAACCACTTTGTCGCACCCTAGTGTGATAGACGAGCAGCTAGGATCTAAAGGGTGGGTGAATAGATCCCTGAACAAAACTTGGTCTCAAATGGATGAACTAATTCAAGTACAACCACCGGAGATTGTAATTTTCTTCTCATTTAGTCTTCATACTATTTGAGAGAAACATAGTTATGAATAAAGATTTGGGTTATTTTTATCTTACACACTCTGTCTGTATGTGTTGAATGCACTACACTCTGATTGACATGATCATTATAGGCATCGTCACGCCACTTCCGAGTAATCTTCCACGCTCGGGGAGTGACACTGGCCGAGCAACAAGCCGGTCCTATCTGTGATGGATCTAAATTTTTCATGGGCATATGCACCACACAAGCCCACTACTGCACCAGTTGATGTCAAGGCGAAGCCCAAGATAGGAGATTCCAAAGGTTGGAACATGATCCTGAAGCTAGGTTACTAGCCAGGCCTAGGTTTTGGCGCTCAGCTGTAGGGGCGCACAAAGCCCGTCTCGAGGGGCAGAAAAATGAGTAGACGAGGCCTCGGATACTGAGAGTCATCCTTATCAGTTTTGGCAGTTTCGGGGCTATTGACGTGGAATTACCATCAACATTTTGTGAAGGGGCTACTACAGCCCGGCACTCTTAAGATGCCACCTTGTCTAGACCAGAAGGAATCTACTGCCTGTGTAGTGTCTGGACCACCTTTGCTACCAAAGGGGCCGGTTGATGATGCTATTCATTATTCTGATGCCTTTACCAAGATGTTTTGTGAAGAAGAGAGTTCAAGAAAACCCTAGGTACGGGTTCTAAGTATCTACTCGGGAAGCTAGCCCAGTGTCTGCGGGAAGAGGGGAGCTCGACTATCACCTTATCTCCTTCCTACCTAATTTTCATTTTTCAAAAGCTGGATTTTTTCCCCAGTTCACCTCCTATTCTTATTGATCCATTGATGTTTCAGTTTCCACTTCGGCTTGAAATGCTGATCAAATTTTTGATTGTTAACTGTCCATGTGGGCACTGCCCACCGATTGATTTGTCCACTCCCTGGTTCTCCTCCTCCGATCCTTTCCTTGATATCTTCTTTCCTTCTATCTACCCTCTTCCCCTTCCTCCTCCTCCACCAGATTCTCCCTCATGCTACATACTCTCCACTGACCTTGACCAAAAAAAATGCCAATTTTGAAACCAAGATTTTGGTGAAGGATTACGCTATGTTCTACCCATCTTCTTCCCAGGGACACGAGGCCCCTGCTTCTCTCCCGCTACATTTCCTATCTCCTAGGGTAGATGTACAGTCTGCTGAGTCTCCTAGGGTAGTAGAGTCAGTTAGAGTAAAGTCTAGTTCCAGTGTTTCTAGCCCTTCCACACCTACGACACACCCAATGACGTGTTATTCTAAATCTAACCCCGATAGGTTTCTCCAGGATCTTGCTCAACGCTGTCACACCCTCCTTAGATGCCCGGAGATTGTAGCAATAGCCATCATCCTAGAGGATGATGAGGAGCTAGACGGGGTATGGAGCAATGACGGATTAGGTGTTTATGACATCATAGATGAGAATGACCCAATCGATTATGAGGATAGCGGCGTGGATGACACTGCTGATTTGTATGCACAGGGTTTGAAGAGGTTCGACGAGCCGTCGTCAGCAGTGGATGAGCCCACGAAAGAAATCAATCTTGGAACAGAAGAGGACCTCAGGCTTATCATTATCTTCACAAATCTCCCTCCTCAGGTTGAAGAGGAGTTAGTCAAGGTTCTAAGAGAGTATAGCGATTCCTTTGCCTAGTCCTATGAGGACATGCCAAGTCTTGGCCCTCCCTTGGTGGAGCATAGACTCATACTTAAACCAGGGGCAACACCCGTGAAGCAAAAATTAAGCAGATTACACCCCAAGATGGCCTTAAGGATAAAGGAAGAAGTTGATAAGTTGCATAAGGCCAAATTTATTTAGGTTGCATTATATCCTCAATGGGTGGCGAATATAGTCCAGTATTATACAAAAGTCGTTCTAGCGTGCCTCTGACTGTACGTCCCGATAATTCCACCTTTGTTCGGGGCGTGACATCCTGCACCTCCGGCTGTCGCCCCCTGCTGGGCACGCTGCATTTATTGAGACTTTCAGTGGCTGAACAACAAAAATTCAGAGCATATAGCAAATGCATACTCACCAGGGTCTCTAGGTCGGCTCACGTGGTCACAAGCTGGGTCTCCAGACTGTGGAGACAGACATGTAGGTCCACCGCTACTGCATCCCACGCGTCCTGCATGGGTCATTCATTAGTTACATATCTCAAAAGCATATAAGTTTAAAAAGCATTCATGCATACCCCTCTTGGCCTCATCTGAGGCCGATCGGCGTAGGTCTCCCAGTACCGCTGCAAGTACATCGAACTGTCTGGTGCGTGGGAGACGACTGGGATCCCACCTCACTGCCAGTCAGTGAACTGCTCCTGGAACTGCAGACGGCAGTCAGTCATAGTCGTCCATCCTCGGGTCTTTCGCCCGATCCCACATGGCTCTGTCGCCTTGACCCACTCCTGGTGCAGGCTGAGTGTCCTCATCGCCAACCTAAGCCGTTGTGGCTCGATCTCGTTCAGGTAGTGAACCCAGAGGTCGCACCCAAACCGAGGTCGGCCCGCTATGACCCAAGGCTGGCCCTCATTGGGCATCCCCAGGTATGGCCTCCATACAACCTGCATGCATATCATTACCTCATCATATCTTCATAAAGTAGGAAATAAAAGCAAATGCATCATATTCATACACGTACCAGTGAAGGGGGGTAGTCCCAGAACTCCCACCTAAGGACCCTCAACTTGTAGGCATGAGGCACTCCAGTCAAGCATGGTAGCCACCGTCGTGCTAGTGGAAAGGAGTCTGCATCTCTAGGTCAGAGGCTAACTCGGTCCATGGGCATGTAGAGGTGCCTCCACACCTGCATCCATAATCATTAGTCGCATGCATAATCACATTCATAATCATAAGCATTTAACTAAAAATAACACAAAAAAGAGAGAAAATACATACCTGAAGAAAAGGCAAGAAACCACTAACAGTCGTTTCACGACCTATCCCCGTAGACAGGTCAGCTATCAAGTGCGCCAGCAGGGCGGCTCCCTAGGCATACCGCCCTACTCCGTCCAGGTCCTCCAGGACACTCAGGAATCTACAGTTACTATCATCCCCCTTCGTCCCTAATAGAAGTCTCTCGAGCATCAGAAATAGAAACCTCCTGAGAGCCATGTCCGCTCTCTCTCTCTCTGAGCCCGGTCCTGGTAGTAAGTAGCTCTAACCCTCAAGGTCAGCCTCTCTGCGAACTCCTCCAACGACTCACCTGACCTCTGTCGAGAGTCTCCTAGCCCCAGGGACCATGTTAGGTCAGTCCTGTAGATCATCCTACAGTCCCTCGGGGTCTCTGCCACTGTCTCTAAGCCTAAGAGCCTCCGAGTTGGCTCACCATAGTCCGGAAGGGTCACCCCACTCACTGCCTCACCGTCTACCCTCAACCTGGTGATCCTGGCTACGTCCTCTAGGCTCAGCACCATGTGCCCCCAGGGCATCAAGAATGCCCGGCTAGCCCTATCCCATCTCTCCCTCAGCACCTGAATGAGGATCAAGTCAGGGCGGACCGACTCAATGCTGAGGAAGGGGCCGAACCCCATCACCTCCACTCTCGCCCTCTGGAAATCTGGCAACCCATGGTAGGCTGCTAGCACCTGAACCAAGGAGATGCGGGTCTGTATCACCCCCTGTAAAAATAAACAAATAGGTATATCAATAACTAAAAAAAATAAATATGGGTTATTTTGAATTGGCGACAATGCAATGGCCATCCCAAATCTCCTTCTGTCCACTGTCTCCCTGATTGGAGATGGTGATGGAGATGGCGATGCGGGTAATGGGGGTAGTGGAGATGGAGATGGAGAGGGTGAAGAGGGAGGTCATGGTGTCCATCGTCAACGTATCGGCACAACGCATCTAGCGGCGTTGGGGGTAGTAGTGGTGGGGGAAGTGGTGGAAGTGGTGGTACCGGCCTAAGCAAGAGCTTGGGTAGGTGGTAGCAATGGAGCCAGGGTAGGAGACGACAAAGGTAACGGGGATGGGGGAGATGCCAACGAGGTAGGTGATGGCCTAGGCTGGGAAGTGGGTAAGGGAGTAGATGATGGAGCGGGTGCTGCGATAGACGTAGAATCACAGGGGTGCCCCTGGTCTTGTAGAGATGGGGATGACTGCCTGGGTGGCACTTCTTGTTACTACTTGCTGCGGAGATGTAGAATGACCTTGTGAATAGCGGACCAATCGATCCTCTTGTTATTCTCCAGATCATAAAGATAATCCCAGAACTCGGGGCAATCCTCGACCAAATGCCCTTGCTGGTAGTGAAATTCACAGAACTGAAGCATATCCCCGACTGCAAGTCGGCAAGGCACAACCGGAGGAAGCGACAATGTGTGAGTGGCCATCAAAGCCTTGAAAATATCTGTGAAACACTCCGACAACGGGGGACGAGAAGGAGCCTACTTCGGGCAAGGCGGATGCTGAGGGGTATGGGATGGAGATGGTTGTGGCAGCTGTGTAGGCAAAGGCGCATGACTAGTGGAAGGACTAGGCAATGACATATGTGAAGCGGAGTGGGAAGGTATGCAGTGGACGGTATCCACTTGCTCAAGAGGTGGTGTTCCCTTGACCGGGGGTGGAGATAGATGTGGGTATGAGGAGGCCGAAGGCTGACTCATGGAAGGTTGACTCGTGGAGGGTTGATATGCGGAGGGATATGTGGAAGGGTGATATGAGGTGGAGTGCGAGTAGGTGGTAGATGTAGAAGGCTGACTTGTGGAAGGTTGATATGTGGAGGGATATGTGGAAGGCGAAGTGTAAGTGGCGGTAGACGATGGAGGGGACTCCGGATCAAGGGAACTTTGGAGTTGTTGGCAGATGAAGCGGGCTCGACTATAGAGTTGTTGCCAAGAGGTGATATCATTAAGGGCTAAGATGAAGCGATATTCCGACGTTGCATTAGAAATCAGCATCTTGACTAGCTCTCCCTCCGAAATGTGCCCCGTGACTTGCTCGTCCAAGCGATGCCAGCGGTCGGCAAAGGTGGAGAATTTCTCTTCGGGCTTCATCTTCTCGTGGGTCAGATCCACCATGGAGAACCTGGGCCCAACCTGGTCCTGAAACTGCTGAAGGAACTTGTCTTGGACAGCATAGAAATTCACAACTTGCCCTTGTAGAAGAGAAAAGAACTAATCTCGAGCTGGGCCTTCCAAAGAGAGATCAAATAGATAGGCCATCAAGCATTGGTCATGTCAAAATTGGGCCAACTCATAAATAAAGTCCTTCAAGTGCACAAAGGGATCACCGACTCCACCATAATGGTGATATGCAGGAATTTGAGAAGATGGCAGAAGCCGAATATTTTGAAATGCGAGCAGAACACTTAAGGAGGATTTGAGATCAACTCGGCATTGAAGTTCATCAAGTTGGCATTGGGCTTGAGCAATCATCTTTTGGGTAGGGAGAGATTGAGAAGAATATGGGCCAACATGAGCAAGAGGTTGCGAATGTGGACTAGAATGATGGCAATGGGTCATATGAGAGGATCCAGACTGAGAAGAATATGGGTCCGTTCTGAGAGTGGAAGGGTACATGGGCCTGGAAGGAACATAAGCACGAGGATCAACTCGGCTAGGAGCAACATGGATAGAAGGAGGAGGCCCATTAGGACAAAATTGGCCATTATAATGACCCATCATAGAATTTTTGTTCTCAAATTTTCTTTGCAGATTTGAACAGAATTCCCGTAGCTAGGCAGATGCTGACACCTTTCATGGAGTTTGCTCCACCTTCTTATGTAGTCCATGGTAGACTCATTATCTTTTTCTTTGGCTGCTTGTAATTTGGCCTCGGTGACTTCTTCTTCAGCCGTCTTCATATTCATTATTTGTTCCGCCTTCAGCTCGTCCGACTGCATACGTGGCCTCATCGGTACCTTTGTCAGAGATGCTTTAGTTTCCCCCTGACTCGCCCAGGGGACTGTGTGTTGGAATGGTTGAGGGAGAATGCCCTCTATATGATCATGTACTATTCGGGACATGGCTAGCCATGTTGAAGCTCTGGGTGAGCTAGCATTATCGTGTGTCACCTCACGTAGATGTTCTGCCGATTGTGGCATGGGTGGACTTATACTTATGTCATTCAGTTGCCTTTGTAGCATTTCAATCTCTTGCTGTTTCTGGTGCAATAGTGCCGCCATGGCGGGGTCTTCAGGAGAGGCTGGGAATACTACCTCCTACCTCCGACTTGAATGGGATGAGTGGCATCCTACCATGATCACCGAATGCAACCAATTTCTTCGAGCTGAGCTCCCTCGATTTTATGCCTCCTAGTGGTGGGGGAATGTGACATTAAGCCTCCTTGTTAGTTGGTGGGTGTTGCCTTGATATTCTTCCGGACCTAGTTGCAGGATGAGAGGTAGAAGCTCTAGCCTGATTTGCTTCTTTCGACACAAAGCAGATTTCTTCTTCTTCGTTAGAAGTTTGAGCCATGCCGGACGCTGACAGCATGTTACAGGAGAGAGCAACATATTTAATTTTAGCATTTGTATTCTTCCTTTCCTTTCCCCTTATGGCTGGCATCTGCTCCAACAGTGGGTTGCTCGGTGCATTGAACACCCTCGCCTTTTCTTTAGTCCTTTTTGTTAGCTAATGAGATTCATTGCGTCTTTGAGGGGCATGCTTCTTGAGCTACATAGACTGACTCTTGAGCTGCTCATGCTCATCTAGCCTATCTATAACGACTTGTAGCCATCCCACGGTTGAGCTGATTTCTTCATGCACCCAAACCAGGGCTTGTTTCTTTAGGTTGTATGCTGGCCTTCTGATAGCCGCTGGAGGGGCTATTTGGTGCCAGATAGGAACTATAGGGGGCAAAGTGGGCCGGGGCATGACTCCACGAACCTGGGCCTCTAGAGCCGAGTGAGGTGCTGGCCTTGTTCCTTTCCTTGTTGGCATTGCTTGCCAACTTCCTTATTTTTCTTCAGGCGCTAGGACACAGTCTTCATTAGTGTGCTGGTTGCAAGCATCTGGCACTTCTTTGGGCAGCTGTTGATATATGGATATCATATTGATTGATGTCCCGAGATTAGGCATTTCATGAGGGCACGGAGGATCAACTCTGTCGTCCCCCATTCGCAGCTCCCCTCTTCTGATTTGGCCTTGGACGATGTCCTTGAATATTTGACAATCTTCAATAGGATGTCCAATGATTTGATGATAAGGGCAGAAGTAAGGATCATCTCTTCTCTTGACGTCATCAGGCCTCTTTAGCTTTGGAAGAGTGATCTTGTTATACTTGATAGCCCACTCAAATAATGCTCGAGTCCTGTCCCTGGGGAAGGCATAGAGCTTCCTTGTTTTGTTCTGCGGACGATGATTCTCTCGACATTCAACAGGTCCATTGGGAGGAGGATTGTGCATCCATTTATGCCTTTTTGCCTTGACACCAACAGCATGGACCGCTTTCAGCACTGGTCGCTTATTAACTTGCCTGGCCTGATGACTTGAGTAGGTAGAAACGGAGGGATATCTCATGAAGAAGCCTTCAACCTCTGTGGCAACGTCACTAACCCTTCAGGGACCTCATCAGCCTCTTGGGTGGTGTCCCCAGTTCTTGGTAGCGGTAATTCGATACTTGTATCGGGTTATCAGTACCTCGAGCTCTGGGTCGTTGCAGTTGGTATCAGAATGGCATTGGGGAATCGTGTAAAGAATTGAAATTACTCGTGACTGTCCAGAGCAAGTCCAGTCATGTCGTCTGTTGCTGGCTTAGGATGTTTTCCATGATTATTAATATTTTTCTGTTGTCGTATGTTTTAGATGTCGTCTCGTAAAAGAAGAGCTCCTGTTCCCCCAGAAGAGAGTGGCAGCATTCCTCCTCCTGTTGTGCCTGCTCCTCCTCTGATTGTGCAAGTCCCTGCTCCTGCTGTCCCAGCTCCGCAAGATGACTTACCCGGTAGCCGTGGTAGAGCACTCAATGAATTTCTGCTATTCCACCTGTCGACTTATGAAGGTCAGTCAGATCCGAATGCTGCCAGGATTTGGATCAAGGTGACTGAGCGCGTATTTCGATCGATGGAATGCGCAGAGGACGAGAAGGTCATGCTGGCTACTTTTCAACTTCAGGGTGCAGCATTGATGTGGTGAAGTTCGGAGTGGGAAGTCGCTTTCCATTCCTGACCACTTCGTCAGATCACCTGGGCAGAGTTCGTGACTACCTTTGAGCGTACTTACAGTCCGGTCTATCTTCGCATGAATAAGATGCACCAATTCGTAGATTTGGTTCAGGGTGAAATGACCATGCTGCAGTATCGGAACAAGTTCATCGAGTTGGGTTGGTATGTGCCGCATATTATTGCTGATGAAGTCTTAAAGACCGAGCAGTTTCTCTAAGGTTTGAGAGCCGAATTGAGAGTGCCGTTCCTTGCTACCCGTGTCACCATCATGGACGATGCATATCAGGCAGCAGTCGTGGTTGAGCTCAATTTGGCGAGGTCTGCAGGGTTCTCTCAGTCCAGTGTTGCTCTATCGACTGCACCGTTT
Source organism: Amorphophallus titanum (assembly GCA_024336825.1). Classification (NCBI taxonomy): domain Eukaryota; kingdom Viridiplantae; phylum Streptophyta; class Magnoliopsida; order Alismatales; family Araceae; genus Amorphophallus; species Amorphophallus titanum. The sequence continues at coordinate 5,166,048 of JANBPO010002302.1, forward strand.
CAGCAGTCTTTTCAGCCGTCAGCGCCTGGAGTTCCATCTGTTGTGCCTGCTTCCAGTGGTCCTTCGAGGCGGATGTTTAGAAAGTCCAAGAAGCATTTTAACCGTCAAGCATCTTCGGGTTTTGTACAGCAGCAATCGACGTCTTCTGATTCTATCCAGCAGTCTGTTCCTTCATTTCAACAGCGCCGAGAGTTTCCTGTGAGTCAGCTGAGACCATGTCCGAGGTGTGGTGACATCCATCCTGGTGTTCCATGTTCTTTATCGGTGGTTTGCTATCACTGTGATTAGTCGGGTCACGTAGTTCGAGATTACCCGATGAAATCTGTGCCAGCGTAGTTCTCGTAGGTTACCTAGCCGCAGTAGTCTCCATTCTGTCTTCCTGCACCACCTCTGCCTCAGCCTTCATTTTTGCAAGTTTCAGCTTCTTCCCAGCAATCTTTTGCAGCCTCTAGCCGGAAGCCGAGGAGCCGGATTACTCACATCACTCGTGTAGAAGCCATTGCGTCCAATCTTGTAGAAGGTGTGGTTTCAATTTTTGGTCATCTAGCTCACGTTCTATTCGATTCAGGTGCCACTCATTCATTTGTTTTCGAAGATTTTCTTGCTCGTCTCGAGGAGCCGGTAACTGAGTCGCCTTGTGATCTACTCGTTGAGTTACCCTATGGAGATTTCATGTCCACTCTATTTTGCTTGGAAGATTCTCTTGTTATCATCAGTGACCGGCAGTTGCCAGCGAAGTTGTATGCGCTGCAGTTGGCCGAGTATGATGCGATTCTAGGCATGGATTGGTTAGTGCGATATCGTGCCATGGTTGACTGCTGAACCAAGAAAGTCTACTTTCAGCCACGCGGGAAATCAACTTTCTATTTTCAAGGTACCTGATCCTGTTGTTCTCGTTTTCCACGCCCCGAGCGTGGAGGTACACTCGGCCCCACTTGTAGTTAGTTTCCCGCTTTCTTAGTATATGCTCATTTGCCACTGCTAGATATCTTGTGGTAGGATTCCTAGCTCAATGTATTAATTTCACCGCTGCAAGAGAGAGTGAGATACCATCCCGTGACCCGACCCAAGCACGAGAGAGAGAGCCGACCAGCCTTGACTCGCTGCCGATTTCTCAACCGCGCACATCCGCACGCTTCCCTCTCTAGAGACGGACCGGAGCTTGCTTAGAGTCCTAGGTGGCCTCGAGTCGTCGTCGTCATCCCGCATCATATGGGGAAGACCCTCTGTACTCATGGTGACTCGATTTAATGCAATCATGAAAGCTCAGAACACAAGACGGTTGCCCGGACACTTTAACCCATGAGCACACTAATCAAGTAAATACGGTACCTCCGAACACTAAAAAATATGATCACAATACCCACGGGGCGTCTGGGACACTCACAGGGTCATAGGTCGGTCATTGGGTATCAACCGGACCGACCAGAGACCAACACAACACAAAACAGACACGGCAACACGAAAAACAACCATGCGGTCCTCTCTTGGACTGCTAGGGATCTTGGCGGTCTCCTTCGGACCGCAAGGCCCGGCCTAGCGGTCCATCTAGGACTACAAGGCCGAAGTCAAACCAAACCCCAAGCGATCACTCCCAGACCGTCAAGTAGCGTGGTGGTCCTCTGCCTGACTACTAGGCATAGCCTAGCGGTCAGTCAGAAGGCCGCTACCCCACTAACCTTAAAACGACTCCAAAACACTCTCCGAGAAAGAAGAGAGAGGGAAAAGGGAGAGAAATGAGAGATGGGGATAGACTAAAGGAGAGGGGGGTTTATATAGAAAATCTAAAAAATATCAAAAATTGGGAAAAATACTCCCCACGATCCTCAAAAAATGCACGGTACATTGGTACCATCCCAGAGTAGGAGAAGGGAAGGGTTCACCCTGTACATGGTTCCTTAGGCTTGACAGAGAAAAACACCTGTAAATCATAAAACGCTCTCTAGGTGTTATAGCCCTCCCCCCTTATAAGAATTTTACCGTCAAAATTTAGGACAAGCACCATGCCACAAGGGGAGAATGCCATAATCAACTGATGATGCTGTCAGAGCCCCTGCTAAATCTCGATACTCTCAAAAATCAAGATCCTGAGGGACGCAACAAGATAATGATCACGAACAATGACTCACTCATAATCTCAGACACATCAATCGTCAGAGCAAGCACATGCAAGAAGTACCATCTAGCATCACCTCAGCCAACACAAAAACCAACCATGGCATCACTACTATGATCTCGCTTAGTGAGAGCATGTAACCCTCATCACGGAAACCAATGCCGATCAATACTCATACTCAGCAGACCATCCAAATGCCAGCTTCACAACTCGTTGACCCCTCTCACACCCTACACTAGGGGCAACCAACACTGAGCTCCCACCAGCTCACACCCGGCAACCCGAATACCCATGGCAGCACAGAACCAACTCTTACCAGGAGAGAACTTCTAGCAGATCCCAGATCCAATTTCGAGAAAAGCACGTCTCATGATCAGCCACCCAAGGCATCGCTGGCACATGGCTCTCGCCATTCTCGAGAAGTAACAACCAGCATCTTTCGTCAGTGAAAGACCATCCACTAGTCACTAGATATGCGTCAAAAGGAAACCTTGACTTGCCCAACTTCTTCCTTCAACCCTAGTCTTGCACTAGATCTGAAGGGCACATTCCAAATCTCGACAAGCAATCCGCTGACTCTCCCACTGAGCATGTAACATCCATGGTCTAGCGGATTCTTAATGATGCGGATCTAGGATTCGTCCGGTGTAGTTTCGTTATTTCGGGGCATACCCCTGGGAGTGTAACAAATGAAGGAATAAATGAAATCAAGAGAAAGCCAAAAGGTGCCTCATCTCCTCCAACTAGGGAGACCGGCAGCATCCACCGTAGCACAGCCACGAGCTCTTCTTGGGAGCTCCTTCCAACACTTGAAGTCCTGGTTGATCCGGCTTGAGCAAGCTATGGATGCTAAGGCATCCGCAATAGTGTTCCCTTCCCTATATGTATGCTGAATGCTCCATTTATTCTTATCAACAATATGATTGATTTCTTCCCACCATCTGCAAATCCTCCATGGGGGACGGTCTCTAGACTGAAGCATAGTAATTAATGCTTTAGAATCAGAAAATATAGCTGCCACTGGGAGCCTGCATTTGTCAAGAATTCACAATCCATCTAGCAGTGCTCTAGTCTCAACCACCATACTGCTCCCCACTCCATAATAGTATGAGAAACCATGAATGAGTTCTCCTTTACTGCCTCTTATGCATCTGCCACCACCAGCATGTTCTGGGTTTCCCTTAGCAGCCCCATCCACATTTAATACATATCCTGTGTTAGGACATGACCATCTAATAAGCTTGGGAGGGTTTTCTTTGCAGCTATACTTGAAATTGAAATGTTCCATCACTCACCTTTCGCCTGATGTTGGAGCTTTATTGAAGCACATTTTGCACAAAGCAAATTCAACCTGTCTCATAATTTGCTGCTGCATAACTTTAACCGAAGGCCCCTTACCTTCATACCTGAGTTTACATCTGGACTTCCACACTTCCTATAATATGAGCATCATAGTAATTATGGCAGCAAACCCATATGGGGATTTGATTTCAGCTAAGCGAATAACATCCCAACAATAACCAGTAATAGAACTAGACACTCTGCATCTGGAATCAAAAAGAGGCCTGAATAACCTCCACAGGGGTTTGGTCAGTTGACTTTCAATAAAGAGGTGATTTAGACTTTCCACCTGGTTATTATTGTTGCAACAAACACACTTGGATGGGAGGTAAATACCACTGCTTATAATGGAGCTATCAACAGGTACTGCATGATGAAGTAACCGCCAGCAGAACATGGATGCCCTTGGGGGAATGTAGGCGCCCCAGGTCTTCCTCAGTGATATTCTTCTATTTCCCTGTGTTCGAACAACAGTGTAAGTTGATTTGCTTGAAAAAGTGCCATCGACATTTGCTGCCCAAACACACATGTCTGGCCTCTATTGTAACTACATGGTTTTGATATTTTGAGCAATGCCAGATGGTATATAAGTCCACTCCAGGTGATTTAAATTTGATACTTCTTCCTTTAGGGTGACTTTTGGGATGTTGACATGGGGGGCCAGGGCTTTTCCATACCAATTATCCTTCAGCATGTCAATTGAGGCCCCATCCATGGGAATCCATTGAGTATTAGACAGTACTAGTTGCTTTGCCTTTTCGAAAACATCTTTACTAGCTCCAGCAGGGAAAGGCTTATCAAGAGTGCTAAGATGCCCCTTTAAATATTTAGTGGATGCAAACTGAGACCAAAGTGATGTGCCATTAAAGATCTTCCAAATCTGTTTGGCCACCATTGTAACTTGAATATGATGTAAACTTCTTATCCCAAGCCCTCCCTCTTCAATTGGTTTGGTAATATTATTCCAAGAAACCCAGTGGCGCTTTGAACCTTCTTTGCCACTCCAAAAGAAGTTGGCACACAGCTTGTTCACTTCTCCAATGACAATTGCTGGTAAGCATGAAACACTAGTAGTGTATATTGGGATTGATTGGAGCACTAAGATTATGAGACTTCTTCTACCCGCTTGGGAAAGAAATTTTGATTGCCAACTCTCAAGCCTATTACATATTTTATCCAGTAAAAATTTATAATGTAAGAGCACAGAAGCCGATGAAGATCAACCTACTAAAGACTTCTCAAGCTGCCAGAGCCTCAAGTCACCTAGAATGAACACTGGGGACTTTGCCTCAGGAGAATCGAGATGAATCCATAACTAACCGATAGTGCGACCAAGCCTGCCCAATGATTCGGCATCGACTCTGTCGTGCCGCTACCCCACACCCGTCACTCGACCAAGGACGACGGTCTACCTGGTGGCTAGTCACCTGAATGAAGACTCTCTTGAGAAGGAAGAACGCCATCGGCCCTTCATGACAAGGAACTGAAGGCTCTATCAGCGAAAGACCCCGATCACCCGACACGGGTTCGGCTTCTCGCTCTGTTGGGTCCGTCAGCGACCAAGTCAACGCCCAGTCAAGGTGGAATCACCTTGGGTGTTATGTCACCCTGCAAGGGGGCTTTGAGCACGAGCAAGGCCGAACCGGAAGCACAAATCATAGTGCCAAAGGCCATGTCAGCGGAAAACCCGCATGCTCGAGCCAAATACACACGGAGTTTCGACTAAGGCTGTACGTCATGTCGAGAGCTACGTCAATACCCCTGTCAAGGTTTTTCAAGAACCGTGGCAAAAAGAATCGCCAATGGTGACCTCCAGAGTCATCTCCGGACTCATCGGCTAGCCCTCAACAACCAAATGGAGCTAATATAGCGTCCCGTTCACTGGCGTGCCCCTTAAAATGGCGCCGTCTTCACCGGCGCGCAAAAGACCTAGGCCGTTCCCCGGTGCCACCCTTCCCGGCGCGCCCCTCCATGGCACCAGGAAGCTTGGGCCTATAAAAGGCTTTGTTCGTTCAAGAAAAAAGTGAGCAGAAAAAAAGAGCATAGAAAGGAGAAAACAGAAGAAAAAAAGAGGGAATTAGAGAGAACTCAGAGAGCGAGACAGAGAAAAGAATCGAGGGGCCAATCAAAAGAGAGTCTGAGGGTTTCTTCCTGAGAAAGTTCTTCCCCCGAGAGCGTCTCCACTGTCGCCGTCTCCCTCTACTGCGTACCAGTTCTCCGGCGCCGGAGAAGAAGGGTTCTCCCATGTTTTCGTAGGTGGGCAGCCAGTGTGTTCCCCGCCGATTCTCTCCTTGCTTCGATGTAAATGAGAGAGGAAGTGGGAGGCGATGATAAGAGCCAAATTTACCCCCTTCTTCTCATCTTATTTTCCTTCTCTGCAATCTTCCTCTCTGTTTAATAATGTAAATGGTGTCTGAGCATCAGTGTCGGCGCCACAGTTTGAACCTGCGCCTCCTCTTCTCACGCTTGAGATGAATGAAAAGCATGAGCCCGGTTGAATGAGTTAATATTGCCCTGCGTCGCTTCTTCTCCTTCTTCTACTTTCTCTATATGTCATTCTTATGGCCACTGAACAGGCGCCGTTCGACAACGTCGGCATCGAGATGAATAGTATATTATCTCCTTTTTACTCTCTGCGCATTTAATGATTTGGCTGAGCGAAGGTCTTCCCGATTCGTTTCCCCGGTGCCGCATATGCCCTTGGATCCCTTGGGCTACAGTAATTCGTCTCCCCTCCCCGGGGGTTTTCCCCTTCCAACCGGATGCCAAAGGATTTTATCGTAGGAGGCACGCTTACATGCGTACGCTCCATCTATTGTGGGTTGTCCCCCTAATTCCTCCTCTATTCTTGACTATGAGCAGAGGGAGACGAGGCCATCCCCAGAATGATCATCACTACTCTCTAAACTCATTTGATGAGTATAAAATTAACTAGCTAACACTCGCTTGCGCATACATGTGTACCCTACAGATACTAATGTTACTCTGCTAACTGTGCATCTCTTTACCGCGCCGTTTTAACAAATCTCAACAGTCAGATTCAACGACTCGGGGAGGGGAACATTCCCCTAATCGCCCGGAAATGGAAATCTCTGTTCTGAGAACACGCTGTGTCTTCATGCTGTAGTTCGATTATCTATAGCATCGCGTTTGTTACGTCGGTGCGATTCCAGATTTGCCGCGCTAGACGACAAGCCGGGCTTGACAAGCAAGCTCACATAAATCGTCTGCCGCGAGCCCCGCGTCCATGAATCCGCCATTGAGGAAATTGAGCGTATTCATATCGCCGCGTGCTGGTGCTATCCTCTGAAACACTGTACTCCGAAGCAACGCAGAAGCAAGGAGCAATCCTGCCCCTAATGACACGAATCCGACCGAGAATTCAGATGGGGGACGCGTCACAAAATCTCTGAGTGCTGCTTCTCCAAAGCCGCCGCACCTTGCTCCAGCCAAGTACTCCTCTGTGGCGATCACATCTAGCCCCAGCGCAATGAGATAACTTTTTCGCTCTCCTGTCGGCATCTTGCGGAGCCGATCTTCGACGGCTCGTATTTTTTCGCCATCCTTTTCTGCCGGATTGAAACAGGCCAAGCAAGCGGCCCCAGGACGCCTACTATACAAATTGCTCTTGGCTTGAAGATTGAGGGTGCTACCGCCTAGTAGCAGATGAGGTCGAAGCCCCTGCACATCCTGCCGTGATGCTCCCTTATCCACACAGGATAGGACTGTCGAAAAGAACAAGTTATCGACCTCGTCCGCAACGTCGGGTCTGAGACCAGCCCGCGTATCTGCCGCGTAGGACTTAATTGTTCCAGGAAAAGGGAAGCTTTCGATGCCTCCGGCTCTCAGCGCACGCGCGATCGCAAATACTTTGCGTTCACCCAGATCCTTAGCCCCCGCGAGCAAGCAGCGATTCAGATTTGTACTGTCATAGCGGTCATCATCGATTAAGACGAGATACGCTTCGGCGAGTCCAAGATTGGAGGTGATATAGCCAAGAGCATTTCCAACAGCCCCGGCGCCCGCGACGTGAATTGACGGTATGATTGCCGTCGTTGTCTCTGGGCCATCTTCAAGATCAAACCAGTGCGGCGACGACGCCCCTGACCAAAGGGAATAGCCGTCACCGGATAGAAATCTCCCGCGTCGGATTCCTCGACAACGTTTGAAGACCTCGCCTGCCGCAAGAGCAGCGCCCAGAAAAGGACCGAGCGGGTTTGGCGAAGTTGGCACGACATTTGGTCTGGCATGCGATACCTCACCTAGCCAAGCTTTCCAACCATTACCGATGGTGACGATCCCAGAGTTTTGGCCCATTTCTTGCGGTGCCTCTCCAACGAAGACCGTATGGTCAATAACTCCAAATTGCTGGGTGGCCAGAGAGACAGCCCCATTTACGGCCCATGCTGCCAGGTCCTCCAGGTACTTCGGAAAATGGCCGGCGTAATCTTCGCATGGCAGCTTCACTAATGCTGGACACTCTGGGGCAATCACCTCAATGTGTCGTATCAGTTTGACCTGACGACACAGCAGATTGACCAGACAGGACGTTAGAAGTTGGCCTGCGTGAGAAGATGCCCAACTCTCTGCGACAACAATACGGATTCGCTGCTCCTCAGTCTGCGGTGAGACTTGGAGCCCATCGACAGCTAGGAGATGTCGGCTGGCGATTTCATCTGCGTTCATCGCATATCCTCCATGCTTACGGTCCCATCGACAATCACGACGCGATGCTTGGCGGAGGCAGGGTCAAGCAGATGCCAGTAGCCATTCTGCCATTCATGGACCCCAACACCCAGAGGAAAAGTTTTAACGCTGCGGCCGTAGGATGGAAAAACCAGCGAAAGGATTCGGCGGCTGCACACCATACGATCATCGTAAGAAGAATGTTCGATATTCCTGCTCGGATGGCTGTGCACCTGAGCGAGCGGCTTCCAATCATCGGGCAAGCGGTGAACGACCTCGGCTAAAGCTTCCGCAGAGATGGAGTAATTCCCCCAGGTCATCCGCTGACGCGGTGCAACCACATAAGCAACGGTTCCGTTTCCCGTAGCATCCCGCGAGCCATACCAAAGAACGCCGCTCTCCCGTCGCCCTGCGCGGCGCAACAACGCAATGGTGGCGGCAAGCGCTTGAGTTGGAACGCTCAAGCGTAGATCGACCGGCTCATACGGGCACGGTGGCGGAAGTCTTAAGAGAGCGTCCTCACTGTCCATCGGCTGAAAAGCGTCCTCCGTAAAATGACGTCATCGCTTTGCGAATTGCCATGATCGTGGTCAGAAACGTATCAGTCTCCCGCCAAAGATGCTCTGGCTTCACTTGATGCAGTACCTCATAAAATTCGAGCGTTGCAGAACAGCAGATCAACTGGATTGGAGCGGCCTGCGGGTTTTGCCGATAAGCGGTATGCGTGTGGCATTCAGAGCTGGTCAGTTTGGGGACGAAGCGCTGGTCCTGCGGGTAGACAAAGTTTGCAGTCTCCGGATTCACAAACCTCGCGCTCGGCGGCCATTTCCGATAGGCTTGGAAGCCAAGGCGCAGGAGGAATCCTTCTTCGTTGCCTTGGAACGTGCCGACCATCGGAACTAGCAGCGACAGCCGGTTTGGCCTCGACCAACCCAATTCTTCGAGCGATGAAGCATCCATGAGCCTGAGAACGCGTGGAATATCCTCATCGAGCGCGGCTGCGCCCGCTTGGAGATCCTGCGTCGGCACCACGTTCGCCTGCGCCACGGCTAAGCGCCGCCAGTTTCAGAAGCGATGCCGAAGTGAAAGTCGTGGATCACTCCCTGCTTGTGCGCCTCTTCAAGTGTGAGGCCCAGGTAGTTCATCAGCGATTTGGGCTTCTCGCCGGCCGTCTGGAAGACATCCTTCGGCTCGTGCGGAATTTCCAGCTTGACATAGGATTTGTCCCAAACCTGCTGGAGCGTTGCTGTCAGCTTCTCCTTGAACGATGCTTTCTCGACTTCATTGACGTGAATCACGTGAACTTCTACAGTGTCGCGGTCATGCTTCACTTCTTTGATCTCTTCAACTGCGTGCTCAACGTCTCGCTCAGCCGCAGCCTCTTCGGCACGCGCATGCTCCAAGCGCTCCTCGGCAACTTCGAGGTCCTGTATCGCCTTTCCAAGCGGGTTGTTGTTACCGCCCAATGCTATTTCGTCGGCCATTGCGAGGCGCCTCCTTGACGCCTAGAAACGAATATATTCGTTATAGCGAACTATTGGCAATGAGTCAAGTATTTGATTGCGGATTTTTCCGGTAGTCTGTAAAGTAGGAAAAATGGAAGTTTCGAGGCGGTAGATGGCAACTGTTGGCGAGCGCATCAAAGAGGTGCGAGAAGCGAAAGGCTGGACTCAGGAGAGGCTGGCGACCGAGGCCGACATTAGCAAGAGTTTCCTCAGCGAGGTAGAGAAGCACGGCAAGAATATTAGCCTCGACCTGCTGCTCAAGGTTGCGACAGCTTTGGGGGCGACAGTGGGGTATCTGGCCTCGGGAGAAGGGTCACAGCCTGGGGAGCGAAAGCCGGTGGTCATCCCAGTGGAACTGTCCGAGGCGGCCGAGTCCTTACATCTCTCGTATCCTGAAACACTTGATCTGTTGGAGGCGTACAGCTCCATCGTTGCGAGGCGTAGCAATCGGCACAAGGGCACTATGACAACAGAGGACTGGAAATCGCTGCATCAAGCTCTTCGGGATGTTGTGAAGAAGGTTTATGGATGAGCACTCGTCTCGATAGCAAACCGCAAATTCACACGTTGGCCTCCGATCTGGGATTACAGCCTTCGGGTAAGCCATGTCAGCGGATTGTGCAGTTTGTCGAGACTAGGGTTAAGAAGATCGCGAAGAAGTTTGGATGTAAGTCACTTAATGAACTTCTGGTAGCGGTTGCAAACGATGTAGGGACAGTTTTCCGCGAGATCCACTCAGAGGCCGATCTCGAAAGTATCCGTAACGAATACCTCGCTAAGGGGGAGCTGATCTTCGCTAACCTGGCCAACGATCTTGCTTTGCCCGATGACTATGCCATCACGATCAAGGTGCATCCCAAACAACCTTGGGAACCTCGGTTTGTGTCTGTGATCGACTGCAGAGGGGACAAGCGATTTAGAACCTATTTTACGAAGTGGCATGAGCTGGCCCATCTACTGACACTAACCCCACAGATGAGGCTTGTCTTTCGCCGCTCTCACTCACGCGAAAACTCCAATGATCCTGAGGAACGGCTTATGGATGTGATCGCGAGCTCTACCGGTTTTCTGTCTGCGTTTATGCCGGATGGTGTGACTGGAGAGCTTTCCTTTGAGAGCATCGTGGAGATCAAGAAGGAGTTCTGCCCGAATGCAAGTGCACAAGCTGCCCTGATTGGAATCGTCAAGGCGTTTCCGAGTCCGTGTATTTTGGTGCAGGCTGAACTGGCATTGAAAAAGGAAGAATCTCTCGCTCAATCGCAGTTTGGGTTCGGATTTCAGAGCAGGCCGAAGCCATCATTACGTGCCGTTCACTCGACTGTGAATACGGCAGCACGCGAAGTTGGTTTGCAATTCTTCGACAGGTGGCGTGTACCAACTACCTCGGTCATAGCAGATGTATTTACGAATGGTGGATACGCTGAAGCTGACGAAGATTTGGACTGGTGGAGCGCAAGTAGCGGCAAGCGCCTCGGCTCTCAGCCTGTTCGGGTAAAGGCGAAGTGGAGCGGGGACTCTGTGCAAGCTCTATTGATCCCGATATTTGAAGGATCCCTCGATTAGACCCCAGGTTTGCCAACCGTAGCCTTAATGCTGGTGCAGCTCAGCGGTATTTTGGCGGCTAGTATGATAATCAGTCTGTCAAAAGAAACACTTCGTATTATTTTTATTGCGGTGAAGTTGGAAACGTGATGAAAAATTATTTTTCAAAGAAAAATGATGACATATTCGACAAAAGTGATTTTGGAAAGAATTGTGTTACTTGCTTTTACTGCGGTGACTTAGGGCATACATCGCATGACTATTTGTTGATGAAATTTGATGATTTGAATGCTTTGAAAATGAATAGAACTTTTGGTGGAAATGTCACTAACTCACAGGGACCTAAAAAGGCTTGGGCTCCTAAATCTGTCAAATGAGCTAATTGTATGCAGGTGTGCCTTGGAGCAGATGAAAATGAAAAGGGGTAAATAAATCAGGGCACACTCTTCTGGTAAAACCCCAACATTATTTTTCTTTTCATTGGTATCTTGTCTGCACTCTTCTAGTTAGATTTTATGATTTTGATGATTAGACGAGTTGCATACATACTTCATTTCATGCTACAAATTACACATACTCTTCCACACTTGTGAATTGAAATAAATTTTCATCAACATTTCATTTACATGCATATGCTTGTTTATATTTCACATACTTTCGTGCCTTAATGCTATGATTTTTTGGTATATCAAATGACGTTTGTGGAAGAATAGATTACGTCCACTTGGAAGCACTCCCTATACGTGAGTAGAGTCCTCGGACTCACACCTCCACCACGCACAGAAAATCAACTTGTATAGATAAATTTCCATATCCATGCTTGATTACATGTATAAATTTTACAAAACCTCTTCTTGAAATCTTCTAAGACCATGCCGCCTTGATAAATAAAAATGTATTGATTTTGATCATTTGTGAACCATGACATTTACAAAGGTGGATGATTTGTTTCCAACTGTGTATACATTTAGGGGGAGTCATAGTGATGATATGTCAAATTTATTTTCTACATGCAAAGTAATTACCTACACACTTTGCACATAATAAGTAAATGACTTTGATTGATTAGTATTTCAAAAATTCTTCTCAACACTTCAAGGGAACTTAAATCTCTACATGAATATTAAGAGTAATCGTGAGGAAAAAGTTACTTAACCCACAAAATAATCAATAAGTGGAATGTGGAACCAAGTAGCTAAAAATCTCCACTGAAATAAATGAGGAAACTCGCGTCGAAAGGTGAAACAAAAATCCACATGCGTGATGAATCCTAGTAGCCGGGAAACCCCATTGAGGCACATGAGGTGACTCGTGTCAAATGGTGAAATCAATTTAAAAAAAAAGAGGATGTGCGAAGCTACCAAAAGTCGAGGATCGAAATAGAAGTGTAGAAAGGAAATAACCCTCTAGTGTTTTCTAGAAATTCTGATAATATCCATATAATTTTGAAGTTCATTGCTCATTTTCACATATTTCACTTTTGGGTATTATTGTGATGGATGTATGGTATGAATTTGTTCGTCTCATGGCTTATGCAGTCCAACTATTTTATGCATGCACTACCTTTTTTGACTATGCATCATGCCTCACACTTTGATTTAAATCACATGCTCATTTGCTAAGCTCTTATCCCCTTGAGGGAGAGATATAATTAGCTACGTGGTTGCCTATCCTTCATGCTTGCATGCTTACTTGCATGAATAATCTTAGTAACCCTATTGTCAATTATTTTTGGTGATGACAAAAAGGGGGAAGACCGTTTAGGATTCTAAAAGGAAGAAAGATTTTTTGTGGTTATTTTTTTGTTGCAATGTAATGATTTGTTATCCTATGACTGACTGACTAAAATACTTAAATGCATGCAGGGCAAGCGGTGGACAAGGATCTCCTGGCTATAGGTCCAGGCAGTGTACCTAGAACAATCGGACTTCCAGAGAGAGAGGTTAGTGGCGATGGGGTTTGCCGAGTTCTTAGGGATGGAGGTGATGAGGGTAGACACTACGTTGTTGTACGCGTTATAGGACAGATGGGACCCAATTCAGCAGAGCCTTCCTATTCCCATGGGGACACATGATCCCCACACTAGAGGATGTAGTGAGGATCACAGGTCTTTGAGTGCACGGAGTGCCAGTGACGGGGACGATGTACGCCGACTACCAGGAGTTGGCGCGGGAGTTGCTAGATATAGAGTTAATGCGACCTGGGCATCACTCGTCCATGCTGGCACGAGCGACCCTTCAGGAGTGCCTGGGGTTGAGAGGAGCGGTGATAGCCATGGGAGAGCTACCCGAGGAGCACCTGGGGCGGCTGACAGATAGAGCCAGATAGAGAGTGGCTGCACGACTGGGACCGGAGGGAGGCATCATCCTTCGCCGCTTCCTGATGCTGATGTTCGAAAGCTGATCTTTACGATGAGAGCAGATGGTGTGACCTGCAAGCTTCTCCCACTACTGAGGGATTTAGATGGAGTCAGGGAGTATGCTTAGGGTGCCATTGTGTTGGCGTTTCTATTTGACTCCCTTAGCACCATCGACCGACAGACGATGCTGGGCAACTTCTCGCCTTTGCTTCAAGTAAAATGCTCTACTTTGAATGCTTATGCTTATGATCATGCTTATAATTACTTATATGCTGACTCTTGACAAATGCATGTATGGAGCTACCTGTACCTCCCCAGCCTAGGGTGGGGAAAGGAGGTACATCCGGACTGGGTACCCATCGCGAGGTGATGGATAGCGGTTCGGGACACCGGGTCACTGCGATGCTTAGAGCTGGTGATCCAGGATGACATGGACACATTCCCCTATGCAAGGGTAAGACTCTAGACTTAAGCTTCTAAATGCACTTAAAATGCTTCTAAATGTTGACACTTGACCCTAATGCCTGCCCCTTTTAGGTGCGCTGGACACCGTACCGTGATGAGGATCACGAGGGACAGCCCTGGGTGGAGGCGGCCCAGGCTTATGCGGGACGGGACGTGTGGCTGCATTGCATGAACGTCATTGAGCCACTTCACTACTGCCTGATCATGAGGACCAGGGGCGTCCATCAGCCAGAGGTGGAGTTCCTGGCGAGGTATGACGAGCGCGTAGGACGGTCCTTGAAGGGACTGAGCGGTGAGATCAACTGGATCACCTAGGCGATCGAGCAGGTGCACGACTGGACGCGTAGAGGCCGAGTAGTGAAAGCCCGAGCTACCAGTGATGAGGCCTACCTGAAGGCCTATGCCAGGAGATACGAAGACCAGGTTTTCTGCGGCAATCGATGACTAGTACGACTTTCTAAACTTATGCTTCCTAGTGACTTCTAACGCACTGACACTTGGACTTGCAACATGCAGCTAGACCCCCAGGGACGGATAGCGGAGATCCAGGGTCTCCTCCACTCCACTATGCAGTAGAGGGATGAGTTCCAGCATGTGCTGGAGCTTCTGGTGAGTTCTATTAAACTAAAAACTTAACATGCAAATGCTTATGGACTGACTGACTTGACCCTTATGCAGCGAGCCGAGGGAGCACAGCGGCAAGGATTGAAAGCCCCATCTTCTTCCTCCCGGCCAGCAGGATGCCAAGCTAAGCAGGATGCTGACTTCTCACGGACGGTCGCTCGGGTCGAGGAGGCCGAGGCCATTCTCCCAGAGAGGGTAAGCAAACCAACCGACTTCTTTTCTACTAAATGTTTATGATAATGCAATTGACTGACCATGATGAATGCTTATGCAGACGAGGGAGCTGACCGCGACACTGAGCGAGGCAGAGTAGCTTCAAGCAGAGGTGGCAGAGGTGGCTCATCTTCGCGAGGAAGTGGAGTGACTGAGCACAGGAGCGGCCCACCGTCGTGTAGAGGAAGAGGAGGTAGAGCAGCTCCGAGCAGAGGCTGTGAGGCAGAGGGGCAAGTGAGACTAGTCCCAAGTGTAGGTTATTGAGATGAAGGGCATGATAGCGGGACTGAAGGAAGCCATCTGACTTTTAGGAAAGAAGTCTAAGTCCAGTAGGAGCTAGAGCGCCATGCCCAGTAGTGCGTTTCGAGGTTACTTCACTAGCTCTTCAGGCTATCGGAGGAACGAGGAGGAGGAGTGACGACGCCGTCGCGAGGAGGAGAGCACTGCCATAGATCCGTCGGCGAGGCGGTATGAGGGCACTGGCGACAACGGGGGCCTAGGAGAGGGACCTACTTGAGAGCCACTTTGTACTCTTTTTTGTGGACATGCATGTATATTACTCTTTTTAGTTAATGAAAAATGATCTTTTTTGACTTTTTTTCATGGATGCTGACCTTCTAACCATGACTAACAATGCCGACTTCTGAGACTGACAATGAGAGAGAGAGAGAGCATGGGAGAGAATGAGCTATGCAGGGTAGACTACGATGGAAAAGGTGGTTGATGCAGACAGGCGAACCCAGAAAATGGTCATATGAGTGACCGCAAGGGAGATGAAACGGTCATCCGATGACCGTTTGGGGCAAGGGAGAAAGAAGGCGGTGGAAGAAGGAACAAACGGAAGTTGCATTTCCTACGGATTTTATTTACGAGTGTTGAAATGTTTAGGTGGATTTCACTGCTGCATCTCTTGCTCCTGATGTTCAGACAGCAATCCCCAGTGGACTTGCTAGACAGAGCCCATATCTGACACACCCTGTCTTTAACACGTATGAGCCTTTGCTGAAAAAATGGATCCTCCTTCAGCTACACTGTGCATGTCTGACGGTTATTTTTTTTTGCCCTTGACAGGTACCACACTGAACATGAAGTTCTTAGGTACCTCCATTTGTTACAATCAAAGGATCTTTCATTATGCCACAACATGATTCCTTTGGGTTCTTGCACAATGAAACTGAATGCAGCAGTGGAAATGATGCCTGTGACTTGGCCAAGCTTTGCAAATATTCACCCTTTTGCCCCTACTTAACAAGCCCTAGGTTATCAGGTTGTCCACAATTTTCTGTTTGAGAGGTTTCTAATTTTGTTGAATTATTGTTTCCTTTGAGCAAAAGATTAGAGGTACTGCAATTTAGTACTCACGCAATTGATGTGTCTTGATACATTCTATCTTGGTTTTGATGTAAAGGAAATGTTCGAAGACTTGGGTGAACTTCTGTGTACAATCACAGGATTTGATTCATTCTCACTACAACCCAATGCGGGTGCTGCAGGAGAATATGCAGGGCTGATGGTCATCCGTGCTTACCATATGGTATGTCATTAAGATGACATGATCGTTTGCTGTTAACTTAGAAATGCTACTTGTTCCCCACTTTTTTGCAGTTAAACACCATAATGATCGGAATATGCAATCACTTGCTTTTTTTGTCAAAATTACGTAGGCAAGAGGTGACAGCCACCGGAATGTTTGCATCATTCCTGTGTCAGCTCATGGGACAAATCCTGCTAGTGCAGCGATGTGCGGAATGAAAATTGTTGCTGTTGGAACCGATTCCAAGGGAAACATCAACATTGAGGAGTTGAGGAAAGCAGCTGAGACGCATAAAGACAACTTATCCGCTCTCATGGTAAATGTTATTCTAAGATGTATATTAATGTACCACCACTTTGGTTGGCTAGTTTGACGAGCTACTTTGTGAAGAAAGCTTATCACCCTTTCCCCCCCCTGAACGTCTCATCTATTCATAATTTATGCATTAAGGTGCCTTGCTTTTTCAGAGGCCCATCCCACCCGCAAACCTTCGAAGTAGTGCAGACATGCTGGGAGCATCTGATACTATTTAGAGATGCCATTGACCAGATTAATACAGTAAATACAAGAATTTACAAAGTAATTTCTTTTTTTGGTTTCTCAGGTTACTTATCCTTCAACCCATGGAGTGTATGAAGAAGGGATTGATGAGATATGCAAGATAATTCATGACAATGGGGGCCAAGTCTACATGGATGGAGCTAATATGAACGCACAGGTTTAATCTCTGCTTTCTGATGAAGCTGGCGCACAATTTGTCATAGCTTGTATTTGTCATTTGTGTTGAATTGTCTCTTAAACTGAAACAATGTGATAGATATACGTGCAAATGGATATTAGATGATGCATATTTCAATGGAAAGTGACATTACATTTAAATCTTAATCTTGCTAGAGCAAGGAAATAAGTATGGCGAATCATTCATGTTGCATACATCAGGAAACCGTTTTACCCTCAGGTAAATTTTTTAGAGGGATTCATTCACCCCCCTCTGAATCCGGGGCCTGCATCCTAACATACTAGCCTTGACCGATTATTCCTAACCTGATTGATTTGCTCTAAAGAAGAAGAGGACCCTGGAGAATGTACAGAAACAGACCCTTGAGAGGAGGGGTAAAGAAGGTCACTCTAGGGACCTTGAATGAGTGGCCCATAAGTCGGGGCGCACTTGTGAGTGATGTAGGACCGTGGTTGCTTTAACCTTTGCATATGCTTCGACTTCAGCCCACTTGGTGAAGTACTCAGTGGTGGTAAGGATGAAGAATTTTTACTTGGTCTGAGAGTTGGGATCACCGAGCGGGCCAACAACGTCGAAAGCCCACATGGAGAACGGCCAAGGAGCAAAAAGAGGATGAAGAGATGAAGCAGGAGCGTGGATTTTATCAGCATGAAGTTGGCACTTACGACACCTCCGGACATAGTGGGAGCAATCTTCCTCTAAAGTGGGCCAATAATAACCCTGCCTAAGGATCTTCTTCACTAGAGCCTGGCCATTAACATGACCTCCACACTCACTAGAATGTGCTACTTCGGCCACCTTCCATGCTTCGTTGTCATCTAGGCATGGCATGAGTATTCCGTTGAGAGCGCGCCTATATAGTTCTCCAGCAATGATAGTGTACTTTGAGGTGGCTCTTCTGATCGCCTTACGCTGCTTGGCATTCGCCCCTTCTGGGAACGATCCATCTCTGCAATACAGCCCGATTTCATGATACCAGGGTAATTCTTCTTCCTTCAGAATCTCTTCTACTTCCGTCAAAGATACATTCTTTAAATCCTCCTTCTCAACCCTCGCCTCTACAGTTTTCCTAAGGTTGGCATACCAAGGATCCTGAAGAGAGGGTGCGTCCAGTCTCTGAATGATGATAGTCTCAGTGCTCCGATTGAGAGGGAAAGATAAAGAGGAAGCAAACGACGCTAGTGCATCGGCAAGAATATTATGAGATTGGGGAGTATGAATGTAGATTAACTTGCAGAACTGCCTAGCCAGAAGAGTGACCAAATCTTGATATGGCTTGAGCTTCGGATCACGGGTGCAGTAAGTTAACAAACTTGCCGCAGGACAAGTTGAGAGTCTCCTATTATTTTTAAGTGGTGCGCGCCTAAAAGATAGGCGTGCTTCAAACCGGCTAGGAGAGCCTCGTACTCAGCGATGTTATTGGTAGCAAGAAATCAGAGCTGATAAGCAAAAGGAATCGTCACCCCTTCCGGAGTGAGGAGAACAGCGCCTATCCCTCGGCCTTGAGAATTGAGCGCACCGTCGAAGTGAAGAGACCAAAAGGGATGATGAGTGATGACATAGAGATGCTCATCAGGGAAATCATCCCGAATAGAGTCTGTGCAGGGGATAGGAAGATGGGCTAGATGCTCAGCAATGGCATATCCTTTGACTGCCTTCTGAATAACGAATGTGATATTGAACTGAGAGAGGAAGCTCTGCCAGCGAGCTAACCTACTAGAAAGAATAGGCTTTTCTAAGAGATAGCGAATCGGGTCCATTCTAGAGATCAACCTAACTGGGTGGGCTAGGAAATAGCGTTTAAGTTTCTGAGCTACCCATACTAAGGCGGCACAAGTCTTTTCCATGGCGGTGTATTTGGACTCTGCCGGGTTGAACAACCTGGAGAGGTAATAAGATGCCCGCTCTTTTCCTTCATCATCTACTTGTGCTAAGACCGCCCCTAAGGAGTCCTCAATGGCCGAGATGTATAGGATTAGGGGTTTCCCAGGGACAGGAGGTTGCAAAATCTGAGGATTGGATAGATAGACCTTTAAGTCCTCATAGGCCTTTTGACAATCTTTATTCCACTCAAATTTGACTCCCAACTTTAGCAATTCATAGAATGGGCAGCACCTTTGAGAATGTTGGGATATGAATCTTCTGATGAATTGCAATCGTCCAATCAACCCCCGAAGTTCCGTGATATTCTAGGCAGAGGTATGTCCATGACGGCCTTTACTTTATTAGGATCAATCTAGATCCCCCTGTTTGCTAACTACAAAACCTAGCAATTTTCCTGAAGAAACTCCGAAAACACACTTCTTCGGATTCATTTTAAGCTTGTGACGCTTCCAACCATTCCATAAGCTAATGATGAAGAATGCACCATTCAGTTGGGGTGATGAATGCCAGCATGCCTTCAACCGGCTGAAGGATTATTTGAAGACCCCGCCTGTTCGAGGGGCACCTGTCAAAGGTAAGCCTCTCATCCTTTACATAGCGGCTGTCGAATACTCACCGGGGGCAATGCTCGCCTAGAATAATGATGAAGGGAAGGAGCAGGCTCTCTACTACCTCAGTCGAAGACTAGTAGGGGCGAAAGCTAAGTACACTCCCATCGAGAAGGTCTATCTCGCCTTGGTCTTCGCGGTCAAGAAGCTGAGGCACTACATGTTGTCCCATGAAGTGAGCTTGATTTCCAGGGTCGACCCCGTCAAGCATATTCTCTCTCAGCCGGTCTCGAAGGGGCACCTCGGCAAGTGGGTCGTGCTGTTGAAGGAGTTCGACATCACTTACGTGCCGCAGAAGGCCATCAAAGGGCAAGCCATCGCGAACTTCTTCGCGGTACACCCCGTGCCCGAAGACTCCCCGCTAGCTATGGAACTGCCTCAAGATGAAGTACTGGAGGCAAACCAAGTCCAGCAGGCTGTCTGGCAGCTATATTTTGACGGGGCTTCTAGGACAGAAATGGCATCCTTTGGGTGTACCAAGATATGGGCCGGAGCCGGCATCGTCCTTAAGTTTCCAGATGGAGAAGTGGTACACACTTCCTGATACATCAACAAGCCCTGCACAAATAATGAAGCAGAGTATGAAGCTCTGATTATCGACCTCTAGCTTGCTATGCAGATGGAGATTAAAATGCTGTAAGTATTTGGCGATTCATTGCTGGTCGTCAAGCAAGTCCAGGGATATTTCGACGTCCAGAAGCTGAAGCTACTCCCTTACCACACTAAGGCGAAGGGGCTCATGGAGTGGTTCTACCTCCTTGAGATAGGCCACATCACCAAAGGAGAGAATGCTCAAGCCGATGCCCTAGCGAAGTTGGCAAGCTTGCTGGCAGTACCGCCTGATGGGTCACTCAACATTCGAGTGATGAACCAATGCCAGGTGGCTAGCATGATAGAAGAATGATTAGAAGAAGAAGAAGAAGAATTAGAGGTCGTCGCAGCGGAAGCTGTCAGTCTATCTGACTGGAGGGATCCTCTTATGCAATGGTTCAAATACCGATAACTGCCTAAGCAAAGGGAAGAGAAGATTAGACTGATCAAAACAAAGGAGTCCTATGAGCTCTGAAATGGGATACTATTTCAAATTATGGCCGATGCCAAGCAAAAGCTACTCCTCCGATACCTATCCATTGAAGAGGCTTGGAGAGTTATAAAGGAGATTCACGCCGGAGCAGTCGGTGCACACCAGGCGAGGTTGAAAATGAAAATTGAAATAAAGAAGCTTGGCTATTATTGGCCAACAATGTTTGACGACTACTGCAAGTATGCTAAGTCGTGTAAGAGGTGCCAGGAGCATGCCACGATATCTAGGAGGCCACCTGTGCCATTGCATCCTACGGTGCCTAGCTGGCCTTTTGCCCAATGGGGGACAGACGTCGCGGGTCCATTGCCCGCCTCATCCACAGGCTGCAAGTACATCTTGGCAGCAACTGATTATTTCTCCTGTTGGGCCAAAGTTGTTGCTCTGAGGGAGGTCACCGGGGAGATCGTCGCCAGATTTGTCTGCCGTAATATCATATTCTGGTTTGGCACCCCCCGACCGAATTGTCTCAGACAACGGAAGCCATTTTCACAACCAGAAGGTCTACCGACTGGCAGAGAAATACAAGATTGACTAGAGGATATCAACTCCCTACAATCCACAGGCCAATGGTCTGGCTGAAGCCTTTAACAAAACTCTTTGCACTCTCCTGGCCAAGATTGTTAGCTGTGGCCTTCCATTATTATAGTTTGGGTGAGCTGGCCTTAAGCCTGGGAAGGTTTGTTGTGCTACCACAAGGCCGACCGAGTAAGGGGTCAATGACCTAAACTACAGCATGCTTATGCCATGCGTGGGATGTAGGAATGGTGTAGCTTTGTTGTCCTACCACGAGGGCTGCATCACAAATCCATGCTCACCTCGTAGTAATGGGTGTAACGTAACCAGACTTTGTGATTTATTGTACTACCACAAGATCATAAGTGTTCTGGAGGCCGAATAAGACTAGAAATTGCAAGACATTGCAATTGACAAGAGTTGCCTACTCATTAAGTATGGGGTGATTTGTTGTGCTACCACAAGATCACTACTATAATGTTAATGGGATTCTAGTCCCCACTAGGAGACTAGCGGAGCTTCCCATCTTTACATAATGGGGGTTATGTAAAGTAACCAAAAATTAGTTCTAAATCAAAATAAAAGACCATATTTTAATTGAATTTCTATAATGTTACATTATGCATCACCTTTTGGATTAATAATGTTGAATCACGTATTGTTGTGGCATATTAGATGCCAAGGATGCAATGAATCAAACTTCTGTAACTGGCTCATGAAGTTGAGAATAGTTCTCATGACTCGAAAGGGAAATAGTCTACCTTCTTGACGAGCTATTGCCTGAACCTCCTTATATTTGTTAGTAAGACTAACAAGATGAGGAGGACTTAGCAAGTCCTTGAGAAAGATAATGCTTAGTGGTAGTTACTGTTGAAACTCCTATTTTGAGGATTGGCAACATTATTGTTTGACTTCGTTGACTACATAGTTGACTTTGTCAACCTTTCCTTGACATGATGGTGTATGTACTTTGACGCATTGGTTATGTCAGAATTGCATATAAGTATAGTTTGCATCTGTTCACTTAGTCTGTGTGTAAGATTAAAGTCGGTGCAATACTTAGTCAAGTCTACATTGAGTTGGTGTAACCTTAGTTGTGGCACGCGACTAAGTTCGTGTAGAGTTTGTGCATTAGATTAAGTCGGTGCAATCTTAGTTGTAGCACGTGACTAAGTCTATGCAAAGTCTGTGCATGCATTCACCAAGTCAGTGCAAGCCTTGTTTCTACACATGACCAAGTTGTTGCTCACCTTAGTTGAGTTAGTGCAATAGCTATCGCCGCATGCATTTGAGTCGATGCAACTTTTGCACCTTGCACATAGTGTCTGTGTATTTCTTCTTAGGCGAGTCGGTGCATAAAAGTTTTGTGAGTCTAGAGTCTGTGCAAGCTTAGGCTCATGGCATAATAAGTTGTGCATCATTTCTCAAGGCACGTTGAGTCTATGCAATGCTTGTACTCTACATTTACATAATCTGTGCATATGCCTGCGTGCGAACACTAAATCAATGCATCTGTGTGTAAATACCATGTTGAGTCTGTGCACTCCAGTTCAGACAATATATCAACTCCGTGCATTTCTTTGTTTCTTGTCTAATTGTCTGATGCTGACCTTATGACTGATACTTGACAGGTGCCCTTTTCATGGAGTCTAAAGATGGCACGTGATCCAAGAATGAAGGAGGTGCCAGGATTATGACACGTGAAAAGTAGACAAGCTGGGATGCTGCCACGTGGCCACTAACTCCAGATCTAGATCTGGCGTTTGGGCGGGAATCGTGGTAACCACACGCCCTACCTCTCCACTATCGCCTACAAATAAGAAGATTGTCCTTCGTGAGAAGACTGATCGTGATATTGAGAGTTGAAGTAGAAAGAGTAAGAGCCAGCACGATCTAGAGAGAAGAAGTGAGAGAGCAGATCTGAAAGAATAAGAGAGAAAGCTTTGAAAGAGTTCTTTGAGAGCTTTGAGAGAGATTTGTCATCAGCTTCCATTGATGGAGAGAAATGTCATAGATGGAGAGAAACATTGGGGAGAGTCAAATGCAAAGGTAAGAGGGGAGAGATGGAATAAAACCAAAAGAGGAGAGAGATTCATTTTGATGTCAGGAGGAATGTCTAAGAGAAGAGACAGTAAGGGGGAGTATTTGTGTCTTAGTGTCAGGGGGAGTATATGTGTCTTAGTGTCCGTCTGTCTGCATATGTCTATCTGCCTGTGCTTTTTTGTTGAGATATCATTTTACTGGCCAATGCATGTGTCCATCTGCCTGTGCTTTTCTGTTGAGATACCATTTTACTGGCCAAGCGATAGAGTCTCTGACTGTCTGCTATAACATGGGTAGCCATCAAATATTTAGGTGTGTTGCCATCATCAAAAAAGGGGAGAATGTTGTGTCTCCTTTGGATTTGATGATGAGTTCATTTGATGATGGGTTCATTTAATGATGGGTTCATTTGATGGTGGGTTTTGATGCTAGCAACAGTCTATGTATGGATGCAGTAATAGTCATTTAACATCTTGCATATCTCTTAAGTCAGATTGAGTCTCTGTCACTAACAGGTCGATGCACCTTCACACATTGAGATAGGCAGGTCGGTGCACATGTCAACTCTTAGCCTAGAAGGTCAGTGCATATGCATCTCTGTTGAGCTATAAGGTCGATGCATCCTCCACTTCTCTGAACTATCAGGTCGATGCACATACGTGTTACCGACCAAGAAGGTCGATGCACATATGTCGCTAAGAAAAGAAGGTCGATGCACATATGTCACTAAGACTATAAGGTCGATGCACATATGTCCCTAAGACTAGAAGATCGATGCACATATGCATCATTCATCCTAAAGGTCGATGCACTTTGTGCATAGAATGCATAGTTAGGTCGATGTATATTCATAGCACACTATATAAGATCGATGCACCTCAAGCATCATGTTCACTACTTGTTCTATAAGGTCGATGCATCTTTTACATAGGTTGGTGCTTGCAACCTGGCAGTTGGAGCAAGGTCGATGCTAGCGACCTAGCAACTGTTGTTAAGGTCGATGCATGTGTTGTGCCCCCATGTTAATTTTGACAATGACAAAATACTATGCTAATCATTGTTGCATGTGGAGACTATGGGTTCTTTGTTCTTTTCATGAGTCCATTGAATTTTTAATGCTTAAGAAGCATCAAGTCTCTATTCTGATAATGGTCCATGAAGTAATCTTCACTTGAGCTTCTCGTGAGCCTTTCTTAGATTTCTCATGAATATTTCTAAATGAGGAGATCTTCATTTTGACCACTCTTCCTTTCTTTCTTGTGAGCCTTGGTGTCTTGCAGGTGGAATGGCAAAAAATTCACAAATTCACCAAGCGAATAACCCCATTTGAGTTGAAGGGAAGATGGGGTGTGGCCATCAAAAAGGTGAGAAACATAGTCATCCATGTGCCAAGAATTGGTAAGAATTTTATCTCAAATACCCATGGTTTATTTCATGATTAAATCCAGTGTTTTAAACAAGCAAACCATGAAGTAAACATACCCTAATTGAACTAAGTCCACCCATGTGAAAAATGGGGTGACCCCTATGAAATCTCCTTTCTATTTGGGGTATCTATCCCAGATGGGACGACCCATCTTGCAAATGGGTCGACCCCTGTGAAAGGCAGATTCTGGAAATAGAATCTATTTGTTTCAGGGGTCGACCGACCTTGCTAGATGGGTCGCCTCACTTTTTGACTGTCGATTTTCCTCCATTTTTTGATATGATTTTTCTCCAAATTAGTTGTGGGATAAATCCTTTATCTTTAAACACATGTTTTCATGGGATCAACCAATAGAAATGTGGCTAGCATATATTAACCTCTTTTGATCACCTATTAGCATAGAAAGCTCCAATTAGATTATTGGGTCCACATAGAGTGAATCCCAAACTCAAACAACTCCGGAGTGTGTGGACGACCCGAGCTAGAGGGAGTCATGGGTGATGCCTCCATCAATTTGGGCTTCATCAGGGATCCTTGACCCGACCAGTAGTGGCTGTGTGAATTTCTTTGTCAGTAAATCCATCGTCGTTGTAGTTTCAAGGGGCGAGTTAACAACTTCATCCCCTGCCGGTAGGTTTGTAGTCATAAGGGACTGGTGGTTGTTTGTTATTGAGCTGGAGCAGTATTTCAACTCTACAATAGAAGGTGAGAAGATCTCACCCTCTTGGACCAGCGTATCCTCGGTGGAGGTAACCTTTTCTCTTTTAGCAGCATGCACCTCTTGATCAGTTTTGGCAGAAGCTTCCTTGATTGGTATGAGAGATGCTGACATTGTCATCGGAGGAGGGCCACTGGAGGGAGACAGCCCAACTTCTTCAGTATCTTCGGCCTCACTACTGCTTGCCGTATCAAATCTGGCATGAAGGGTCGCTTCTTCAAGATAGGCTTGCTCCCAGCATCGGCAAGGAGTCATGGCCTCTATTTCCAAGTCTCTTGATTGAGCCGGTTCAACATGTTCAGCTTCTGCTGGGTACTCATCGAAAGTTGCCCCCGGTGAGCTGTCTTCAATTGGGTAGAAAGCAGAGATGGTGTCCACTTCATAGCGCCCGTTGTAATAGTATTCTTCAAGGCACACTCTAAAACATGAATTTACAGGATGAGCATCTCAACATATCTCTCTCTTTCTTTAAAAAAAAGGGGGAGGGACTTAAAATAGAGGTGTCCCGGCAGACTCAGTCATTCCTATCAAAAGAATGGTTGGGGGCAAAAAGGTCAAATACCCAGCTGAGGTGAAAACCCGAAAGGGTGCCTTAGGCAAAAATAGGAAACCCCTCGGTGCGAAAACGCGAAAGGGCATATTGGAAAAAGCCAAAGGGACCTAGCCTCAGTGAAAACCCCAAAGGGCGGTGAGGTTGGTAAAGTGAAATAAAAAACTCTCCCTTTACAGGACATTCATACAAACGAGCTGGGTTAATGGCTCTGTCCTATAAAGGCAACTACATTCCAACAAAGTCACAACTTCAGCGATAAACCAATATGCCAAACAGGCGGGGCGACAACAACAACTTCAACTCTGGCCAACACACTCGTAAGGGTCGGCCAGCATCAAATTAGGCCAATACACTCGTGGTCGACATACCCGTA
The DNA here is from genome assembly GCA_024336825.1 of Amorphophallus titanum. Lineage (NCBI taxonomy): Eukaryota > Viridiplantae > Streptophyta > Magnoliopsida > Alismatales > Araceae > Amorphophallus > Amorphophallus titanum. The sequence continues at coordinate 5,192,374 of JANBPO010002302.1, forward strand.
AGGGTCGGCCAACATTAATTTAGGCCAACACACCCCCAAGGGTCGGCCAGGATCAACTCAGGCCAATACACCTGTAAGGGTCAGCCAACTTCAACTCAGGCTAACACACCCGTAACGGTCAGCCAACATTAACTCAAGCCAACACACCCGTAAGGGTCGGCCAACATTAACTCAGGTCAACACACCCCCAAGGATCGGCCAGCATCAACTCAGGCCAATACACCCCCAAGGGTCGGCCAACATTAACTCAGGCCAATACACCCCCGAGGGTCGGCCAGCATCAACTCAGGCCAATACACCTGTAAAGGTCGACCAATTTCAAGTTCAACTCAGGACAACACACTCCCGAGGGTCGACCAACATTAACTTAGGCCAACACACCCCCAAGGGCCGACCAATATCAACCCAGGCCAATACACCCGTAAGGGTTGGTCAATTTCTGGTGCGGACACCAGAGCCAGTGAGAGATACGACACGGCGAGCCGTCGATACCGTACGCGCAGCACCACTCGAGCTACATCGGCTTCCCTCTGGCTCGGAGACAGTCTGGAGTCTCCCTCTTGAGTCCTAGTATTTATAGTATTTATTGGGACTTTATTTGTGTGTAATGTGTGCTTATTTGGTTTTATTTGGAACAGGTCTGTCTCAGGAGTCAGACCGGGAGGTGACTGTGAGTGGCTTCACACTGTTCATCCAGGTGATTTTTTTGTTTTAATTTTTTTTTGTTTGTTTTTTTTGAAATTAGTCTACTTAGGGAACATTGATGGTATGTGATGATGTAACTATGGAGCTATTATTACCTCCCGATGGGGAGAGCTCGGCATTGGCGAGTAATGATGGTGCCGTTAGCTAGACGATGGCAACCCATCATGAGCACAGCACCTCTATCCTACCAACTGATGGTGTTAAGACGCAAGTTGCAAGAGTTCCCTACAATGATGGTAGGATTCTTCTTCTCTCTTTTTTTATTATTTTATTTTTACCTTTTCTTTTGACCATCTAAAAGGATATGTGCAACCTAACCTAGGTGAACTAGAGGCCCTACTCAGGTATGGTCGATGCCGACCAGTCGTGGGTTATAACAAGTCATGCCCGATTTGGACGGGACCTTTGGATCCACTGCCTGAATGAAATCGAACCACTTCGGCTACGATTGGTTATGAGGACCTTAGGGCTTACCCATGAAAGGGGTAGATACGACTACGCCACCTCACGTCGGGAGAAAGACACGCGGGTCGACAACCTACATTGATTGGCGTGTGTGATTCCCCGAACAATATGAAGACTGGCAACGGGGTGGCATAATTGTAGAGTCACACGCGCAGGACAGTGAGGACTATCTGCGCCTCTATAGGGCAATGTATGCAAAGTGACTCCAACCCGGGGGGCTTGTGAAGGTGAATTTTTTTGTATTATCTTTTCTCTTTTTTTATGTTATGTTTTTTTTTTGGTGTGTAATGCTAAATTCCATGGCTCGACTGCAGGACGCCCGTGATACCATAATAGCAAACTTACGAGCTCGCTTGACAGACATAGAGCAACAGTTGGGTGATACCCGTGTAGCTTTGAGTGCCCCGGTGAGTGTATATACAATGCATGCACCTAATTATGACCCTAGATTCCTGGTGTTCAGCCACTAATTGTCACCTCATGTTGTTGTAGCGTGCCCAGCTTGACGCAGTCTCGTCGACAATGGGGGCAAACAGTGTTACCTCTAGTTTATGGATCCCTAATTCCGAATTAGATTTGCTCCATGAGCAACTTGCTCGTGCCACACAGTGAGCAGCGGAGGCAGAGGGAATGCTTTCCTCATAGGTGAGGGTATCATCCTAGAATTTTCTTTGTTCATGCCTTACCATATATCTGAGATGGCAGACATGATAGGCGGAGGAATTGCAAGAGGCACTGGCCCGTGCCACGCAGGGGGAAGTCAGGATAGCAGAGCTATAGCAGAGCTAGAGGAATTGGATGGTCGTCCAGATGATGACTCCTCCCGTGATGCCACAAAGCTTAGGATCACCCTCCAACTAGAAAGGGAAGATAGGGAGAGAGAACGGGTTGAGAAGGAAAGGGAGAGGGCCGAAAGATTGGTCGAGAAAGAAGAGAGGAGAGCAATGGAGGCCCAATTATTTGAACTCTGGACCAGTCTCGGTCTCGCCGAGCAGTGGCTGAAGGATGGTGAGGAACGCTACTGCAGAGCACGAGAGTGTGACTTTCGTGTTAGTAGCTTCTTTGATGCCCCCGCAAATCGACGACGATGTGTGGAGATGGAAAGGGGAATATAGAGCGGTAGGAATACCGCTTCTCATGGTTTGACGACACCCTCTAGCGCTTCTCGCCCAGAGAGCGACGAGACGAATAATGCAGAGAGAGAGAGAGGGTGGAGCTTATGTAAACTCTTTTTTTAGAATGGAATAAAATACTTGGTTCTTTGTTCTCTGCCTCTTTCTTGCTCTCTCGAATCTCTGCAAACATCACTTAAACAAACAAGTTAAAATCTTTGCTCTGACTTGAGCCCCTCCAACCTACGGCAGAGAATCTACATCGGCACGCGCAAGACTACGCCCCTCCTCGATTTCTTGGACCTCTTGCAAAAACTCCCGAAGCCCCTCAAGCCTATGGCAAAAAATCTACATCGGCACGCGCAAGACTGTGCTCCTCCTCGGCCTCTCGGACCTCTCGCAAAACTCCTCTACTCTGCGGGAGGCCGCCTGCTCGCGCTCGTGAGCATCCTCGACCTAGGCACCCACCTCAACCTGGGTCGCCCGAAGTCTGCAAAGTTGCTCCTCCTCCTGTTGAATCGTCAGCTGAGTCCTCCGCCTCCGCTCCTAAATAGCATGAAGGCGGGCGAACTCCTCCTATAAAGGCGCAAGCTCAGTCATCGAGACGTCCCGAAGGAGACTAAATGCATGCGTCTAGGAATGCTACATCAAGTTGAGGACCATTTGGCCATTCCATCCCAAGAGCCAGAAAAATCGGAGGCAGCTATGGAGCCTCACTAACTGAAGCTAAAACAAAGAAAGGAGGCAGAATCCAATGGATGCCCTTTCCAAACAAAATGAAATGTACAGAATTTTGATGTACAAGCTACGATGCCCTTGCCTAGAGCAATGTTGTGCTCAAGTTTGTGCTGGATGGTATCTGCCTCAGCCCGTGCACGGCCGACATCAACTCAGATCAACACGTCCTAAGAGCTGGTCTACATCAACTCTGGCTATCACAAGTCAATGATTAGCCAGCTTCAACATGTTCGGCTACACACCTCAGTGGTCAGCCGACACATCAACATGTTCGGCTACACACATCAGCGGTCAGCCGACACATCTTCAATGATACCTCAGTGGTCAGCTAACATAATGACTTTTGGCCTACGCACCCCAAGGGTCAGCCAATGTCAGTCTCCAGCTATCACCACTCAACAGTCAATCGACGACGACATAGACGGAGGTATCTCGTCGAGGCAGGTCCGCCTCAACTCCGGGCCAACAAGTCTCGCCGAGGCAGGTCTACATCAACTACAGGTCAACAAACCTCTCCGAGACAAGCCTACATCAATTTTGGATCAATATGCCCTAAGGGCCGGTCCGCATCAATTTTAGCTAATGCATCCCCAAAGACTGGCCAGCATTCAATTTCAGGCCATTATGTCAGAGGGAATGAGATACATTAGCTCTGGCCAGTATACCCTAAGGCTTGGTTGACGTCAATCTCAGGTCAAAGTGCTTCGCCGAGGAACAGCAATGAAGAGGTGAGGTGCAGTCCTACAATGATCTCCCCATGTCCTGAAGACCCAGGAGAAATCTAAAAAAAAACAACGGAGAGCACAGACCGTCCGCCTCCGCCCCCGGCTTCGACGAACGTTCCGCGGGGGGCATTTGTTGGCAGTATTTTTTTACCTTTAAAAAAAGGGAAGAAAAAAAGGGGGGAAGACCCCGGGAAAAACCTCCATCCTTTCTTGGAGTAAGGAGCAGGGTGAACCCTCCCACAGCACTGTCATCAGCAGTAGCAGCGGGGTCAGCCTCCTGCAAGAGTAGCAGCAGCAGCAGGGTCTCCATCTCTCCCGGTCTCTCCCCCAGACACCAGCGGGGTCATCTCCCCTGGACATCACCCTGGGTGGACTGCAGCAAGGGGGTCAACCTGCACACAGCTCCAGCACAGCACCAGCGAGGTCTCCGCTCTCCCGGTCTCTCCCTCGGACACCAGCGGGGTCATCTCCCAGCGGGGTGAAACAGCAGCAGCAGGAGGCTCCGGCGGAGTGAAATACCCGCAGCCCAGGCAACCTCCTCCAAACAGGGAGCAGACACCAGCAGGGTGCCGGCGCGGGGGGGGGGGGGGGGGGGGGGGGGGGGGGGGGGGGGGGGGGGGGGGGGGGGGGGGGGGGGGGGGGGGGATGATCCATCCGAGCTCCGAAAAGTGTGGAGGGGTAAATGATGTCCCCATCAACTTGGTTCGACCAAGTAAAAGAGAGAGATCATTACGAAGGGGAGAGAACACTCAGACAAAAAAAATCAGAGAGAGACCGATTCGAAGAGAGCCTCCACCAATCATACTCGTCTGAGGGGAGGGTTTCTTGAGGAAGAAGCTCTTCTCCTGAGAGTTCTCAAGCCGCCGCTGCTCTGCTCGACTAAAGCTCCTGTTGCCGGAGAGGAAGACCATTTATTTCTTGGTTGATTAGGTGGGTCATCGTGGTTCCCCCCATCAATCCCCTCTCTCTGATTCCTCCTTCCTTGTAATATAAGTGAGGGGGGAGGGGCAATGATATGAGCCTTTCCTTCCTCCCCCCTCACCCTCTCTGGTTTTTTTTCCTCTCCTCCTGTAAGCCTCTCTGCAGGTAATGTGACGATGCCATGCGACAATGCCGGCGCCGATGTATGTAATCCGTACATCTTTCCCTGTCTATGGAATGAATGGTGTGCACGATGCATTAGCAAATCGCATGTTCGATGTCATCTATCTTCCTCTTACCATCTTTCTTCTCGCTGTAATTGTTCCTGCAACCAAGGAAATGACCACCGAGGTGACAACACCGGTGCGCCGAATGTTATCGATGAGGTGTATCTCCGACCTGTGGGTGAATGACATGTTCATGAATTGAATGATATCATGCCGTATGTGTTCCTCTCGTGTTCTACTTCTCAATTCCTGTGTCCGATTATACGTGTGTCCGGGTGTTCCCCTCTCGATATTGATCATGCCCTGAAATCAACAAGAGCTACAGAAATGTTCCCCCCTCCTCGAGGTTCTCTCTCTTTCTCTCTCTCTCTTGTAGTGAATCTGATGTGCCATCTGTATGTGGCATTTCTCCATGGTTGGGGGTGGGAACACATCCGTATGTGTATCCCCTCCCTGATATAGCTTCGGAGTCAACTTTCTCTTTACCTCTGCATCCTCATAGTGAGGTGAGGGTAGTGGAACCACCTCTACAACCTAATCGATTTGCATGCTAACCGCTGACCTCCGTGGGAGTTAATCCCTTAATCTCGCGAGCATTAATATGTAATCCCCTGAATAGAAAAACCTATCGACTAGGTGAATGTTATATGGCGTGCGCCTTTTTTTTTTCATTCCACTCGTGATTCAGAGTCCGTGGGCTTGATTAATCTTGATGGTCTTGCTCCGTCAAACCGGGGAGGGGGGTATAACCCCACTATTCCATTAGAACCACCATTTGGTGAAAAGGACTCCATCTGTGAGTGATGGACGACCCTATCGGCCATATGGTGAATAGCAATAGGGGTTAAACCCAACAATTCAAATCCACTGTCCTCCGGGACCTTGCAGTGACTAAGGGATGTATGCCCCTCGCAGGCTGGCCCTCGGGGTTTCCTTCCCTATTAGTCGTCCCTTGTTCAAATGTAGCATGGACTGCCTGTCGCGTGCCCCTCATAGGCTAGCCCTCGGGATTGTCGCTTCCCTTATTAGTCACCTCATCCACTTGATGTTAACCCACGAACCTTGGTGCCCCTAGTAGGCTAGTCCTTAGGGTTTTCCTATCCGTTTGGGTCTGCCAGCCGCCGTTGTGCCACCCGGCTCTTAGGGGTTTACACCACTACGTGAGTACTTCCCCGCTTCTCCCCGACCATCCTCCGAGATGGGGAGATGCTGCCAAATTTTTGGTGCCAATAAGTTAATAAACCACTTAATGACTCTAACTTAATAAACTTGTCCAATTCGGAACGATCGCCGCTCTCAAGTACGAACCTCGCACGAGCTTGCGACTCAACTTCCGGATGGCCCGGGGCTGATCCGATGAATAATTAACTCAGTCCACAGGTAGTGCAATGCAAGGGGCTGTTATGATGTAACAAGTATAGTTGTTGCTTTTGAGAAAATGAACCTTGTTCTTTGTGAGAAGCTCTTTTATCTAAGTGTTTTCATGCCTTTGATTTTCTTAGATTCTGTCACGTTCCAAGAAGAAGTCGTACTTGTCTTTTGAGCTAACTTCTCTCACTAGTGACAGGCTATGATGTGAGGATTCAGCTTGAACGGGACGAGAGTGGGCTTCCAACAAATGTGAGATACTCAGATAGTGTTAAATAAATGAAAATATTGAAATATAGTTGAAAGTGTAAAATCTTTCTAATTTTAGAGTTGGTGCAACATGAAGTCTGGACACTGATTAACTACTACATAGAAACTTAGAGTTCTCACCAAGAAATGAAAGAGCATTTGTTCTCTGGATCAACTGTCATGAAGAATACTTGAAGTGTGCCGAGAAAAAGAGTGACTTTTTGTTATAACGTACGCAATATAGTTGCATAAACCATGATCCTAACAGATCTGGATACTGACCAACTCAATATATCTGAACGAAGATGATCTTTGGCTATACAAACTAAGATGCAACATTTCTCTAAAAGTTACACTCAAAAAGGATCATCAAGTCACAGCTTAATTTTGACATCCTTTATGATCCAATCACCAATCGATCACTTGTAAGCCGCTTCTTACTAGTCTAGGTTGAATTAAGATCTCCAATAGATCCCAAAAGTATGATTGGAATTTGATCGGTTGACCCTGACATCACTTATTGGATTCTTCCATTGTGGAAATTGACATGTGGCCACCTTAGGTGTTATGTGCCTAGTTCCAAGTAATTCTGCTTAACCGGTAGGGGGAGATTTCTCAAATGCATATCCTATAGTACAATAGATAGGAGCATGTGCCCAGCTATTTGCATGCTCATTGAGGATAGAAAAGCATATATATTGAGAGTAAAAATATAATAACATGCAAACAGCCATTGCTTCATCATCACCATCATGCCTGTGAGATCCTAATTGCTCTTATGAGGGCATCATTTGAGTTCTATATCTTAGAACCACTAGTAAGAAGATAGAAAATGACTGCAATATGGGCAAACAATATTTTATTAACCTTTTCAGATGACTAGTTTATAAATGTTTTCATCCTGAATTCCTTTCCTTAGATTCTTCCATTTGTATGGGTGTACTATTTTAATAGGTTCCATTAATTTATGTAACATCATGCCAACTCAATCTTCCATCAGCCTGGAGGAATGAACAGCACGATCTGGGTAGATTGGATGCCTTCTCAATAGCATCCTCTGTCTCTTGGAGATTTGTTATTACTCCATCCTGGGCAATGTTTTACAGAGTTCAGTGCGGAGGCATTGCAGCTAACAAAAAAACTCAAGTTCGCTTCTTACAGTGATTATCAATAAGATAAAGTACTTCTGCTGATTATGAGTAAGAGACTAGCTAGCTCATGTGTTTAGTCATTCTCCATGGAAATGCTTTCCCTCCCACAGAAGGGATTGGGTAGGTTTCGTTAATATTGATATAGTTCATTACATGGTGGTTTGATGTTTTAGAAATGTCAATTTCATTGTGTTTACTTCTTTTGGCTTGTGCCTCTAATAAGCTTGTCTTTCTCCTAATCTTCAGTTTACAATTTACGGTCGACCTTGTTTTGTTAACTGAATCTCTGATCTGTAGAGATCATGATGATACGTTTGGACAGTCCGGTGGTGGAGTAAAGGACTAATTTGCCATTGAGAGATGGTAATCCCAAGCAATGGATGCAGATGCTCAAGTTTTCAACCCTTTAAAGGATGATGAAGACTTGAACAAGATTTTAAATCTGAAGCATCGAACATCAATGGTAGAAATTGAAGGTCGTTGCTCAGAAATTGAAGGAAGTGGTAATCACCGAACAGGACTCCCTGCTTTTGGTAACAAATATGAAAGCGCTTCTTGGCAATCTGAAGTCATGTTTGATGAGTTGACTGTTAGTTTGATTTTCTTTGTTTGTTTTCTTCTTTGATTTGAGCACCTCAATCATCCCATGCATCTAGCGTTTGACCATTGCCCTGGGATGGAGAGGGGCGGGGATTGGGAGGGGATCCCCTGGGCACTGTATCCTTGTTGGCCATGTGATTCTTTGGAGAGGGGCAAGGATTGGGAAACACCATGGCAGAAGAAAAGCTCGACTCCTTTTTTCTTTACCATATATACTAAGCTTTTAACAAGAATGAATTGCAAATGTAGGGGGCTATTCAGCGTAATCTGCTTGAAGACATACTGAAATTGATGGATCTAGAAAGTAGTCTTCGGATTACGCAATCGTGTTGAGAATGGTGAGAGGGTGATGCCATGTTAGATCATGATGTTGGGTGGGGGGGAGGAATTTCGGCCCGTAAGCACTATAGCAAGAAGTATCACTAGGAGAGTGACATTTCCTACCAATTCATTTTTTTGTTGTTGTTGCGTGGGTGGGGAGGGGGCATCATCAGTACTGAGGCTGATGTGATACAGTTTTGAATCTTCCCAATCCATGGTTTCTTTCTATATAGAAAGCTTGTCATCGCATGATTTGCAGGGGAATCATTGGATAACAACATTATCTTTTAAAAACATCACCACTTGAAAAGTGAACTGTAAGGGTCCTGTCTTGGGTTTTCCAGTTTGGACTTTTTTTGGTTCATGAGAATGTAGCTTCATCGTTCAAGTCTTTTATATTTTCGAGGTTATAATTTGCCTTGATAAATAATTGAAGAAAATCCTCTTCTTTAAGTGGCACAAGGCATGAGGCTAAACATATAAATGTTAACAACATGGGGAACAATGTAAGCTTCATGTAGAGCAATCCTACTGTATAGCTCTAATGACATGGATACAAATAATTTCAGAACATCCAAAAATATACATAATTCTTTTATAGTGAGACTGGATGCCTTTTTCTTTTTAAAATTTTGTGCAAAAATGGTCAACGCTTCTTTAAGGCCAAGTTTTCGTTGAGCTATGTTAGGTGGATACGAAGTAACAACTCTGCGGTGGGAATATGTATTGTCTAATTTTTATCTCAAAATGAGGCCTACAGCCCTCTCCAATATGTACCTGATGTTGTTGGCCATTGTGTGTTCAAACAAGTTTTAGGGCCCCAAATTTTTTTTAAATAAGGTGAAACTCTCAGCATACAAATTGTGATGGCATAGTGCTTTATGCTTTGTATGTTGGAATACATATAATATATAGATTAAGCATGGGAATCTAGATATTGGTACTGTTTTGTAGCTATCTTGATTATCCAATGATATTCTATTATGTGACAGGTAGCACCTGTGTCATTATTTGTTGATTTGTTCAGAGATGTTCTATGCTATCTTTTGCCTAGTCATCTTTCACTATCAATAAAAGGCTTGTTAAATTCCAAGTCAGCATGTCAAATGCTATTTTTTTCTATTGTGCTCTATTATAGCATGTCACCAAGTTTAAATGTTGGATCTATAGGATAGCCTATCATATGCAAGAGCAACTGGGTTTCTGAATCACATATGGCTTGGGATATCGTTGCTGATGATACATCTGTCTATGTCTATGCTAGCAAAATGGCGAATTTACATCTTGTGAATGATGATTTAGAAAGTTAGTATTCAGATTCTACTATTCGGGTCTTTAATTTTGCTGGTAGTGGAGATAACATTACTCTTTTTGCTACTATATGCTTCATTAGTTTTTGGTGTTTCTAGTTTTGGGCATATATGTTTTTTTCAGACTCCACAAGCAATGCAATGCAAGGGGCTGTTATGATGTAACAAGTCTAGTTCTTACTTTTGAGAAAATGAACCCTGTTCTTTGTGAGAAGCTATTTTATCTAAGTGTTTTCATGCCTCTGATTTTCTTAGATTCTGTCACATTCTAGGAAGAAGTTGTACTTATCTTTTGAGCGAACTTCTCTTACTGGTGACAGGCTATGATGTGTGGATTCAGCTTGAATGGGATGATAGTGGGCTTCTAGCAAATGTGAGATACTCAGATACTATTAAATAAATGAAAATATTGAAATATAGTTGAAAGTGTAAAATCTTTCTAATTTTAGAGTTGGTGTAACATGAAATCTGGACACTAATCAACTACTACATAGAAACTTGGAGTTCTCACCATGAAATGAAAGAACATTTGTTCTCTGGATCAACTGCCATGAAGAATACTTGAAGTGTGCCGATAAAAAGAGTGACTTTTTATTGTAATGTAGGCAATACAGAAGCATAAACCATGATCTTAGCAGATCTAGACACTGACCAACTCAATATATCTGAACGAACATGATCATTTGCTATACAAACTAAGATGCGACACTTCTCTAAAAGTTAAACATAAAAAGGTCATGAAAATCAATTAAATCAAACTCCTAATGTAACTGGGATTTTGTCGTGCCTTTCTCGTCAGCAAGACAATAGAACTTTATGCGAAGGAGGAAAAGAAAGAGATCGGGGGTGGGCATGATATCTCTCTCCACCAGTATAAGTGGCTAAGAGTGCTCAGGATGGCTCTCCTCTTTTGGGAGGGGTTTCTTGGGTTTATATGACTGTTCACTTCTCAGGAGAGTGGATGCAGGGGGCGTTTCCTTAGAGTTGAGGGCTCTTACCCTTCCCTTATCCACCAGCGTAATGCTCGGGCAGTTATGAACCTCTGGCTCTTCATCTCCCTAGGCAGTCGGATGGACAGCTGATCCGCGCATGTTCGATTCTAGTTTGGTTGTCCTTTCATCTCTTCTCGGCCGAGCGGGGTGCTGACTGGTCGGTAGCCGAGCTAAGTTCTCGCCTGGCTCCCAGGCCATGCAATTGAGGCTTCTTGGCTAAGTGGGCCGAGCATCTTATTGGGCCGCAGAGTTTTCCCTCTCCACTTGCCCCCCTACTCCTGAGCCAAAGGTAGGCTCAGAGAGTAGGAGCATTCGGCAGCAAGGGGGGGAATTTGGCCCGTTGAGTTGTCCCGATCACGCTTTTTGGGTCCCCAGAGGCGATTGTCCTAGCATGTGGGGGCTCGAGCGCCATGATGTCAACTTTTAGGGTGCTAGTTCGCATGTGCCGCCTCAGGATACTCGGGGCGGCGATGAAGAGTCGCGGTGGTTTGTTCTTTGGGGTTATCTGGGGCTATAAAAGCTATCCAGATTCTCACCCTCTCCATCTTTTGCTAGAGTTCTTTGTTCCCTGCATCCACGAGTTCGGAGGGGGACTTATGTCCCAGGAGAGGTATCAGGATGAGCGAGATCTAGTCGGAGCTTTCGCAGAGCTCGCCGCAATCACCGCGGAGGTGATTCAAGGTTTCCTCCTTGCGTGAGATCTCTTGGCCCCAGCTTTTCGGTATCCTCTTCTGACTCCTCAATGGCAGAGCTCGGAGTAACTGGCGGTGATAAGGAGATCGAGCAAGGGGTCGACAGCTCTGTTCCAGCACCAGGCCATCCCCTTTATAGCTAGCTTGCTGAGGCAGAGCCAAAAGAGCTCGAAATCCGATATCGACTCCATTTCTCTCCGGCTACACCACATGAGTCTAGCTTGAGTGCCCGCTTGGGGCTTTTCTGTAGCTTTCTTCTGGCGTGGAAATGCAGTTTTCACCTTCCTCTTCCTATTTTCGTCACTCAATTATTGAACTTCTACCAAGTGGCTCCTGTCCAACTGGTATCCAACTCCTATATCTTCATCCACTCTTTCATTATTCTCTGTCACCTGTGTGGTGTTGCCGCTTCGTTGGATCTCTTTCACGCCTTTTACGAGCTAAAAGAGCACGCTCAGGTGGGAAAAGGTTTCTTTTTCCTCCAGGCTAAGAGAGGGATGCGTTGCGTGAACCTCTCCCATTGGGATTCTTTACACAAGGGATGGAAGACCCAATTCTTTTGGGTAGGGTTTACCAAGGGTTCCGGTCGGACTTTCCCCCTTTTGATGAACTTCCACCCGGTATTCCCCCCAAAGTCTTCGGCAGTTTCCCCGAAAGTCAAGGAGGAGATCAAAATTCTTCAAAGCCATCGGAGGTCGATCGCGAAACTCATGTCTGAGGCCACCAGTTCCACTTAAGTCATGTCCGAGCATATGCATTTGAAGTCCCAGCAACGAAAAGTCCGTGCATCTTTTTGTCTATGCATAATATGTTCGAGCATAAGCATTTACAGTCCGAGCATCGAAACATCCGTGCATCTTTTGATCTATGCAAAGTTCGAGCACGTTCCCATACTGCGCGCCTGTTTGGCATCCAAAAACTCAAGTCCATGCATGAAGAAGTCCGTGCATGTTTTGCTTCTCAAGTCCATGCATATAAAAGTCCGTGCTCATCATTGCCCATACTCCAAGTGGATCATGGCATCATGCCGCCAACGACCATAAAACCCATACGAAGCCAACATCCATAAGTTAGATGGGGTTGCTTTATTGTGCCCTCCACCACACATATTTGCCCATGCTGTTCACACAGATAAATGGGGGCAACAAACATGCTAAAACACACTGGAGTTGATGTACAGTAAACTTGCAAATATACCCCGATCATGCATAGTTACTTTAAAACACTAAATCAAATACATTGCAAACTTACCATATGAATGCAATACAATACATCAATGAAATGAGCAGTTAAAATTAGAGAGTAGCAATAGCACTGAATGAAATGGGCAGGTTCAATATAATACAAAACATCAATATTGTGTTCTGAATTTAGTCTTGTGGACATGCAAAATGTGACATCTAAAATAATACCACAATCGTGAGAAGACAAAGCACCCCTAAGACGCACTGTCATAAGGTCGACCCGACCGACCTAATGACGAAGAAATACCACAAGAGAGCCTGGGTGGCCAAGCCCCCCAAGAATACGCATGTCCGCATGACGTCACCCTGCGTCCGGATGGACGAATTAAATTTGCAGGAACCAGAGGCTTTCTTGAATGAACGCACTGCTGAAGACTCACCTCTGGAGGCTCAGCAGCGAACAATACAAACGGCGGACTTGAGACGTCCGAAGAAACTGGTTACCAGTGGTGCTGAGCCACCACGAATTCGTGTCTTAAGGGACGAATTAAACTTGAAATCAAAGGAGTCTAAAATACTTCTGAAGATATACAACCATGGACCGGATCGCAGAAGCCTGAATATTAAAGGGAGAACAAAAGAAAAGTAGAAAATAATGCAAGAAGAATGAAAGAAGAAGAAGAAGAAGAAGAAGAAGAAGAAGAAGAAGAAGAAGAAGAGAAGAATAAAAGAGAAGCACGGGAAAGGGAGCCAACATGGTGTCTACCCATCCGGCAGACCCCTTGATCCGGCGCTCCCCAAGGCACCATCCGGCAAGGGCCATTAAGCCCTGAACTGGTAGGATTCTACTTGATCCGAAGGCAGCTTCTCACTGATCTGGCAGGGGCTAACACCTTATCTAGTAGGATCCCCACGGTCCCTGATCCGGCAAGCAACACCTCATCCGGTAGGGCGGCAGCTTCTTGAACCAGTAGGGTCTTGACCCTTTGATCCAGCAGCCCCTTGTGGAAGTTGAAACGGCAAGTCCCCAAGACCTCGAACCGGTAGAGCCTAGCGCTGTTGAATCGGCAGGGCCTCCAAGCCCTTCCATCCGGCAGCCCTCTGTGGGCATTCATTCGGCAGGGCGTGCCAAGCCCCTCAACCGGCAGCACCGTCTGCCCCAAGCAGAAGTGCTTGATCCGGCAGCCCAACGCCTCAACCGACAGTGGCAGACCGATCCGACAGAGCCTGTGCCGGTCCGACAGTGGACCTCCCATCTGGCAGCCCCGCGGCGTAGCAGGTGGCCCTCCCCCAACCTCTGCTCCTCCCATTAATGGGTCTGTTGAAAGGAAGGAGCGAGCACACCATGCGACATGCTACTCGTACAGCGCAGAGGGGAAGGACACGCCAGGTGTCCATGCTCGTGCGGCGCGAAGAGAACACACACGCCAACGGACGTGTAGTGTGGGCGATTATAAAAAGGAGAGAGAGCTCTGAAGAACAAAGGAGAGACGAGGGAAAACAAAGAAGAAGAGATGGACAACGAACGAACTGCGCCAAGGTGAAGAAAGCAAAGGGAGAAGAGAGTAACAGAAAAAAGAGAGGTGAAGTTTGGGGGAGGGGAAGAGGAGCCTATGCTCCATCTCCCCCTTCCCTTTCCTTGTATCTCTTCTTTTTTCTTACGTTTTGTTTTGGGGTTTGATCCCATTAGCTTGTTGAATAGCACTTATAAAATCATCACGAAGGTGTTGGCTAGGAGATTAGAGAAGGTAATTGATGGCTTAGTTAGTGGGTAGCAGGGAGCTTTTATCAGGGGGAGGCATATTCAGGAAAACTTTCTTGTTGCTCATGAGTATTTGTATGCTTTGAAGCAACAGTGAAAGAGGGGAGTGATTCTCAAGTTGGATTTTGAGAAGGCATATGATAGAGTAAATTGGAATTGTCTCCTTCAAGTGCTTGCTAAGATGGGCTTTCATCACTCTTGGATTTCCTGGATATGAGAGTGTGTCTCTTCCGTTTCCTTCGTAGTGTTCATTAATGGGCAGCTAGCCTTCTGCTTACTTCCCCAGTGGGAGAGGGCTTCGGCAGGGGGATCCTTTATCTCTAGTTTTGTATGTTCTGGTGGCTAAGATTTTAAGTAGGTTGTTGATGAGAGCCGAGGAGGTAGGAGTGATTTGAGGTTTCCAAGCCGGTCACTCCAACAGTAGCATCACCCACCTTCAGTGTGTCGATGACACTATCCTCTTTTTAGCAGACGAGGAGCACCAATTGGTTGACGTCAGATTGATGTTGAGATGGTACAACATATTAGTGGGCTCAAGGTGAACTATGGTAGGAGTCACAACGTGGGGATCGACATGGAGGGGTCAGCTCTTAGGCGGGCAGCTTCCATCTTTGGGTGTCAGACTGGGGAGTTTCCTTTCTCTTATTTGGACTTTCCTTTGTCTCTAGGGTCACTCCATTGTAGGGATTGGCAGGTGATGGTCTAGAGATATGAGTCCATACTTATAGATTGGAAGGCTAAGCTTCTCTCATATGGAGGGCATTTGGTACTTTGTAGTTCTATGCTTGATAACTTGTCGATCTACTTCCTCTCTATTTTTAGAATTCCAAAGATGGTGGCCAAGAAATTGGAGTCTATTCAGGCTAGATTTTTCTGTCATGGTAGTGGAAGTATCACATCGCTTGGGGTAGAGTTTGCAAGAGCAAGAAAGCAGGAGGTGTGGGCATCAAGAATCTTAGAGACTTCAACTTGGTCTTATTATGTAAGTGGCTATGGAGGCTTGGGGGCAGAAGATGGAGGATTATGGACACAATTGATCAGATAGAGGCATTATAGCTCGTCCCGAGTGTGAGATTTGACCCTATCTCACATGTACAATGTCTCCCCCATTTGGAGTGGCATCTTTTAGTGTGTTCACTTTAACAGAGCCAGTGTTCAACTTAGCTTGGACAATGGTGAGAGATGTTCATTCTAGCAGGACAGGTGGTGTGAAAATTTCACACTAGCGGAGGCCTTTCCGTCATTATATGTTGTTGCGGGTGCACCAGTAGCTTTTGTGGCTCAATCTTTTGATGCGCAACTAGCGGGGGCATATGGTCACCTACTTTTAGAAGGAACCTCGTTATCGGGGAGATGGACCAGCTGGAACATCACTTCGCTTTCGTCCTACAATTTAGACCTGATGTCAATACATGAGACAGATGGGTGTGGAGATGAGAGAGGGAGGGACGATTCTCAGCGAGATCGGCCTATTCCCTCATTTCAGATGGAGGGGTGCGACACGTCTTAGCACCTCAGGTTTGAACCCCCAACAGTCCACTCAAGGTCAAATTGCTGGTTTGGAGGATTTCCCATGGTCGGTTGCCCAGGTGTGACAGAGTGGCTCCTTTCGTGCAACATATTTCCACTTTATGCTGCTTATGCGGGGATGCGGAGGAGGATATGGATCATTTGTTTACAGGTTGCCCCTTTGTGTAGGACATTTGGGCAAGGATCGGCCAGCTTTTCCATCAGTCACTTGGTCATTTTGAACGGGTACATCAACTCTTCCTCGAGTGGCACAGGAGGTGGAACCTAAGCGTTATTGCTCGACGGCGATCTTTTATGCCGTTTGTGCTTTTTAAGAATTCCTTAGTATTATTCCTGTTGGCATTTTCCTTTTGGTCGGGATTTGCTGGTATTCGATTCTTCTGTCAATTGCTGAGGTTGCTGTTGACCGTTCGCGTTGTGGCAATGGCCATACATATTGTTACGATATGCTGGTCGTCCCAGCTTAAATCCGGTTAGCTCCTGACGTGTTTCGCTTCTGTTGAAGTCGAAGTGCTCGATTGAACCAAGTTTGGCTGAGAAGCTATTCGAGCGAACTAGGCTCTTCCCTCTTGGGTGAGCTTCTGTTAGTAAACTCGATGCTTCTTATGTCATCTGGTGGATCTCCTTGTGAGGGTGGCCGTGGAATTGCCATTTCAGTACCGCCTTGTCCTATGTCTGCTCAAGTGTGGACAATTTAATTAGAGCCTGATCATCCCCTTGTGTTACGGTTGCGTGGCCTTGGACCTAATTTCTGTGTCGAGAGCTGTTGAGTACCGTATTTTCTTCGTGCCGTGTCCTACGGCCGAAGTGATGTGAGGCTCATTTGTTATTTACAGGACGCAAAGGTAGGCTGAGATTAATGCTTTTTCGTGGGCTTTGTGCTGAAGCTGGTGCTCTTCTCTGTTGCACTTAGGCTTTTTCTGTTCGGTTACTCGCTGGATCAGTGTTAGAGGCGTGTTACATTGCGATTTTCTTTGACTGTGATGACGCCTAGTGTGTACTGAGATGCGAAGGCCGAGGTTCTTTCCGATACCTTTGTGCATTGTTGAGTGCGCAGCGAAAGTGTGTGGGCTGATGACCCACGAGCCGAGAATTCTTTTCGTACAACTCTGTCTGGTCGAGAGGATTGCTTCTTCTTGAGGTGACTCCGTCTTAGCTACATGTGCCTAGACGTTGTCGTGACCATGCTGTTGTCGGTCATTCCTCTGATTTTTGTAATGGCATTTGCTAGTGTTGGGGAAATCGTCGGCTTCCCTACTGATAAAGCACCCTCTGCTCTGTATTTATTCTCATGGGTGTTGTACTCTCGAGGCGTGTTTGTAGTCCTTGAGATGCGTTCCCTGAGATTGTGGTGTCTCTTGTCGTTTTACGATCAGTTTTAATTGTTGTGAATCTTTCCTTGGTGAACGGCCTGAGGCATGACTCGCTCTCTGTAGTTGTGTGCTCAGTTGCCGCGCGCCTTAATACGACCCTGCTTGCAGTGTGTCCCATAGTTCTGTGTGCTGTACGGAGCCAGAATCCTGCAAATGCTGCTGTCGTTGGCTATTATTTTTATAAGTGCCATTTTCAGATAATTTTGCATCTATGTGTTGGACCATTGTCTCGTCAGTAGCTTACTGTACTCCTTTTCCCGGTGGAGTGGCTCGCAACTCGATCAGATGCTACATCTGAATGAGGACTGACTTAATACTGTGTATGGTCCAGTGTTGTCAATGTTTGCTGTCATTCTTCCATGTAATCGTCATTGGCATCCTGTGTGCCTGGTGTTCTCTGTCTCCTTTGGCACTAGAGCCGATGACATCGTCAGGCTGTCAGTCGAGAGGACTATATTTCCTCCTTATGTAAGCTGATGCTGATGGTGCCTGTCACTTCTGTCGATTCGTTTCTCGATGTTGTTTACTCTGGCAGTCGTGTCTCTTGTCTTGCAAGACGTAAATGACATTGTCTTGTTTCAGAGGTGTCAGACCTGTGTTCACTTGTGGTCGTGCTCACTCCTGAGCGTATACCCGTGATAACAGCCTGACATTGTTCCTCTGAACTCTATTTCTCGTGTTTTGTGCCTATAATTGTCGGGTTGTTCTTCCCTGCCTTACCCTTGTTGGTTCTTAAATTTTGAGGATGAAATTTCTTAAAGGAGGGGAGGACTCAGAACTAACAGAATCGGATCTGGGTCCAAACCACTACGGATCCATTAAGACACAGGCGTTACACCCACTATCTCCGCCATGCCTATCCCCACTCCGCTCATCCACATAAACAAAAAAGTAAATAAAAAACAATGGCATGAAGCAAAAGTGATAAAGAGGATGGCAAGGGACTCTTGCAAACAAGGTGTAAGGATGTAGTGGGTGGTGGACCAACATCTCTGCTGCTTGAACAGCACCATCATATGTGTTGATTTTGCACTGAATTGTATAAGGTCCGGATGTTTCACTGAGAAGTTCCCCAGAAAAGAGGCACCTTGGAGCAAAGCTCTGATGAAGCCTAATCAAGCAATGAGCAAGTTGTGGACTGTCCTTGTTGTCAGAGTTAAGAATGGGCTGGGTCAAGGTAGTTCCAGATTGAGCTTCATGTCAGACTATGAGAAGAATTTGCTTGATCCATACACGACTCAACTTGGTTTCACATGAGAGATGTGTGAACCGTTCTTGGCATTTGGTAGACTGGGTGAACTTGTTCCTGGATGAGTTCAGGTCAAATGCATGGGTCAAACTGGGTGGAGTCAGTTTCCGGCTAGATTTTTCTTTGCATTGCCGTATACAGAATTCCACACCATGTTTAGGTCACTTTTTTGCCCATGCACTATGTGACCTTGACAGATGGGCAACCAAACTCAGTCTGGGTTGAGTTAGATTGGGTAGAGTTGGAGGTTCAGGCTAACAACTTGGAATTGAGGCACACCAGCAGTCTCTATTGTCAAGTGCTGGTCATATTGGAGAGTACAAGTTGCCTACCAACGAGAATCTCAATGTGCCCTTGTCATTTCACCTTTTTTGTTGTACTGGGGAAGACCCTAGAAGGATCAAAGGTGGTGGTAGATGAGGAAGTGGAAGAGATAAAGAGCCAGGGCTCCAGTGGCCTATGTTAGTACGCTACTAATATCCTTGTTTCTAGGGAAGTAATCCATCCTAGATTCTTTCTGTACTAGACAATACACTCCCCTGTAATGTATGCATCATTTTTATTCAGACTTCTTGGAGCTGGATTGATCATCATACTTGATCCATATTGGATACAATAATATGGTCATGTAGCAAGGCATTGTTAATGGAAAAAGTCGGAGATCATGTCAATGACTAGAATTTGCAGATGTTTGGTGAGATTGTACCAGTTGAATCTAAATAAGTCTGAATTTGTTTTTACTTCAAACTTCCAATTGGAAACTTGTCTGCCTTGGGCACAAGTTGATTGTCGGCTAGCAGCGTATCCATCAATCTTTGCATGATTTGTGCCTTGCTTTGAATTTGGATCAGGTGGCAGTAAATTGAAGGTAGAGAATATTGGGGACTCAGACATGTTTTGTTGCTTGCTGGGAAGGGAACAGTTTCTTGCTCCCTGCATATCCTCCTCTGTTTATGTAATAAACTTGGTGGTGCAATACACTATTTTTTGGGGAAAAAAGGAAAAAAGTTGCTCCTTGTATTCATGTGTGACAACTGTCAGATAGGTGAACATGTTTACATTTGATGTGGCAGGTTGATCTCATCTGTGACGGTAGTTAGAAAGACATTCTCTTGTGTCTGTCAATCTGATGTCACTTCAATGTTGGCTAGGTGTTATTAGCTTTCTGTGGCCCTAAATACAGAGATGGGCAAATCCTGCAGACAGAACTGAGCAGATGCCGGAGGTTCACAAAGTTTCCCAATCTGTGTCAAATGATTTCAATGACGTCAGTGTAACTTTGGAGAGAAATAGAGTCAGGAGAATGACAGTTGGAATGAATGTATTACTGAGTCTTGTACCTTTTTTAAGCTGTGATAGTTTTTCTTGTTTTGTTGGGGGTGTATTTGAGTGAGGAAAATTTGCTTGGTTCGGTGTCGGATGATGGCGATTCCGACGTCCTTTTGTTCCTCTCCTCAAGCCGCTTCTTTTCTTCTTCTATCTGGGCCTCGGGTGTGTATTGATGCAGAATGAAAGAGTCCTTGCATACTCTTCCCGGCAACTGAAGAAGCATGAAGAGAACTACCCGGTCCATGATTTAGAACTAGCCGCAGTGGTATTTGCCTTAAAGATCTAGAGGCACTACCTCTACAGAGAATACTTCATTTTGTACTCTGATCACAAAAACCTCCAATATCTATTTTCCCAGAAGGAGCTAAACATGCGGCAAAGGCGTTGACTCGAGTATCTCAAGGATTTTGACTTCACTATATAGTACCATCTCTATAAGGGTAATTCTATAGCTGATGCCCTCAGTCGAAAGCCAAGAGTAATATTGGCCAGTTGCATGATTCAAGAATGAAAGCTATTAGATGAATTCTCTAAACTCAATATTAGCACTGACGAGCAAGACGAGCGCATTACTCTGGCCTACATGAGCCTACATCCGAATTTGCTACTAGAAATTCAGAAGTTACAAGAGGAAGATCATGCACTAGTGGAGATAAGGGACAAGCTGGATGAGAGACCAGACTTCAAGCTGGCACCTGATGGAAGACTATTATTTCATGAAAGGACATGTGTACCCGACTATCCCGAGTTAAAGAAGAAGGTTCTTGAAGAAGCTCATCGATCGAGGTACACAATCAACCCTTGTGCCACCAAGATGTACCAAGACTTAAAAAGGACTTTCTGGTAGCCTAACATGAAAAGGGAGGTAGTGGATTTCATATCTCACTACGTGACTTGTCAACAAGTGAAGGCAGAACATCAAAAATCCGCCAGAAAGTTACATCCACTAGATATTCCCAAGTGAAAGTGGGAAGACATTAGCATGGATTTTAATATGGGATTGCCCAAGTCTAGAGGTGGACATGATGGGGTTTGGGTAATTATCGACCGCCTAACTAAATCGGCTCATTTCTTGCCTATCAAAAGCCGATGGTCGGTTGATGTCCTTACTGTCCTATATATTAAGGAGACAATTAGATTGCATGGAATTTTCGTCTCGATCATATCAGACCGAGACCCGTGCTTCACCTCTCATTTCTGGAAGAGTCTACAACACTCTCTAGGGACGAAACTCAATTTCAGCACTACTTTCCATCCCCAGACAGATGGACAGACGAAAAGAACAAATCAAGTTGTTGAAGACATGTTAAGGGCCTGCATTATCGACTTCGGCAGAAGTTGGCATGACCACTTACCCCTAGCTGAGTTTGCATATAACAATAGCTATCAAGACAATATCCAAATGGCACCTTTCGAGCCACTTTATGGCAGAAGCTGTCGATCTCCAATATGTTGGGATGAAGTTGGTGAAAAGTAAATTCTAGGCCCAGATATGGTGAGAGATTCAACTGAAAAGATACACCTCATTCGGGAGAGGCTAAAGATAGCACAGTCTAGGCAAAAGTCATATGCTGACAATAGAAGAAGAGATCTAGAATTCTAAGTGGGAGACCATGTTTTCCTCAAGGTATCAGGGCAAACTTACACCAAGGTTCATCGGTCCATTCGAGATATTGGAGAGAGTGGGCGAGATAGCTTACCACATGGCCTTGCCTCCACAACTATCAGAGGTGCACAAAGTTTTTTATATTTCTATGCTGAAGAAGTATGTGCACGACCCTCTCCACGTCATCGACCACACCAACTTGGTGATACAGAAGGACCTTATCCATAAGCAAAAGTCGATGAAAATCCTTGACCGAGAAGTCCGAGTCGTAAGAAGCAAGACTATCCCTATGGTAAAAATCTAATGGGATCGATGCTTGGAACAAGAAACTACGTGGGAAACCGGGTTGCAGCTACGGCTTCCTCCGCATGCATAACTTTGTTGCCCCCTCTCCTAGGGACATCAGTAGAATTATTGGAGTTCTGCAAGGCTGATGCCGTGTCTTGGCTCTTCTTGGGAACCCACATTTGCTTAATTTGCATTAATTTTGGAAGAAGCCTCCCTTGCTCGTTCTCATCAAAATTCACCCTCTTGCTTGCTAGCACTTGGAAGGTGTTATGGGTGGGGACGGTTGGGATGATCCGGACTGGTAGAACCCCGGCACTACGGCCATTGAAGTAGACTCGGATGTCCCCAATCAACATGGACTTCTCGGATGCCGAGAGTCGGCCCCGGGGAGCAGCAATAATTCTAGCTCTGGAGCTCTTGTTTCCCCCAGCGGGCTTCTTCTTATTTGCCCCAGTCGGGCAGGTAGTATGGTGAACATGACAGCTCACGATCATCGGAGTCTTCAGCCAAGTTTTGTTAATCCGGCCCACACTTTGACAGGCCGCAGCTTCATCGTTCTTCAGCCCTGCGGGTTCCGAGCCCTCCATGTGCAGAAGATCCACGAATGCGACTCCCAGGAAGTTGGGGAAGCCAACAACTGGGGGAAAGTTGCCAAAGATAGCTGGCACGGCAAGGTAGCCGTATGCAGCATGGTCAGCCACGATCTGGGGGCCGAAGACCAGTCCACACAATCCGCTCGTCATCGCTCCAACCTACAAAGGGGAGAAACAAGATGAACGAGTAGTTGATTTCTAAAATATTTGAGTGGGGGCCCCATGGTCCCACTATTTCGACGAAAAGATGAAGGGAGGTTGAGTCCCACCGGGAGTGCCAACTAGGTGGCATCGAATTTTATTTATTTTAAAATTAATTTAAAATAATTGGGTGGGCGTGCCAGTCACATATGTGACAAATTTAATATGCGCTCGGTGTGACTCGGTCAGTCGATTGTAAGAGTCGTGTCGGAACTCGAAACCCGCGGTACCGTAAAGGCTACGACGTTAATTACGTCCCTCTTAAAGAGGGACAACCCTTGATTAATCGCCAAAATAGAAGGACCATGGGGCCCATAGAATATATGAACGATGTAATTGCATACAAGCGCACAATATGGTAATATTTGTTCATTAAGCCGACTCCCGGTACCAGGCGGAGAACTTTGGTCCGAAGACCACCATCACGTATAGTGAAAGCCTCCGGTCGGGCCTTACCCGACTTTCCGCTAACCACCATTTGATATACCGGAGAAGCGGTTCATGCATGCATACAAGGTAATAATATTTAGTTTCATCGTTGTTTATTATCTATTCAATCTTTTATTTGTAGTTTAAAAGGGGGGAATTTCGACAATATCTCTCTTATTTCGAGAGTTATAGGGGCCTTTTATTTTGAGACTGCGCATGACGTTATGGTGCACACATATGGACTCATGAGGTGGGTCGAGCGTGACCGTATTCAGGTACACTTGTGCATTATCAGGACAGTGTATGCCGAGGTACGGCAAATTTGCTATTCAGGGACCGATGGAATGCGGTTGGAAACCGGTCGAAACGAATTGAAGACAGTGGATTATTGGCCTGGAGCGAAGCTACGCCATGACCATAGTGGAATGAATCCCGAGGTCTAGGCACGACTTATCGGGCACCATTAATATTCCCCAGACTCGAGTCTAGAGGAGGTTGATTTTGTTTGATATGTGAATGGGTGGCAGCATGCTTAGATGTGTGTTTAGTGCTAATGGGATTTTCAATGTGCATTTATGGGAATACAAGACCCATTAATGGGGCCTGTGAGTGTTACACGGGGTTTAATGGTTTGATGTGTTGTTTAGCTCCTTTTTTGTTTTGGTTTAACACGCATGACGTGGGTTGTATGGATTAGTTATTAATGGGAGCGGGCGCCCCCAGTTCTTGGTGGCGGTAATTCGATACTTGTATCGGGTTATCGGTACCCTGAGCTCTGGGACGTTACATAAGAAATGTCAAACTCCATGACAATGATGGCCTATTTGTCCAATCACCCTTTCAGGACAGGCTGAGAGAGTATATATTTGATCGGATCGGCCCTATATATTAGCTTGACTTCATGCGATAGCATGTAGTGCCTCATTTTCTTGGCTGTAAAGACCAGTGCGAGGTAAACTTTTTCCATTAGTGTATATTTTACTTTAACCCCGACAAATCTTTAGCTGAGGTAGTACAGAGCTTTTTCTTTTCCTTCTTAATTGCTCTGGGCCAGCATTGCCCCCAGAGAGTACTCGGTGGCCGCTATGTACAGGATTAGCAGCTGCCCTTTGATAGGTGCCCCCAGAACTGGCGGGGTGTTCAGGTATTCTTTCAGTTGATTGAAAGCTTTTTGGCATTCTTCGTTCCAGTGAAATGGGGTATCCTTCATCATTAATTTATGAAATGGCTGGCACCGCCCAGACAAGTTGGAAATGAACCTATGAATGTAGGCTAGCCGGCCTTGCAGCGAACGTAACTCTGTCAGGTTTCTTGGAGGAGGCAGCTCTTGAATAGCCTTGATCTTTGTGGGGTCTATTTCAATTCCCCTATATCTGATGATGAAGCCCAGGAATTTTTCACTGGAGATGCCAAAAGCGTACTTCATCGGGTTCATTTTTAGTTCATGTAGCCGTAGCCTTTCAAATATAATTCGGAGGTCTGCCAGATGATCCTCTCTTTTCTTTATTTTGACGACCATGTCGTCAATGTAGCATTCGACTTTGTTGTAGAGCAACTCATCTAAAATCTTTGTCATCACCCTCTGGTAGGTGGCGCTAGTATTCTTAAGGCTGAAGGGCATCCGTTTGTAGTGGAATATCCCTTTAGGCGATCGAAAAGCTGTGTGGATCCAGTTATGCTCCTCAATCTAGATTTGGTTGTAGTCGGATGAACCATCCATGAAAGGCAATGCTTCGTGGCCAGTAGTGGCGTCGATCATTACTTCGATGATGGGCACTGGGAAGTCATCCTTCAAACAAGCTTTATTCAGATTGTGGAAATCCACGTAGATCCGAATTTGACAATTTTTCTTATTGATGGGCACAATATTGGCCAGCCATGTAGTATATTGATTTTCGACCACGAAGTCGACATCTATCAGCTTGTCAACCTCCTTGCACACTTGGCTTATTAATTCTGGCTTCATTTGTTGAGGTGGCTACTTCACAAGCTCGGCACCTAGGTTGATGGCCAAGATATGGTGGGCAACTACAGGGCTGAGGCCTGGCATTTCTTTGTAATTCCAAGTGAAGCAATCTTGAAATTCTTGCAACAACTTTATATCTTCCCTCCTTTCTTCAGGCAACAAGAGGGCACTGAGGATGGTCGGGCTGGGATCATCTTTCGTGCCGAGGTTTATTTCGACTAATTCGTCGATGGTGGCTTGATCACCATCTTCTATTTTCGGAGGAGTTGACTGTAGGTCGACGAAGCCTTCGTCATCCTCTTCAATTTCAAGGGCCTCGTAGATATGATCTTGCCCTCCTTCGCCTGGCGGCGGGACTTCAACCTTGCCATCTCCGGAGCTGGTTGGCTATTTATTAGGCTTGAGAAATAGCCCTGTTGTTGATGGAGTGTATTCTGTGTAGCTTGAGTGCCTGCTCATAGGTAGGACTCCCTCGAGGGCGAGATGGCTTTCTTCAGCTTCTGACCCTTGCGGATCATTGTATGCCCATGGCTGAAGAGGGCCTGAGCCTTTTAATTCAGCCGATGGCTTTATTAATTCATAGTCCCCTATGTATTCATCATAAATAGCTTCTAGGGGGTCTTCCAGCTATGATAACTGTTCTAATTTATTGGTAATCTCTTAGCTAGATTTTCAATCTGTTATCACCTTGAATTATATTGTAGGTTGAGCCTTGTTGTAAGGTGTCCAAGTCTACCATTGAGTTTAGACTTGATCAGTGAGTATACTGTTTACCCTATTGTGCTAGTCTCCGCCTTGTTTAAATTGGGTGGATTTAAAATTGGGCTCAAGTTGTCATTAGTGTAAAGGGATCTATTCACCCCCCTTTCTTGATCCCAGACTTGCACCTAATAGTAATGGTGGTAATATCTAACCGAGAGTATCCTTTGTTGTGCTTTCCACAAGGGGATGACTTCTCGAGGGCCAAAAATCAGATATTGCATTACATGCAAGTGCTTGCTGACTTCCCTTGAGATGGTGTATGGCTTATTGTGCTTTCCACAAGGTCATACCTCAGTCTTGTTCGGTTTTCGACCCACTAGGATGTCACGTCTCGTGCCATATGTATGGCAGATGTAACCTCGGGGAAATGTGGACAGTCGAATATACGTCTCAAGCTGGCATTATAATCAGAGCGTAATAACGTCCACATAAGAGGAATGCATAGAGATATAGACAATAAAATCAACTTTTATTGTCAATAACGATCCAGACTTACATAATATTTGACTGTGACTCCACTAGACTCAATAAAAGGAAAATTACATAGTCTTGATTCATGACTGACTACATGGACTCAAAACTACGGCTTCTCTCGATCTTCATTTACTCTCGGATCCACCATTTGAATATTTCGAATCTGACCTACTAGTATCTCCTGAAAATGTTGAAAAGTAGGGTAATGAACACACTAGCTAAGTAGGTATCTTTGTATCAACATGAAGTCAATATTTAAATGATTAACATTTTAGCTCTAGAAGGCAGGGTAAAAGAAAAATGATAAAACATGCTATATAAAACCAAAGTAGCATGAGTGACAAGATATGACCAATTTATGAGAGCATGATCAAGCAAGTATACAACAAGAATGTAAGTTTGGCCTTTCACGAATAAGAATGTACAAGTACTTAACAAGAACGCACTTTCCCTTTTCATAACCATAAAGGCTATGCACTAGAATATCATGTAACAAGCATGTAATAATTCAATCATGAGATAACCTCGTGGATTTCACTCATTTATAAAAATAAGTACTCCCAGCGCAATGCGACGCCAATGTTCATCATACCCCATGATTTATAGTACGTTTTTGGCAATCAGTCGAGGGGGCTAGTGTCGAGCCCTTGGACACAATCAGTGCTCGATCTGTGTCTTCATGTTATAAATCAAGCTATTTTCAAGACATTCAACAAGAAAGTACGGCCAATAATGTAACAAGTCCAAGCAATAGTTTGGGATAACAATACCAAGGTAAGAATGTACCAAATAAGATCATGAGAGTTCAAAGAATGATTTAATACATGGTCATGCTATGGAACGAATTTGACAACATAACAGCATGTTCCTTAAGTTTCATAATTCATTAGATGGCTTTTGAACATAGTGTTAAGTTATAGACAATCAGTAGACTATCAAGGAACATAGGGAAATCAACCCGTGGGTCAAACCTCAGGTTAATCACATGGAGATAGGAAGCGATCATGTCTGGACCGTTTCTACATATGTGCGGTCATTCCACGACCACTATCATGAAGAGACGGTCAGGTCATTAACGTTTCTTGGTAGAGTCGACACCAGACAAAGAAAGAGTTGACGCAGCAGAATAAACTAGCATAACGCGGTCACGTGATGACTGCTACTCAACATTAGCAGTCACTTGGTTGCTGCGACTATCCAGGACATAGAAAACTTCGGTAATGTGCTTTCTAAACAAATGGGCTTTGAGACTTCAACCAGCTCAGCGGAGACGCGAACAACTCACCCCACCCCAGTTAGCAGGGGATGAGTGTGAGGAGAAACTGTGAGACTCACACTTTTCTCTCACATCTATTTGCTATCCCCGCCTTCCGTATTCGGAAATCAAACACGCTCTACATTCGTGTGCTAGAACTCTTGGAAATATGTAATCAGAATTGACTATCAGAAACACTCAGGTTCTTTTTTGCGGTGAAGATTTCTTGAAGACCATATCAGTCGGATCTCTCTGTTCCCTTCTCGATCAAAAGGGCATCCATCAGATGGAAGAAAACTCATTCCAGTATGTTCCCTACATACACAATTAAATTCTCGACCAAGAGGGCATCCCTCAGATGGAAGAAAACTCATTCCAGTCTGTTCCCTACATAAACAATTGAAGGTCGAGAAGCAGCTAATAAAGTGACGCTCATATAAGCCATTAAGGGAGCAAGAAATGCTCATAAAGAGTTTTACGTAAGCCAATGCAAACCTTTCCTGAGAGAAGATAGACTCACCTGTTGGATGTCGTATTACATAAACAAATTACCAGTTACAGGTTAACAAAGACACCAATATATGGCAGATTTCAGCATCAACTGTCCTACCCCACCCCGTTGCACCGGGATTTCATTTCTTGAGCGATTCCCATAAAATGCCTAGATCAACATTACCACCAGAAAGAATGATGCCGATGTTGTTGCTGCTATTCCAGGCTGGGTTGCGCCGGAACTTGTCGGATAAGACCGCAGCAAGGCCGATGGCCCCACTGGGCTCCACGGCTACTTTCAGAATCTCATAGCACATTTTCATCGCCTCTACAATCTCCCCGTCATCTACTGTGATTACATCATCCACCAAATCACGCACTACTGGCCTGTACCAGAGCAAATATGCACTCAGTTAAGCTCGCTCACCAAATTAAGGCAGAAAATCCACCCCAAGAGAAGCTGCATAATCATCAGAGATGTGGCTGAATTGATATTTTAATAGGGGAGGCTGTCAAGAATAAAATGTGCTTAGAACCTCAAGAAAATCAATTGCCAAGTCACAACAACTTTGGAGATGTGAAGACAATATAGATTTTGTTTTACTACACGTAGTTGAGGGCTTAGGACACACGCTGACGAGCGTGACCCTAGCTAGTCCTTGTTGTGGTAAGTGTTGCGTGTCTGAGTCTCACGCTCGGGGCGTTGTAGCTAGACACCTGTGACGCGGTGTAAGACATCAGGGGATGCATAAGGTCGTTCTTCTAGTGGGTGGTGTTCCCGTCACGTGACGTGAGTTGTCGTGTCCCAGGTTTCCGTTTCTCTTCTGCGAGACGGGATTTCAGGTATTTTTTTCGAGAGCGTTTCCCTAGCCGAGGTCTAGGGTTTTCGGTGAGCGTCACCGAGAAATTTTCCTAGACGGCGTGGAATTCACGACAGCGAGGTCATGATTGTGTTTCCGGACTGTGTAGTTTCAGCTTGGGCCCTGCTGTGAGGGTAGGTTTTCGCGACTGAGGCATCGTGTCATTTCCCTGGTAGCGTGACTAGGGCGGTTTGTGTCTGGTGGTCTCTCGATCATGAAATCTAGATGTCGGGTGCGTGACTTGGTTGTCTCCCGATGGGAGACCGGGTTGTATTTTTTGGTACAGTAGGAGTAGCTGTAGAGCCGAGGTTTTGCCAGCCACCGTAGTTACTTTTCTGCTTTCATAGCTAGCGTAACTTTTCTTTCCACCATTGTTTTCTCGGTTGGGGTTCCACAGGATCCCTACTGAGCGAGTGATAGGAGGCTCACCCCTGGTTTTCAGGTGTGGCGGTTCTTCCTTGAGGTTCGAGGACGTTGCGTGGAGGTTCTTAGTTGCCAGCTTGCCGGGCCGAGTGTTCACTTGGCATGTGGTACGTTATTTTGGCAGAATCTCCCCTTAGCTGGGAGCATGCCAAAGTCAAGAGGGGAACACATCCACACACCAGGGTGGGACGGTCCCTAAAAACAAGCCATAGGTGATACACCTAGGCCAAGTGGACACCAGGGGATAATAGTTCTGAGGACTGGCCTACAAAGAACCTCCCCAGAGCCAAGAAATTAGAAGAAAATCCATCGTCATCGCCCACACCATCGAGCTACTATGACCAGAGAAAAGGAAACGAGCTTCACCGCCGCCCTCGCCTCGTTCAGAGAAGAAGAGGAAAGAAGAAAGGGAACCTCACTGCCATTCATCGTGGCTGGATGGAAATGGGGAGCGTCGCGACTGTCTGGGGAAAATAGGGTTCAAAACCCTCTACAAAGGGTTTAAAAGAGGGACGGGGGAGATGAATCAGTGCCTGCCTACACCGATTCACCACCCCGCCATCCCGAGCCCGCGTCGACCCACCAGCTAGTGAAGAGGAAGGCGACGGCGTCGACTCACCCATGCAGCCCTGGCACCGACTCGTCCCTCGGCGCTAACTCACTCCTCCGCACCGACTCAGTCAGTCAAATCCCAGCACCGACCCACGTTCAATGGGTGTTCGCTGACTCACCTTTACACAGTGGGCCCTCAAATCAAGTGGGCCCCAATGTTAATAGCCCTAATGAATTGAACACATCCGTGGGCCCTGCACTGCTTGTCCCTTGCTCACGACACCTGCGACTGGGGGCATTTGTTGACACCTGGAATATTACTATACGGCAATCACGCCCCGAATGTGAGAAAGCCAAAAAAAGCTTAAAGAAGGGTCCTCTCGGGCTGTCGAAACCTCAGGTCACCTCACAAGAGTGTTAGGGACTCCACCTCGGGATAGTCGAAAGAAATCTACAACAAACCAGTAGTGACGTACGGCCTGCCCAACAAGTCGGTGGTGACTAGGTCATGTCGAACAAATCCTATACGTTGTTCGATCAAGACGAGAATGTACCTGGTGGTCTACCACCTGATAAGAAACGCTCCCAAGATGAACAGATGTCCCTGAATCCTCAAGACAAGGTCCCG
The DNA here is from genome assembly GCA_024336825.1 of Amorphophallus titanum. NCBI lineage: Eukaryota > Viridiplantae > Streptophyta > Magnoliopsida > Alismatales > Araceae > Amorphophallus > Amorphophallus titanum. The sequence goes on from JANBPO010002302.1 coordinate 5,222,906, forward strand.
AAGGCCATGTCAGCAGAATACCCGAGTAACACGATTCGGGTGCATCCTGCCATCGGAATGGCCCATAAGATGCTGGGAAACTACCCAGCTAAGGTGAAAGTGCTCCAAGTGGTGGATCACTCACTAAGGATGCCTTGTGTGTACATAGAGTAGGTCTGATAGTGCAAATTACAGTGCCAATGGCCGAATCAGCAGAAAACCCAGATAATCCAAGTGGCACATGCGGAATGTCAGAACAGGTCGTAAGCGGTCGAAAAGTCATCCAGGCAGAATGAAAATGCTTCGAGGGATAGCTCACTCGATGAAGATGCCCGACATACCCATGAAATGACGTTGGTGGCACGAACTACTGTGCCGAAGGCTAAGTCAACGAAAAGCCCGGGTGATCCGATTGGCACACGTGAAATGCCGAAATAGGTCGTAAGCGGCCGAAAAGTCATCCATGTAGGATGAAAATGCTTCAAGGGATAGCCCACTCGATGAAGAAGATCTTCATGTCATCAAAGAAGTCCTGACAGCACAAATCACACTGCCGATGGCCTAATTAGGATGAAACCCGAGCAATCCAATACAGATTCCAGACGCATCAGGAATCCCTCGAAATCATAAATCTGGGTTGGAAAGCAGGAAATCAACACTCCCAGGCTGCCACATTGAACTCTACACTGCACCAAACGTCGGGCTTCCTTCACTAGTAGTTTCGAGATGACAAATAAAAAAGTATAAAATTACCCTTGAATGAGTCGGGACGCTCCAAAGTGGGTTGGCGCTCTCCTTGACTCAGCGCACTCTTCGCGAAAGGGCGCCACCTAAGTCTACGCCTTCCTTTCCCTGGTGGGTCAGTGCAAGGGTTCTACAAAGGGTGGAGCGGTGGGTCAGCGGAGGACTTCCCATCCCGTCGCCCGACTGATACCATGTTTCCCTATAAGAAGGCCTTACCTTCGAGCGCAAGAAAGAAGATGAAAGAGAAAGAACATGGGAGAGGAGAGGAGACAAGAGGAAAGAAAGTGAGGGAGCACAGAGGAGCAGAAGGGAGGAAGAGAGTAGAGAAAGAAAAAGAGAGAGGAAAGAGATCCCCCGGGTGGGTCTCTGCTATGAAGGAGCCCCTGGAGAGTCCAGAGGCCCCTCCCCATTGTTCTCATTTCTGCCTACCATTCTATTTCTTTTAAGCTTCCTTGTATTCTCTCTTATTTGGTTGAATGGAATAAACATTACTATGGCAATACATTTGAATATGCTTGAGTTGTTAATGCCTTGGTCATTTCTTTCATTTACTGCTTTCCTTTAATTACTTTTCAGTAGAGTATGTTTCTCTGCCGAAGTAATGGGTTCACGGTCCGAATGTGAGGAGGCCCTATGAGGGCTATATCCCCACTCACAATCCTGTGATCATTCGGTATCCATAGCCCCCTACTCCAGGCCTGACGTCCCGAACGGCCACTGGACGTGCCCACTGGGCAATAGCAAGATCCCCCTCCCTCGGATCATATGGCGCCTGTGAACCCCTTTCAATTGACATGTGGACAGGGGTACCATAGGTTACTGTTCCATCGAAATACCTCTCTCTGCCAATGGTTAAGGAGATGGCCATTTGCCCTTTCACCTTACTTCATAGGTTGTAAGAGTAGTGGTGTACTCCGAGGCCCATTTTACTATCAGCATCATCTCATTCGGTTGTTCTATTTTGTCTCCCAGGGTTATTATGTGGGAGCTCCCAGTGTTCGTCAAATTGCCACGGAGAGACTTTGCCTCCCCAGGTGGGTTTACCCCCTCCTTCAGATGGGTGACGACCCACTTAGGATGACCACATATATGGCTTATCGTCACCTTCTCATTCTGGTGTCCTCCCTCATATAAATGAAGTTTTCAAAGTTACCCACAACATTAGTGGTCTGTGCCTTTCAGGCCATGGGAGAGCCACAGGTTTGTTGCCCCTTAGAGTATGTCCCGGCTTCTCTCTGGCCCAGAATAAAAGTTATGATTCATCCTATTATTTTAATCATTCACGAGTACATTTGTCCGTCCACCACCGGGGAGGGGAGACATTCCCAGTCCATCCTCGACATTCCAGGTTCCAGACCACCATGGCTCTCAGGGGCTTGCCCTTCTCATGGCATAGTCTCCTGAGGACCCTCCTTTTGGGGTGGACAATAAACACCACCTAAGTGACAACATCGAATACCCTGGGTTTTGGAGTTCTGCCCTGGACCAATGGAACCCTTAGCAGGCAAGTCCTCAGGGTCTCCAGGTCCAAAATGGGTTATGAGAGCACCGCACCCAACCTCTCTATATTTTAGGAGCTTCATTCTAGAAATTTTCCATGTGTGAGCCCTGTTTTCATCTCTCACAGACTCCAAAGAAAGGGGAGGTGCTACTCAAATTTGCCCAGTATTTCTTTTATGGACGTTAAAACAAACTATTTTAATCGACTGCATTCTATCTGTGTGTGAATCAATTTAAAGGTTACATGTCTAGAATTATGCGCCTGTGCTCGAGTATGAACCTCGCACGAGAGGCCATGGACTGTAATGAATCCAAATATAACAAGTGTCAGATGGATTGTTAACCCCATTCACCCTTAAAATGATTAATCTGAGCAGTCTAAAAGCTAATTAACGGGGTCCCTTGAAGCCTCCATTGCAGTAATCCCCAAGTCAATATCTTCATGGTCTCAATCTAGGCTAAAATATGCCTTGAATTAACCACCAGATTTCATCTGGATTTGTTTCCAGCCAGAGAAGTGCATTTCCCTTCCAAAACCATTGAGTCGGCACCACCCGTGTCCACCCAGCCTCACTAAACCCTTCAATACCCCCCTGAAGGCCCCAAACCGCTCTGGGTCGATGGCTCTCCTCGCCGAATCACTCTGGGTTGACACCACCCGTGCCGATCCGCTCAGCTCCCACAAATCAACAGGTGCCGATCCAGCATCTCGCTTCGTCGACCCAGCCACTTCGCCGACCCGGCTATTGGACGTGGAATGGCGATCTAGAGGGGGGGTGAATAGATCAGCCTCAAGATAAATCACGACTTATGTGGAAATTAAATCAAATATCTACTTGTGTATATGAAAAAACCACTGAATGCATAGAAGTCCCTAAGCATGCATCTACCATCAATGCCAAGCCAACAATCACAAGGAGACACCGAACACGACCCGAGCCTTTATTACAGTGGAAGATGATCTCGAAAAATGTGAACAGTCGGCATGGTAAGTCTCTTCCAAGCAAGAATAATCAGAGCGCAAGACAATCACACATAAGATGCAATTGCACGATAATTTATTCAAATTCTAACTTTATTTCATAATAATCATGATAATAATCTAAATACATCAATTAATCAACTCTCTCCCTCACTCAGCATATGGCAACTCTCACTGCTAGCCATGCGGACACTCGCCAAGCATTTCAAACCACCAACCGTTCTCTAGTTGGCATCCAGCACCACTTGATCACCCAAGATGACCTCCCTAAATCCATTATCCACCATCTACTTGATGGTGGCCAAGACCCTCCGCCTCCTCAGTGATTGTACTTGGGTGTTTTGATAAGTGGTGATAGGCAGATCTAGAGGGGAGGGGTGAATAGATCAGCCCCTTCTATGCAGAAATAAAACTAAGATAGAAACTAAGAGATGGAACGCTAGATAAATGGCCAGCTAATGGGATGAACACATGGGTAACAAGTCGAAGTGGTCCTACTCAAGCATCTAGCGACAATGCACAGAGGAGAGCAAACCACAAGCAAGCAGGATTTTAAGGTGGTTCGGTCTCCATCTAGAGACCTACGTCCACCCCTCACTCAACCGAGTGAGGCTTCACTAGTGCAAACATACTACAGCTGATTCACAGCTTCCAACGGAGAGAAAACCACTCTCCAATCTACTGCCACACAGCTTGAGGGTACATAACCCAACACCACAGAACAGTGAACGCACTCTCCGTCTTCCTACACATAGGTAGGGAGCAATGGAAAAGTGTAGTTTTGGGAACAAACAAAATTGAAAATTGGATCAGATAGAGTATGGAATGGAAGTTCGATGAAAACGTAGACTTCTATCTCGGTAGAAACAGGACGAACCTGGAGCCTTGGTTCTCCTTTTCTTCTCTGTAGTTCTTCTCCACGAACACAAGAGCGAAGGTAGACCAGCTTCACCTCCTTCACCAGGCCTGACGATGAAGGAACAACCTGCTCTATTGTAGACGTGTCTGTGGCACAAGGAAGAAGACTTCGTTCTTCTACGGGAGCTTCTCCGCTTCCAGCTGCTTGTCTCGTGCTCTCTCCTTTTTTTCTAGATCAATGCTTCTTCTATTTCTTCTCCAAGCTATATCATCTCCAGCCTTATCCTCTGAGATGTAATTCACCTTGGAAGGTCATTTTCAGTTTTTGCTTTTGCTTCAGCATATAGTTGGTCTTCTTGTGCCGTCCTCTCCTCGTACATAGTAGGTAGGGAACACAAACTGCAACATGGACTGACCTCTGAAATAATCTTCTGACATAAGATCAGAGTCTCTGAAAAAGTGGGCTTCCAGAAGGATTTTTGAATACGAACGGATCCTCCATGATCAGTTACGGATCTTGAAAAGGAGAGCTTTTGATTTTAGATCCATTCCACGCGAACCAGATGGTGTCAACACTTTCAGTGGAAGTGTCGGCACGTCCCTTCGTATGGCTTGAAGAAACTGGTTGCCTTCGGTGAGTAGGTCGACACTCCATCGCACGCTGGTCGACACTTGTGGCTTGCCCACGCTCATTTTGAGCCTTCGTATCGAAACATGCGTGTGAAGTGTCGAGGCATGCACATGCACTGAAGCACTAATGCATCTCGCTTGAGGTGTTGAGGCAGCATGCCATGGTGAGAAGTGATCCACGTTTTGACCCAGGCTGACGACACTATGGTAATTCTAGAAGCCAGATAGAAACGGTCCATACTCGGATTCCTTCTAGACGTGTCAAGACGTTGAGTGCAGTGTCGACACTCTGCATTTGCCAGAGCTCAAACAGAGGCAATTTTGAGAACAACTGTCTTCATGGCATGTCGGCACTTCCATATAGCTAGTTGACACTTTAAGTGTGCTTCTCATGTACTTGTTCAAACCAGAATTTAAGGAAAAGTGTTAATCACACCACAAAGATTTAGTAATGAATTATGGTATGTGATCATCAAAACTAGGAGATTCAACAATTCCGTCCATTGAAATCACATGCCCTAAGAAAGATGCCTCCTCGATCAAGAAATGAGATTTACCTCAAGTTCTACTAATTTACGGTGGGATCAAGCCAAGTAGTTGACAATGAGTAAAATATCCAGTACATTATTTCCCTACGCAGACCAAGCTAGCGTAGTATACTTCCTTACCTACAACAACAGTAATAACAAAGTAACTAATATGAAGAGGAGCAACACTACTATAGTACATAATAGAACAACAACAATACAAGGCACATTTGACATTTGTGTTGTCTACTGGCGTAGTGCCTGGTTCCTTGAATCATAGTCAGGGTCGGGCCATTCCTGTAGTTGAGGATGACCAACATACATATGGCTGCTATAGGCAACCCCATTTATAGCAGCATGTGCTTCCTCTACAGAGTGAAAACCCTTATAACGAGCTCCAGGTTATCCATTCACTTGGACAAAGTATTCGAGCCAACTACAATATACACCGGGTTCGCGACCAACCCACACTACATAGCATTTATACCTTACAATTTTCTGAACCTCAATTCCCTGCACTTTCAGAATAAAAAAATAACAATTTGGTTGGTAGAAAAATAGCAAAAAACTTAAAATAGAAGAGCGGGTGTCGATTTAACATGCAGCCCCTCAGGAGCAGAAAAAAGGGGAATGTAGGGAACCCTAGCCGGACGATCGTCACTTGATCGGAGCATATTGCAGAGGTAATTGGACAAGGGAAGGTGTAGGTGTAATTAGGTTCCCCAACCACCCTTCTGACCTTGCAATCTATCGTGACGGTCGCCGTTGACGTTGGCCCCGGGAATGCACATCCACTATGACGGCGAAGGCAACAAGCTACACCAAGACTGGCGTAGTGAAGCGACAATGAGAGTGTGAGGGCGTAACACGACGTCGAGGGTTTCGTGAGTGGAGAAAGGAGGATGATTACAATTGCTAAATCTCGTGATGGCTTCGGGCCTCAGAAATCCTTTTTTACGTATTCATGGGGAAATTGGTGTTACGTAACCTACATGGGGTACCCCGATTTATACCTCGATTTGACAACAGGCCAGTGGCGACGGCGAGTATAAGGGTGACAAATAGTTACCTAGTGCTGACAAATGCCCGATAGCAGTGACAAATAGCTGTCTAAGTCTAAACAATAACTTGCAACATTAAAGTGGTGAAAACCTCAGAACGTCGGCACATGAAGCAAAGGCAGTGGATAAGGGTGCAAATACCCTATCAGTGGTGACAAATAGATCTACAGAGCAGACAAATACATTGGTAAGGGTGAAAAATAGATTCTAGGGCTAACAAATGAAAAGCAGAAAGAGCTGAAAGAAGGATCTAAGTTCACAAGAGGGCAAAAATATGAAACAATTAGAAGAATAATGAAGGGACTTGGTCAATGCCAAGATTGTCAATGTTGACTGGTCAAGGTTAATGCAAGTCAAAGAAGTCTCTAGCCAAGCTCAATTTTTTATTGAATAGTTATAAAGTCCCAGTCAAAGTCCAAGGTCAATGAATAAACTAGCCATCACTATACTCCCCAGACAAAGCCAAGCAGGTAATGAAGAGAAGAGAAGGTAATGGCTACTCATGTAGTCATATGGTAAGAGTGATAAATATACAGTAAGGGTGACAAATGCCACTTTAGTGGTAAGAAATGCACAACTAGCGGTGACAAATGGCTAAGGCGATGGCCAAGGCATTACGGTGACAAATGGGCTAAGGCGATAGCTATTAAACCTAAGGGTGACAAATAGCTTGTATGACTGAAAAATGGACGATAACTGTGTAAAATAGTCAGTAAGGCTGACAAATGGGCTAAAAGGGTGAATCACAGGTTCAGTGTGTCTGGTACACGCTCATCATCTTAGGTCAGCCTTTGCACGTGACCCGAGACTACCCTATCAGGGGTATATGGCTTCTCCAGCACTTTCCGACATCTTCTGGTGGCTTATCATATACCATTGGATTCTGCAACCGTAAGTAGTGCATTACATAAAATGTAATGGCTACTGTATCATTTGATATGCTGTTCCAGTATGTTTGTGTTGGATGGGAAGGATCGACGGCAGATATGCGGGTGCTAAAGTGAGCCTTAGATGAAGGAGGGTTCTTTGTACTGGCGGGGAAGTATTATTTGGTTGATTCTGGATACGAAAATAGTTCCTCTTTTTTGGCTCCGTATAGGGGAGTGAAGTATCATCTTGCTCAATTCCGTGGTGGTGGAAATATGACTTACGAAAATAAGAAGGAAAATTTTAATCATCGTCATGCCCAACTGAGAAATGTTGTGGAGCGAACATTTGGGGTCTTGAAGATGCGATTTCATACATTGCGTGACGGCAACATGTATCCATGGCCAACGCAGTGCAAGATAGTCCTTGCATGTTGTGTGGTGCAGAACTTCATTCGTTGAGAACAGAGATATGATTGGTACTTCAATGTGTTGGTGTGGAAGATGTGCCAGAGGATGATGCTGATGATGAGGATGTTCCGACTGTATCATCCATCGGCCAGCGGGAGGTTGCTGCAGGAGAGTGCCTTAGGAATGACATTGCTAATAGTATTTGGGAGTGAAGTTAGACTTTATTATTAACTTGGATATTCCTCTCCTTACCATGAAATAGTGTGTGTTATGTTACATTTTAGAGATTGTAATATTTGTGGATATTCATTTCCTAAGTAGGTTTAAAATGGTGGATGATATATGTGGATATTTGGTTTCCTTTTATTTTATTGTGCAGGCAAACCACGCCCTCCCATACGAGTTGGTTAGAGGGTTGATAGGGCTATGATGAAAAGTCTTATACTGCCAATGACTAAATGAAGGTGGTTGATTGATTGTCAAAGTAACACATTGAATATCTTTACACAGCTGTGGAGGTTTCTCGGAGCATATATGCTGTGATGGATTTCAATTGTGAGGGCTGGCAATTGGGTTCACACCCGTTCAATGCAATGACTGTCTAATTATTTTCTGAGCCCGACATTTGCTAAAGCAGCTGCCTCTAATGCTAAACAATGAAATTGTCATTCTGCTCACGAGGTTAAGCTTTAGCTGTTGTTGTGTTTCACAGTCACCTTGTGCCTCATTCATGTCTTTTGTTATGCTTCCATAGTCACATTGTGGTATTGTTTTATTTCGCAGGGGCACACCCTCACATCCCTTATTGACATGCTCTTTTAATAAGAGAGTTGGATGCCAACATCGCAACCCTTTGTAGCAGCATGTTTAGTAGGGGCTGGCTGAGGGCCTTAAAGGGCAATCATGTAAATATTTGTATTGACCATCACATTGAGAAGGTGGTTGATTGAATGTCATAGCAACACAATGAATATCTATACACAGCTGTGGAGGTTCCTCGGAGCACATACGTTGTGATGGGTTTGAATTGTTACGGCTGACATGCCAGTCAACACCTTGCAATGCTATGACTGTTCATATAGGCTGAGCCCCCTACTTGCCAAAGCAAGTACATGTCTGAATTTTGGAAGAGCTGATGTTGCATGTTTTTTTTGTGATGCCTTCACATGGCCTATGACTAGCATTGTGATCCATCTGAAAAATGAGTTTAGGTGATTTAGTTTTAAATGTGTCTGTGGGTTTCATTGGCACCATTTAAAGTGAATGTGGTTGATTGACTGTCATAGCAACACAATGGACATCTTGATATAGCTGTGGAGGTTATTCGGAGCACATATGCTGATGGATTTGAATTGTGAGGGCTGGTAATTAGGATAACACCGGTTCACTTCTATGATTGTTCAAATTTTTCTGAGCCCAACAATTTCCTAATTTCGAGGATGAAATTTGTTTAAGGGAGGAGGGCTGTAATGTCCCGGGTGTTTCGGATATTTTTCGGATCAGGATCCGTGGGTTTCGGATCACTTTCGGAAGTCCCGAAGAGTATTTTATGGTTTACGTGTGTTTTTCCCTAACGAGCCTTTAGAACCCTGTACATGGTAAACCGTTGCGTTCTTTGACTCCGGGACGTTACCAGTGCGTCAAACGTGTTTCGAGGGTCAGGAAAATACTTTTTTCCAATTTTTCACATTTTTCAGATTCTTTGGATTTCTATATATTAAACCCCATTTTCTTTTTCTTTTTCTTTTTCTTCTTTCTTTCTTCCCATCCCTTCTCTCCCGTGAGAACCCCCACTTCCCCATTTTTGACCGTTGCAACCCCTTTCCCGTCTGAGCGACCGCAGCACCCTTTCCTCCTCCGGTTGCAGACGACGGACTAAGGTGGCGACGTGGTGACGACAGAGGTGATGAGGCAAGTGTGACGGTGGTGATCTCGGTGCGGGGGCGTGGCATTGTGGTTTGAACGAGATTAGGCGATCGGCGGCGATTTGAAGGTTTTCGAGCTTCCTTGAGGTAGAGGGATGGATCCCTCCTCTTTGTATTCCCATTCCCGTGATTTCTAGGTTGAGGAGAGGTCGAGAGGGACTTGTTTTGTGCCGGGGTGAGAAAATGCATGATTTGGGGTTTGAGCGCCGGATCTAGCATTTTGTGAGGTTTTTGGTCGTTTGTTGGGCTCCATTTGATGCTAGAGGGCCAGGGGTAGGGTTACCCTTTGTATTCCCCTTCACCTAGGGGTGAATGGAGAGTGGATCAAGCTTTCCCCATAGGTGTACTCCGTTTTGGCTCGATTTTATATCGCAGTAATAATAGGGGTCACGTTCTTGAGGAACGCGATGTGTTGTATGGTCGAGTTCATTAGGGAAGATGAATAGTATGGCGGTGGAGATCACGCATGGTTGACCGGTCACGTATGTCAAATATTGCTCCCATCGACCTAGGCGTGTTCCGCTCAGATCACGCCACTCTCAGAGGGCACATTTTGTTGAACATGCCTCCCCTGGGGATCGCGTTCTGCCTGGATCGCACCACCCAGAGAGGTCACATTCCCACGGGATCGCGACACCTCTGGGGGGCACGTTCATGATTGTGCCACTTCTGAGGGGCGCGTTCGTGTTTCTGTTCCGTAGTGTCTTACTCTAGATGATTTATGCCCCAGTGAACCTGGGACTCACCCCTCTGTTGGTGTTCGGGCTCGACGGAGGCCTCGAGCATCCTGTGAGAGCCGTGCGGGCACTAAGGGGTCTCGAGGGCGTGGTTTCACCTCGATTTGTATGCCCATCTATTTCAGGGGTTGTTGGACCCTATTATCATCTCAGTTTTTATCCTCTGCTGGCCTGCGTCATCGAGAGTCGGTGTGGTGTGGAGGGTCATTTCAGCCCCTCGTCAGTGTCACTAGCTGTGATTTCTATGAGTTAGAGTCTTACCTCCAGTGACCCATCCACTAGCTAGCTTTCCTACGCATACGTGTGCGGACCCACTTGGGAGTGGTGGAGAGCATGACCCGAAGAGATGATTTTTAGGCTGGTTACCATAGGGCCCCTTCGCGTAGTCTGAGTCGGGGCTTTGGAGAAGAACCAGCTAGAGAGCCTAACCTAGGACGCATGGTCTGTATGTGCACATGTGGTTGGGGGCTTCGAACCCACGTCGACGAGCGTGACCCTAGCTAGTCCTTGTTCGTGGTACTTGTTGTGTGTCTCAGTCTCCGCCTGGGATGTGCTGGAGACACTGGGGCACGGTGTAAGACGTCAGGGGATGCATTTGGTCTTGCTTCTAGTGGGTGGTGCTCCTGTCTTTTGGCAAGTACAGAGAAAAATATAAAAAAAATAGGGAGAGATAGGGATTAGGGACTAATAATAATAATATATATATTTGTATATATTAACACCTGCGTGTGTATATCTATGGTTGAGAGAGATAGAGAGAAGAGAGAGTTGGAGAGAGAAGGGAGATAGAGAGAGAGAGGATGTTAGAGCATGAGAGAGATGGAGAGAAGAGAGAGGAAGAGGACGGAGGGTGGGTGTCGCGTGTGGGTTACGGTGAGAGGGAGAGGTCACGGGGGATACGTGCATGGGGTAGGGGGGTGGTGAACGGTGGTTACCGGTGGCGTCATGGGTTAGAGAGAGGGAGGTGGGGAAAGAGATGGGTTGTGATGGAGAGAGGGGGAGGTAGGTGGGGGGTGCTGGCAGTGTCGACATGGGTGGCAGGTGTGGCCATCCGGAGGTGAGAGGGAGAGAGACGACGTTGGCAGAGGCGAAGTGCAGAGGGGGAGAAAAAGAGAGAGTGGAAGATGGGGTGGTGATGTAGTGCAGTTGGGAAGGGGGAGGACGACGACGATAGTGAGGGGAGGTGGAGATGGAGGTGGTGGCATCGACGTGGGGTTAGAGAGAGGGAGAGGGGAGGCGGTGGTGTGCCGAGGGAAAGAGAGGGAGACGATGGGAGAAGAGAGGAGGGGAGAGGGGACAGACATGAAGGGTGTGAGGGGATGATGCCGGACGTGGGATGGGTGCAAGGTTGGCATCGCGGGCCTTATGGGTGTCACTCAGGTGGCACATGCAAGGAGAGAAGGTGAGAGGGAGAGGGAGTGCGACGGCGGGGAGATGGGTGAAGAGGAGGAGTTGGGTCTGCTATGCTCTAGGGTCGTCCGCAAGTGGGAGAGAGTAGAGGGAGCTAAGAGAAAGGGGGAGAGGGTTATGTCTGCGGTGGAGGGAATGGGAGGCCGATGGCTTGGGCTGCCGCGGCAGTGTGGGTGAGGGGGTGAGAGATGGAGGGTTAGAGAGAGAGAGGGGGAGTGGCGGTGGTGGTTAGCAGAGAGGAGGCGATGGCCGGTGCAGGATGGCGAGAGGGAGGCGTGCAGGGAGTAAAGGAGGGTGGTTGAGAGAGAGAGAGAGAGCAGGAGAGGTGCGGCCGGTGGAGCGTGAGAGAGAGGGAGGGAGGAGGGGTTCGCGGCTGCGTAAGTGGGGAGAAAGGGAGAGAGAGAGAGGATGACCGGCGCAGTGGAGGTGTGCTGGCGGGGGTCGCGTGTATGCCGGAGAGGGAGACGAAGTGAGGGGGTTAGAGAGAAAGAGAACGGAGGCCGGAGAAGGAGTTAACGGAGGCGGAGGTGTTACGTGGGAAGCACAGTGAAAGCGAGAGAGAAGTGCAGTGTGGTGTGTGTGTGTATCGGAGAGAGGGAGGGAGCGGCTGGTGTAATGGAGGGAGAGGGGAGTTAGCGGGTCTGCTAAGCTCCTGCGGAGGGGGGTGGCGAGAAACGTGTGCGGCTGCCGACGGTGGCGAGGGTTGGCATGGAGGAGAGGAGGTCAGCGATGGGAGAGGAGAGAGAGAATGGTGCAAGTGAGGCCGCCGGCCGGAGGTGGTAGCGAGAGAGGAAGAGAGAGGGAGCGTGGGGCGACGAGGTGAACCGGTGGGACGTCCGCAGAGGGCGACCCGGTAGGTTGGCGGAGGTGAGGAGGGGAGCTACGGTGGTGAGAGAAAGATAGAGAGAGGGAGGTTCGCTGGGCTCTGCGGGTAGAAGAGAGAGCAGAGGGATGGGGAGAGGGAGAGGGGTTTCGCTGGCCGCCTCCGTGAAGGGTCGTCTGGAGAAGGAGGTAATGGGGGTGGCAGCCGCTGGGTAGTGTGGGTGGCCAGAGAGGAAAGAGGGAGGTGGGGGTTCTCTACGCGGTCCCGTTGCGTGAGAGAGGGAGAGGTTGAATGTAATGATGATGATTATGAATGACTAAAGGATTGGGTTTATTGATATATTGCGCGCTCTGTCTTTGTGTAGAATGCATTACGCTCTAATTGACATGAATGATATAAACTCGTCACGTTCTCCGGGTAATCTTCCGCGCTCGGGCGTGACATAACATTTATAGTCACCCCATTCATCACATAATAAAACAGAAACCTGTGCACTTTTGTCACCTCATTTCGACTTCTGCCTTTTGGATAGATTAGTGTAGTGAACATATGATGCAAAATACGCTGCAAAATACACTGTAATGGAGGGAAGTCGTTGGAATTCAGCGTGATCAAATTGCTAACTCCATGCACATTTTCGCTACAGGTCATGAGGATGAAGGTTTTCGAAACGTGGCCATGACCAAATACCATATTTGCACCCCTGGCTGAAACTTCTAAGGCCCTCTCAAATAAGTTTGGATCGACCGTAATCTCGACCCCTTTGACCACAGTGCACAACTGGTCATTCCTCATATTTAAATTTCCATAGAACTGTTGAATAAGGCTTGGATAATATATGGTATATCTTGTCACAAAATCAATCCAACCATCCTGAACCTCAAAAATAGCACCTAGATTAGGGAAGAGTTCATTCATCTCACCAAAATCAACCAGATGGGGGTCGAATATTGGCCGTGGGCACATCGGCGGTGCCCGTGGAGGTGCGGCTGCCCGCTGGGGTGGAGGAACCGGGTCCTCTCCTCTCCTAGCATTGGATTCCCTCTGGTAGATCTCTGAGAGCTTCTTCTAGGCACCATCTAGACAAGAAATCGTGGTGGAGTTTTTATCGATTTAAACAGATATGATGAAATGACAACTTAGAAACTCAGATCTGTTATGTTACAGATTAGATCTATCAAGATCTACCAAGCACAATAATTGGTTATGCTAAATCTGAATGACAAAATATGTATGCACGCACGATTACACAGAATGGGGATAGAAGAAATGGACCAAACCACATAATCCAAGCCACAAGGCAAGGGAATTTTTAAGGTGGTTCGAGACCACAACGGGCTCCCTACGTCCACCCCTCACCAAATTCGGTGAGGTTTCACTCGGGGATAAATCTCCAAATGGAGATGATGCTCCAAACACACACGGGACGACGCCCACACACACACACGAGGATAAATCTCCAACACGGAGACGATGCTCCAACACACACACGGAGTCAAACTCCAACACACACACGTAGGGTGATGCCTACGCAATCACATGGGAGTAAACTCCCAACCACACACGGGGAACACACCCCAAAGTATGCCCAAGTACACATGCGGATATGCTCCGCACAAAACAACACAAACGTGTCAACACAAACACTCGGAGAACTCTTTCTCCGAACACCCACACATAATATTCTTTCAGAAATGTATGAATCCTAGACAAATAGATACAATGAACCTCAAACAAAGTCTAAAGAGTGAAATGAATAAGATATAGCATGTATAGAGCTCCCCCTTCTTCGATTCTTCCGGTTCTTCTTGGTTCATTGTCGGATGGTGGCGATTTTGGTGTCATCTTGTTCCTCTTCTCGAGCCACTCATCTTTCTCTTCTTCCTCGAGCTCCAAAAATAACTCCAAGTAGATTAAGACCACCTTGCAAGAGCTCCTCCCTCCTTTTCCCCCTTTTCTTCTCCTATAAGATAGAAAATATAAACTGATTAGGTTAAAACACCTAAATTCGTAGGTCATATATATATACAATAAAGGGTGGACAAAGGACACATAAACCCTCCCAATACATGTTAGAAACACCCTAATATGTTTAGAAACCTTTGGGGGGTAGTATGGTAAAGTTTGGTAGGGTTTAGAATGTGTTTAAATACTTTTCGCAAGACCTGCTGCATGGCCAACGGAACCATCCCAGTCTGAGGAAGTCCTCGACACCTCGCCAACTCTAACTCTAGCGCGACGGTGGCTTGATATGCAGAATCCAACTCAGCTACACGAGTAGCAAACAGCAGCCGACTCAATTCCGCTTTTAGTCTGGGCAAAAACTGCTGAGTCCTCACAGTCTCATCGGTAAAGATATGGGGTGCATACCAGCCCAACTCAATGAACTTATCTCGATATTACAGCACTGATATCTCGCCCTACGTCAGCTCCAAAAACTGGTACATCTTGGCTAACTTCAGGCAGGCTGGAGTGGAGACACGTTCGAATGCAGCAATGAACTCCGCCCATATGATCTGTCGAAGTAGACGGGAACAGAAGGCAACCTCCCACTCTGAGGTCCACCACGTGCATGAAGTACCTTGAAGTTGATAAGAAGCCAACATAACCCTTTCATCCTCAGCGCACTCCATGCATTGGAAGACGCACTCAGTGGCATCCAACCACTCCCTCGCTGCCCCTAGGTTCGATTGACCCTCGAATGTCGGTGGATGGAACAATAGAAATTCTTTCAGCGCTCGTCCACGACCACCGGGCAGATCCGCAGGCGGAATAGGAATAGGTGCAGCCTGGGCAGGAACCGGTACATCAGGAGCAGGTGAAACACTAGCCTCATTCTGAGGAACTGGGGCTCTTCGCCTACGAGGCGGCATCTTCAATCTAGGGAAACATGACAACGGAAAACACGTCAGCACTCGCAAGAAACACCCTAAGCCAGCAATGAATGACTCAAAGGGACTTGCTCTAGACCAATGCGGATTTCAATTCCTGACGTAATTCCCCAACACCGCTCTGATACCAGCTATAACGACCCAAAGCCCATGGCACCGATAACTCGGTACAAGTACTGAACTACCGCTACCATGAACTGGGGACGCCACCGAGGAGGCTGATGAGGCCCTCGAAGGGTTAGCGAGATTGTTGAGGGATTGCAATAGAAATTAGAATTCGCAGGCGCACATTGTTAATTTTTGACAATGATTAATTAAATTAAGGTGGAAGCAACTTAAAACATCAGAGTGATATATATATAAACTAGTCTAGATTTATAACATCCATGAATATACACAAGTCCCACGGCTAGAAAGCAAGATTTATAACATCCATGAATTTACAAGTCCCACAGCAAGAAAAAAGGCAAGCTACAACTACACGGGGCATACCCCGGCAAAATACAAAAAGGACGACAGATCGACTGACTGTTGGCACTCTAGGTGCGGTCTCCAAAACCTTGGGAACCATTGGCGGGTGGCTGAGATGGCTCACCTGCATGAAGAAAGGGTGAGTCACAGCCAAACTCAATAGGGGTCACGCGGATCCCTACCATAAACTAAACAAGCAAGCAGGTAATTAAAATGTAACTACAATAATTAAAATATAATTAGAGCATACATTTAAGCAATTAAACAAGCAGATGCACTATCTCAACATGCTACTAGGCTAGAACAGGAGAGTCTAACTAAGTAATTAAATCAACTGACGAGACGTCGAAATAAATAATATAACTAAAGTAAATAAACAACGAGAGCAGCGGCTAGCAGCGAGAACTAGCGGTAAAAACTATATCTACCAACAGAATAGCTCAAGCATTCCAGTGACAGGAGAAGGATAGGGAGGTCCACCAGAAGAGAGAGAGACTAGAGGCGTCCCCTAACGACTTACACTGCATCTCAAGCAACTCGCGAGTCTGAACTTGCCCAGTGAGAAGACTAATTGAACTGTACCAACCGAGAACTAATCAGAGTAAGACTCGTCAGTGTCAGCTCTCACCTCTGACCACGTGTGCACACACCGACCCCTGCCTAGGGCCAGGCCTCCAGCTAGAGCAATTGGGGCGGTGGCTACTTGAATCTGACAATTCAGGGGTACTCTCTTCGAATTGATCTCTTTGTGCTTTCTTGAGGCCTTCACAGGGATTCCTCTGCTCTTTCTTTCTCTATCTCAAAACTCTCTCTCCTTCAACTCTTCAATTTGTCGTCACACTTCTTGGCAAGCACGAACAGGGTATTTTAAAGCCAGAATTTTGGGCTTGGTGCCCTTCTAGTCCAGTAAATCTGTTTGATTAGGCCTCTAATTGCTTCATAATGGGTCTAGGAATGTTCTTTGTCCTTGGGGCCTTCCAGAAGCCGAGGTAGGATGTGAGGATTGTCGGCCAATGATTGGTTCTTGGCCCACGTGCATGGGATGGCCCACCTCATGGATCCGCATGTGATTCGCTTCAGGAGTCCTGTCAACCGGATCTGGGGTTAGGTCAACTTGACTTAATGTTGGATTCTTCCTATTTGGTTCTGGAAGTCCGTTATGTCGACCGGGGGCTTGATGGTTCAGTTAATCCTGTCGACCAAGTCGAGCAGGTGCTCCTGGATGAGGAAGCAATGTCGACCTAGGTGTTAATCTTTCTGGTGTTCGGTCGACCTGATGATGAAGTTGGTACTGGAAGGGGTTGGTTTGTCGACTTGAACCTTGAATCCTATTGGCATTCGGTTGACTTGGAGAAGGATTAGCTTCTGGATAGCCATATTAGGTCGACCTGGGCGTTAACCTATCAACCTGAAAGCGTCATAGTTAGCAGATTTTTCATGAAAACTTATTTAATTCAATTCTTATTCATCTTGAGACACTAAATTCATTATCCACATTTTGGAGATGAAATATTAACTAATGAATCATAGTTAGACCTCATCAAAACAATATACACAACATCCTTCCCCCACCTTCCTTCCTCTTCCCTCTCTGTGCACTAAAAACCTTAACCGCCGCCATCCCCATCTGCCTTTTTCCTCCTCTCAACTTGCGCACGGCAAGGGCTAGATCTCCATCCCCCACACGGTCGCCATATGACTACCTCTGTCGTACCCTGCAAACCCCTCGCATCGGATTCTACCACTGCAGAGCCCCAGGCTGACCGCCTGCGAACCCCACCCCCTTCTCGCCATTAACCGGCTCTGCAACCGTCGCTACACAACCACCCCCGTCACCTCCTTCCTGTGCCACCTACGTCTTCTGCGAACCAACCCACCGCTAGCTCCGCCCTGTGCTGCCTTTCGCAACCCCACAACCGTCGTCGTCTTCCCCTCTCTCTTATTGTCGTCGGCCAGAACCACCATCGCCACCACCCCTGCATCTCCTAAACCCCCTTCTCCCTCCACAGGCGACTTCTCGTGGGACCCTAGGTCCAGAGCAGGGCCTACCAGGTCAAGTTCGGTCCATTTCGGCCCATTGGACCACCCAGTTCATTTCATGCCCAGTGTGGCCGATAGCATCTTAAAGGCTCTTCAGATCACAAAAAAGGCGTCTAGATCAGCCCATCACAGAACCACGTACATGTTCGAGATCGGCCCTTCGTAGAACCCTACATGTTCCTCATCATTGTAGTACAATATTTCAAAATTAGTAGGCTAGTTTTTTTCGAGCAGGGAGAGAATGATGCAGAGCGATTTTAAACGGACAACCCAAATTTGCTCAAGTTTACTGACGAAGATACGACAGACACAACGGAGGACGATCAACGAGGTAGTCGAGTCATGTTTACTTTTTTATGTAATTTGATTTTATTTGTGTCAGGTTTTAGAGTAAAAAAATGTCATCTTTATATTTGGGCTTTCATTTTGTTTTGGGAGAAGGGCTTGTTGCATCCTCGGGGTGTGCAACACTTTGTTTTTTTTTTTTTTTGAAAATTTCTTGGAGTGGCTCCCAACTTAACAAAGGACATGTCGATGTAATTTTCTATTTGGTTGAGTCTAGTGAGTCATATTATCAAGAAAGAGTCAGTTGTCAATTGTAACTTTGATTATTATGTAATAATGTTGAAGGATTTTGTCTTATGATATTGTGTACATCATTTATACTTTTGTATGAATGGATGTGGCGTCCTAATTGTCTTGCTAGCTAGAGACTTACTTTGTCGGTTGTTCATGTTCTCGATTTATTTTCGTTGTATATCTCGGGACGTGACAGTGGGCTGGTGTGGACGCACTTTCGGGGATGCTTATTTTTCATTTGATTTGTTTATTCATCTATTTATTCATTTATTTGGTTTATTGAGTGCGAGGGCATGCCAGTCACGTGAGTGACAACTTCTGCGGGTCCCGGGACTAGAGTGGTCTGGGACCCCGGGTTCGCTCGATCTGACTAGTCATACGATTGTGTGTGTCACGTGGAGATAGAAGACTCGTCGCACCATGAAGGTCATGACGTTAATTACATCCCCTCGGAGAGGGGAAAACCCTTGATTAATCGTCGAAAAAAGGGCCCTATGGCCTAGAATTAACATTGAAGAAATGAGCTAAATGAAATTCTGTACTACGTTTGAACAGGCCCAGCGTCAGGGTGCAAACGTTCGCGGATATGTCGGTCACTTGCGGACCATTTCATATTCGGATGGAAGTCCACATTTGTGGCGTAAAAGATGGCGATAAAACTGTGCAAATGTCTGCTGAGAACACGGCAAGTTTAATAAGAATGCGGGATTGGATCCCGGTCGAGACTGGTCAAGTTTGACGAACTATTGGCCCAAGGCAGTGTCGGATCATGGCCATAACGGGATGGTTCCCAAGGTCCGAATCCAACTTAGCAGGGAGTCATCGATATTCTATTCACCAGGTCCGAGGGAACGGAGATTCTGAGACATCCGTGGTTATGCCGTTTTTTTGTTATCGCCATTTGGATTGTTGAATTTTGTTATTCATTCACATGAATGGATGGGTTATTACCTGTTTGTTTTCACCTTTCTCCTTTTTATTTAATTACTTGTTGATTTTTTTTTGAGGAGGTCACGTCGGTTTAAGGAGGGCATGGGGCACACAGCTAAGATGGCATGGGCATGAGGGCACGTCGATTTATGGACGGCATGGGGTGAAGGCTAAAATGGCATGGGTAAGGGTGCACATTGGGCAAAATCGGCGTGGGGAGGATGGGCGTGCCAGTTTAGAGGGTCAAATGGGTTCAAGCGGCAGGGAGATGGCACGCATCAGCTTAAGGAGTTGAAGAAAAGTTGAGAATTGAGAGGGGGACAAATCTGGCGCGGAGAGGGGCACGCCGATTTAGGTGGCGCCGATTTAAGAGAGGAGTGGGGTGTTACCATTTAAGATGAGATTTCAGAGGCTTTAAGTTTGGCTTTGGTTTTGTGATTCTTCTTCTTTTCTTTTATTCACCTGGTAGGATGGATTAACAAGGGGCTTAGGGGTTGATTATAGGAATTTGATGTGCATATGTTTCCTAGAGCCAAGGTCATGTTATGTCAAATTCAAAGGGGGCTCAGGCATATTATTATTATTTTGTAGAGTATTCTTTATGTTCATTCAACCAGTTCTTGTTTTGAGGACCATTATTGCATTGCCGTTCTTTCTCCTTGCCGTTCGCATTCGTAGCAAAAAACGGGCGGCGCCTCCCTTAGACTGTGGCTTGCCGGGTGTAGAATGGGGAGTCGTCAAATGGAATGCTCTGGGATGACCCCCAAAATTTGGGTGAGCTAACAACAACTGTCCGATGGCCCAACGATGAGTAACCTAAGAAAGTGTCACTTCATGACCACATCCATTACCTTCCTAGGATTTGTGGTATCAACCAAAGGTGTCTCCATCCCACCCCCAGCCATGAGATTGAATGTAATTCATGATGTGCCCTCCAGAATTTACACCATCCATTATATCTTGGGCTCACATGAGTGCTACCCTTTTTAAGCTTCGGTCGAGGCTTGCCCGCCCACTCCTCCTGCCATAGAGCCAATTGAGGAGGTTCCTGCCGAGCAAAGTGCTCTTCCAGTAAGTTATTCCATGGCTGAGGTTCATCCACCTATTCCTCTTGCTACGGAGCCAGTTGAGCAAGTTCCTATCGAGCAAGGTGTACCTCTAGCAAGCCATTCCGCTGAAGAGCTGACTGCTATTAGGGAGAAGAGTCTGAGCTCGGGGCAAAGCTCATCCTTGATGGAGTAGGTGGATTACATCGCTCTAGTGATGAGTAGTCTCCTAGGGCAGAGACAGAAATTGAAGAAGCTGCTCTTTCATCTTCTTATGAGAGTGACTTCATGGCTTTTAGTCCACCATGGCTAACGTGGAGTAGCCTCGGATCACCTGGCCCTTCCATGGGAGAGGGGGAAACAATTCTGGGGATGGGGGTTTCCACCACCGGGGATTTAAGCTTGGTGCCAGCTGAGGTAAGCGTCCTCCCTTTAGCCTTGTGCTCATTCTCATCAGTCAATATATCGAATTCCTAAGACATTCTATGCATATTCCCCTTGAAGATCCCCATTGTTCCAACTGAGATGACAGTGCCGGTTGTAAGTGTAAAGATGCCTCTTCCACCTCTCGGCATGGTCTCACCAGTGTTCCCTCCTGTCTTGATGCCCATAGCTTTGAGATACCCAAAAGACTATACTATAACAACAAGCTTTGAGATATCAAGAGTAACTGCGGGATCTGACTAGCCAAAAATGGCTCTGGAGTAGCCACCACTTAGCATCGATTATGAGCCACTTGAGGGTGAAGAAGACATTCTCGCACCAGAGTTGGGAGACATTTTAGGAGAAACTGCCGATGTCTCCACAACTTTAGCGTTGGCCATTAAAATGGCGTCGGCAGAGGCTGATCGAGCCGAAGAGAGTAAGCAGCCACCTCCTGCTCATGATGCTCAAGCTATAATGCCTTTGCCAGAGGTTGGGAGAGAGATTAATATCATCGATTCTTCCTCAGCCGCACCAACTGAAGGAGCTGATCCTGGTGCGGGTGCAGTGTCAGACCTGCCATCATCATCCTCAAGGCCGAGTGGGGATATCTCGACCACCATTGACAACCGGGTAGAATTCCATCTCCCTGCTACACCATCACCCGGTCTACAATCATCGAATGAAATGGTATGGCAGAATCTGGAGGTGTTGAAGCAGACCGTAATGACCTGCCATGACTTGTCCTATGTACGATTGCGGGGGTTGATAGAACACATCTCCCATACGCTCCTAGCTTTTGGCTGCCCCATGGATGACTGGATGCAACGGGCAATTCTATTGTTGAAATATGTGAATCGGAGGGAGTTCATCGATCGTGTCCTAGAGGACCAACTGATGGCCTTGAAATTCGAGCGGGCCGAATGTGAAAATGCCTTCCAGCCGTTGAAAGAGATAGCCCTACTGATGCTGCTGATGCTGCTGATGCTGCCACCCATCACGGCACCTCTATGAAGAATCGAATATCCGAACTACGAGCTGAGCTCACTCCGGCCGAAGCAGAACTGAAGTTAAATGAACACCTGAGGGTCCAGAACATAGAGGAGGCTGATCTAGCTGAAGGGTAGGCTGCATCCCTTGAGAAGAAAATGACGAAGCTATAGGCTGAAGAGTCTTGCCTACAAAAGCTGATCTGCCACCTATCTCTGGGGAATTTGGAGTTCGAAGACATCTTTCGCCACCCGACCCAATAGTTAATCAGCCCCCATATTCCCTTGTTTCCCTTTTTGCGAACTTCATGTATGCCGGGGGATGCCCTACTATACCATGTATTCTTCTTTTTGTGCAATGAAATTTCTTCAACTTCTGCCTTGCACATTTGCTGCCGAGTCACAGCTCTTTTTTCTTCTTCTTTTTCTTTGGCAAATTTAGATAGGGGTGTGTATCCATCAAGCCCGGGGCACATTAGCTGCTAGGGTAGGAGAGTGCTCACGCCTTTAGGGAAGGTATGAGAGGTTCACTCCACCACAGCGTAGACTTTTTCTGAGGACAAGATTCGATTAGCATGGGTAGGAAATGTCATCGGCTAGATGCCGAAGGATAAAGGAGGTTTATTTGTCAGGAAGGCCGAGGGGCTTGGTCAGTAGTTTGTCCATAGATCTCGCCGATGGTGACAAGATTTGAAAATGACATATTCGTCGGTGTGTTTGGGCACCGAAGCAAAAGAAAGGGATTATTTCTCGTAGAGACGGAGGGTCCGAGTCGATGTCTTGATCATCGATCTCGCCGATGATGATGAGGATCGAAGGTGGCATATTCATCGACGCCGATTAAACGCCGAAGAAAAGAAGGGGCTTATCTCTCGACAGGGATGAAAGGTCTGGGTCGACAGCTAGTTCATCGATTTTGTCAATGATGACAAAAATTGGCGGTAGATTTTGTTCATTGACATGGGTTAAATGCCAGAGCAAAGGAGTTTGTTTGTCGACGGGGATGAAAGGTCTGAGTCGACGATTTGTTCATCAATTTCGCTGATGATGACGAAAATTGACAGTAGGTTTTGTTCATAGACATGGGTTAAATGCAGAAGCAAATGAGTTTATTGATCAACGGGGACAGAAGGTCCGGGTGGTTGGTTTATTCATCGATTTTGCCGATGATGGCGAAAATCGACAATAGGTTTTGTTCATTGGCATGGGTTAAATGACAAGGCGAAGGAGTTTGTTTATCAACGGGGACAGAAGGTCCGAGTTGATGGTTTGTTCATCGATTTCACCGATGATGATGGAAATCGACGGTATGTTTCTTCATCGGCATGGGTTAAATGCCGAAGCAAAGGAGTTTGTTTGTCGACGGGGACAGAAGGTCTGGGTCGATGGTTTGTTCATCGATTTCGCTGATGATGACAGAAATCAACTATAGGTTTTGTTCATCGGCATGGGTAAAATGTCAAAGCGAAGGAGTTTGTTTATCGATGGGGATGAGAGGTCCGAGTTGACGGTTTATTCATCGATTTTGTCGATGATGATGAAAATCGATGGTAGATTTTGTTCATCGGTATGGGCTAAATGCCGAAGTAAAGATATGTTTAATCATTAACGAGGATGAAAGGTCCAAGTTAACGGTATATTCACCAATCTCGCCGATGATGACGAGGATCAGTGTTGGTCTATTCATCGGAATGGGTTAAATGATGAAGCAAAAGAGTTTGTTTATCGACGAGGATGAAAGGTCGGAGTCGATGGTTTGTTCATCGAGTTCACTAATGATGATGAAAGTCGATGGTAGGTTTGCTCATCAGTGTTGTCCCACTGAATTGGCAAGCAAGAGGGGGTGAATTGATTGCCGGCTAAATAAAATATTTGTATGAGCTAGATCTAGGAATTTAAATTTAATCTCAAGACCAAAGCACAAATCTAGAACAAAACATTCAGATGAAGAGATTGACAAATTCGCTTATGATACTACAGATTAAGTACTTAAGGACATTCAATCACTGAGACGAGGGTGAAGAATGAAAGATAACATAGCACAGCTCAAGGAAAATAGTAAGCAACCATGCAAGGATCAAACCACAGGACGCAAGGATTTTTTAGGTGGTTCAGATGCACCCAAGTGCAATCCTACATCCACCCCTCTCAACTTGAGAGGATTCCATTAGAGATGAGCTGCACATATGCAATGGACACACACACACACATGAGGTTGATCACCTCAATCCACACACACAAGCACCTAGGTGACAACCACAGATTTCACTCGGAGATTGGATCTCCGATCACACATACACAAAAGTATCTGAAGTTTTATTACACCAATTTATAACCACAATGAAGCATCAAATAAAGTCAAGATGAATGTGATCAAGCTCCACCTGTCTGATGCAAGAATTGGCTTGAAGTGTCCTGTGAGATGGAGTATTCCTTCAGGCTGGAAGCAGGTGAGGCTGAAGCTTGGTAACCGATCTCAGCGTCGTTGATTGTTAGAGGATGCAGATTGACATGGAAACTCCTTCTTCTACCGAGATGAAGCCTTTTCCCAGGTGCTGGTTCCGCCGCCCTTCTTCCTCAGAGTAGTTCGTGCTCGAACTCGTGCGGCTTTGCTTCTCTTCAGGTCGTGTACTCCAGACGCCCTAACCAATGGGCATTTAAGGCTTGGACGAGAATGCTCTGACCTGGAGGAGAGAAGGAGGGATTCTCCTCCATGATTGGCTCTTCAATGGGTGACATGGCACGGGATCGACTGGACGTTAATCCTGTGTTTAAAAGCATAAAACATGGATTAGTAGTGCTCAGCTTGGGTAAGGAATGTTTAAGTATCTAAGCCTCAAATTAACAAGATAACAGATGGGGGAGGTCTGGTGCGACCAGTGTGGAGGGGAGAGAGGGGGAGGGCCCTAGTTGCCTAGTGGGAGGGAGATGGAAGTTTGAAATTGGATTAATGGTGGGTGATTATTTTTGGTCTTGGGGATGGGAAGAGATGCCTTGGGAGGGTGAAGGGTTGCTTGGGGAGAGATGTTCTACCTTGGAAGAGAGAGATTGACTCTTGGGGTTGAGGAGGATTTAATGGGGTCAGTTTATATATCTAGGGAGGTGAAAGGGTGGGTGATGTGGCAAGTGGAGAGTGGATGAGGTGGAGGAGAGAGGAGAGAGAGGGAAGGGTGACTAAGGGAGGAGGGGAGGAGAGAGAATGGGGTTTGCCCCCTTTAGAGAGAGAGAGGGGGGGAGCTTCTCATTCAAATGGATTTCTGGAAAATACTTCATTATTCATTCTTTCATTACTTCTCAAATGGGGGAGTGGGGTCCTATTTATAGGAGCCCAACATTTTACAGGACCATAATGCCTTTGACATTTACACTAAAGACCAAGTATGTCCAAGGGTGATTAAATGGCCCAATTGACTCTAAAGATAGGTAAATGACTTACTAACCTAGGTACTCGACTCAAATAAAAGGGAAATTACAATGATATGACTCAAATAAAATATAAAACACATCATATGACTCAAAATAAAATGGCGAATAAGACTATACGCCGTCGGTGATCATCAGGGACTAAAAAAGATGAAGTGGCGAGAGATGTCCCCATCAACATGGTACTCATGCGGTACACTTGCCGACATATTTCTCCAACTCACCATCCTGCTAGTGCCACAAACACAATACCTCAAGCAACGGCACAGCAGCAACACGTCTCACATAGCCAAAGACAATCTCACCCCGAGGAGCCAATCCTCTTATGCTCTACACATCCTCGAGAATCTGCCCGTAGCAACCAACGCTACGATCTTGGACCTGTGCGTTATGGGCCCACCAAGCTTTTGCTACATACTCTGATCCACGTCTACAACCATCACAGATGACTCAGGATCCGCCATCCCGACGATCCTCAACTTGGTTGGCTAGCTCCGAAAGATAGGGTGAGGGAAGCTCCATTACCTCACACCTAGAGTACAGATTCTATCTCTTAATCTGGCAATCCTCTGTGACTCTGCAGGCTCTGATTCATGACACATCGAAAATCACAACACCAGCCACGAGTCTTTGAAAGCACCGCCCAACTGGCACTTAACCTTCCAGAACAGTGCCAACACACTCTTACACATCGGGGAAATGGGCATCGCTTCTCACAGGCAACCGCAATGTAAACACGGGATGCGCCTCGCACGGACTTCACGGCACACACGAGGATGCCAATCAATCCGAACATACGGTGCAAGATGATGAACTTGGCAAAACATGATCTCTCCGACCAAGGAGAAATCAGCATACCTCCTATGAAGTAGATCTTCAAGCTTGACCTAACCTTGAACCTCGTGCATGCTAGGAACCACACCTTCCAACACCAGAAAACCATCACCATCGTCAGATCAACTCCTCTGACAACACTCGTCAAGTTTCTCGTCAGACCACACTCACAGCATCTCCCAATGCTCCATTGCTGCAATTCCTTGAACTGCAACTCACCATGCCTCGAGCATTGACTCTACTGATCACCAGCCACACTCTACCGCAACGGTTGAGCTAGCCGCTGCCCCATGCTCCTTACCTATACTTGTCTCTGATCTCGGAACCAATAACACGCCAAAGCACTTATCGAGGAGAGAAGAAACCACAAAAGATGCCAGGCTCGAAGGCTGCTACTCCTCTAGCCACTAGACAACATTCTCACAAATCTGCCCATGTTAACACCAATACAATCTCAATTCTCGGATCCTCCAGCGGCGTCCCTTCCTCCTCCGACTGCAGATGGTGGACAGACGACAACGGCGTGGTGATCGTGGCGGCGGTATTCTCGCGGCGTGGGGCGTGGAGATCGGGTTCCTTTGATCGTCATTTCAAGATCGGCGGTGATCCGGCGACCTTCGAGCTTTTCTGAGGTAGGGGGACGGATCCCTACGCTCTTTACTCCTTTCCCCGCAATTTGTAGGCCAAGGAGAGATCGAGAGGGGCGTTTTTGAGTCAGGAGGGTTAAAATCCATATTTTGGGGTTGAGTGTCGGATCTCCCGTTTCATGAGATTTTTGACCGATCTAAGGGTGTAGAATCATGCTAGGAGGGTTGGGGATAGATTCCCCTTTGTTTCCCCATCATCGGGCGATGATCAGGACATAGATCGGAGTTTTTCTCTTTTCCCATCGATTTTGCGCTCGGGTGAGCCTTGTGGCCCTTCTAGGGACCGCTAGACTCCCTTAGCGTCCCTCAGGAGGCCGCTAAGCAACTCTGTAGTGTCGGCAGGCCTTAGCGGTCCTCACAGGACTGCTAGGCTCAGGGTGGCGATCACGCGATAGACCGCTACCCTCGGATTAGCGGTCGGCTCATGACCGTTTCTCCAGTTTGATCGGAGCACCCTCGGGGTGCGTGTTTCCGACCGATGGGAGCCACGTACTGGCTAGCGGTCAGGGCATGACCGTTTCTGGTTGCCTTGCAGTCCGGTGAGGACCGTTTGGTTGGGCTAGCGACCTAGCGATAGACTGCTAGGCTCCCTTGTGGTTCGCTCCCTTGCGGTCACAGCTTGACCGCATGGCCGTACCTAGCCGTCCCCAGGAAGACCGCTAGGCTTACCTTGCGGTCCTGGGGCGACCGCTAGGCTGAGGGCAGTCCCGGGTGGACGGCCACTCTATTTTCTTTCTGATCAACAATTTTCGTGAGTCGAATCTCACCTCCAGTGACATGTCTTCTAGTCGTACATTTCCTGCGCACGCGGGTACAGATTCACTTGGGAGTGGTGGAGAGCGTGACTCGAGGGAGACAATTTTTAGGCTGGTTATCGTAGGACCCCTTGCCTTTACAACCTGAGTCCGACTGGGGGGAAAACAAGCTAGAGGACCTGACCTAGAGCAGATGATCTGCGTGTGCACACGTAGTTGGGGGCAAAGGACGCGTGCTGACGAGCACGACCCCAACTAGTCCTTGTTCGTGGTACTTGTTGCGTATCTCAATTTCCGCCTGGGACGAGTAGGGAGACACTTGGGCGCGGTGTAAGACGTTAGAGGACGCATCCGGTCTTTCTTCTAGTTGGTAGAGCTCCAGTCTTCGGGCAGGTATTATTACGACCAACGATCCAGATACCGGGAATACCTGATGCCATTCGAATCCTGGCCCGACGCCCACGAGCTGGAGGGCTCGGAAGGGCTAAAAGGATAGTGTACATAGAAATAGGAAATAAAGTCAGATAATTCAACAATTAACAGAAATAAACAACTAACTACAACAGAGTCCAGTTCAACAAAAGTACAGTCTAAGGTCGGAAAACGTACCAAATACTAAGTGAACACTCGAGTCGACGAGCTAGCAACTAAGAACCTCCACGCAACGCCCTCGAACCTCAAGGAAGATCTGCAACACCTGAAAATCAGAGGTGAGCCTCCTATCACTGGCTCAGTAGGGGTCCCGCGGAACCCCAACCGAACACAACGGCAGTACGAAAAGAAGTAACGGCAAGAACAACAGCAACAACATGAGTGGCTACAGCAACAACGACATAAAGTGTGACCTTACACGAATCCCCAAGTCACGGTAGTCGATAAAATCAAGGCTCTACAACTACTCCTACTGGAAAGGAAACCAACACCCTGATTCCACAGTCAGTGGACCATTTTAATATTCATTATGTGTGATTCATTTATTGTTTCATAATGAAGTCCATGAATATGTGCAATGGATATTAATTATAATGAGATCATAACAATGAGATTAGTATCCTAACGCATATTTTTAATTGTTCCTAGTCAGGGATATCCGAGAAAGACATCGGATATCCAGTGAGAGTAGTACATGTTGCTCCTGCTCATGTGATGAGGGTGGCTGGTCTCATAGCACTTGTGTGGATACACTAAGGTGAATCTGTAGGTGCTCATTGGTGAATGAGTTCACTGAACTGATCCGACATGAATCACTGGATGGTAATATTACCTAACTGTCAACCAGCGACATTCATCGTCACAGTGGCATGATTGGTCCTTGACCTGAGACACCAAGGACATCTTGTCGGTGGGTTTGGTTTTGACCTTAGCTTGTAGATATCTAACCATGAGGCCTTAATCAGTTATGCGATCAGACCAAGTAGAATACCTTCGAAGGTGATTGTGTGATCAATACTGGATCATTCGCTCTTGGTAATCGAGAGAGAATGCTCTAGGGAGTCCCTGGCCAGGGCAAGTCAACATATTAGAAAAGGAGTTGTCTGATAATATTTTTTTGGCATCTAATCCAAGTGAGTGTGTGTTTTTGGGTTTGACAGTTAACCATACCCTGAAGCATACTCGAGAGCATTGTACGAGTGAAGGGCTATAGTCACGTGGTAACTGTTGACAAAAGGGTTCCTTGAGCGAGTTGTTGAACCCCATTGCCTTCCAGGATCATGCGGTGTTGCTTGGCACCCAACTTGATTAGAAGCCCGATCAATTATCATGAGATGATAATTCGATGAAGTGATTATTTAATATGAGATATTAAATAAACTATTTTTAGCCAATAAAAGGGTTACTGGGCTATTGGGCTGAAAACTGGACTGGCATTTGGGCCTAGAGGGTCACAAGCATATAGGTTCTTGGGTTGAAGGATATCAAATGGGTGTTTATATCAATCCAGGGACTTTTGTGAAAAGTTGAATGGATTAATATAAATACATGCCAGAAGAAAACCTTGGGCCAAGCTCCAAAGGGTTTTCCACGCTGTAGTAGCCGCCCCTCCTCCCTCTCTTCTCTCTGATCACCCCCTCTTTCTCCTGTCGGAGCAGTAGGTAGCATGCCGCCACAAGCGCCCGTGAGCCGAGCGAGGGATCAGCCCACAAGAGAGGAGGCGAGGACGATCCTTCAACCTGAGAACTGCATGGATATTGCTGGAGGCCGGGCAGCTAGCGGCATCGCTCAACAGGAATCAACCATCGGTTGCAGATCTGACTCCGCGCAAGGTGAAGAACTAATCTTCAGCTGCTTAGTTTTGTAGAAACAAATCAAGTGACGCGGGGATATTAAAGAGAAAAAATTTTATTTCCATTGTGCAATCATCTCTCTCATGCTGTATCTTATCCCCATGCGATCCTTACAGTGCTATCAGAGCTAGGTTACCAATTTGATACGTTTCTTTCCATCTGTAATTATTTTCTATAGTCTCCATGCATCGGTCTTGTTTTCTCTATTGGTCTTTTGGCATAAATGGGGTTTTGAATCCCTGATGGAATGCCGCGGGCAGCAGCAACGATGGTCGCTGCAACAACCCTCCCTTGGCCGACCTCTAAGGCAACACTGGTATGCTGTGACATCGGCAGCCAGCCCAGCGGTGTCGTGCGACTACACCGCGGGTGACCTATCGTCTTGGGTCGTTGTTCCCTTCCTCAAGTGTGCAACGGTACTGTTGTAACCAGAAATATACGGTATAAATGTACATAGGCTCCGCAGCCAGTGCGTTGGCTCAGTCCGACATGTTCCACTACGTGGAAGCAAGGATAACCCGGGATAAATCCACGGAGACCCCCTATGAGATACTTAAAGGTAAGAAACCTTCACTAGTATATTTCAAGATTTTTAGTTGTAAATACTTTATCAATGTTCAATTTGAACCTAAAAGTGAACCTGAAATTTTTCTAGGTTATTCTGAAAAGTGTAGAGCCTATAGGATCTACAACATTAATTCTCAAATTGTTGAGGAATCACCACACATTGTCTTTGATGAATCTTCTTTTTTTTTGTTTATATAAACGAGACCGATGCTTACCCTTGAGGGAGTGCACAATTTGTGCTAACTCCACCAACGGCTTTGATGAATCTTCTAATAAAGCTGAAACTTATTTCTATAGGAACAAAGTTGATGGAGAAATCCTGGAAAACAAAGAAGAGCAGAATGCAGAACTAGCAGATGAAGGTGAGGCTGAAAGATCAGAAGTTCAGGGGGAGGTAAATGCAGATACAGGTAATCAGCTTACCAACATTAGAGCTCTTAGAGATCATCCTTTAGAGAATGTGATTGGTAACCTGAATGAACCACTTAGGACTAGATCACATTTTAGGATAGAAAATGAACTGAACTCTTTTGCTCTAGTCTCACATATAGAACCTAAAAATATTGAAAGTGCCTTAAAGGATGAGCATTGGATAAATGTCATGCATGATGAACTGAATCAATTTGAGAGGAACAAGGTATGGCACTTAGTTCCTAAACCTTCACACGGCTCAATTATAGGCACTAAATGGGTTTTTAGAAATAAAACTGGTGAGTAGGAAAAGGTAGTCAGAAATAAGGCTAGGCTGGTGGCATAGGGGTACAATCAGGAATTTGAGGTAGACTTTGAGGCATCATTTGCTCTTGTAGCTAGACTAGAAGCCATTAGGATACTTCTGACTTTTGCTTGTAGCCTAGGAATAAAACTCCAGTAGATGGATGTAAAATCTACTTTCTTAAATGGCTTAATAAAAGAGGATGTTTTTGTTAAACAACCTCCTAGATTTGAATGCATTGACTTTCCTGATTATGTGTACAAATTAGATAAGACTTTATATGGACTGAAGTAATCCCCCAGGGCCTAGTACGATAGGCTGAGCTCCTTCCTCATAGGTAAGGGTTTTTCA
Organism: Amorphophallus titanum; assembly: GCA_024336825.1. NCBI lineage: Eukaryota > Viridiplantae > Streptophyta > Magnoliopsida > Alismatales > Araceae > Amorphophallus > Amorphophallus titanum. Next base: position 5,254,305 of record JANBPO010002302.1, read on the forward strand.
AAAGGTGAGGTTGACCAGACCCTATTCACTAAAGTAGACAACAAAGATATCCTTGTTGTTTAAATCTCTATAGATGATAGTGTTTGGTTCAACTAAATCTGCCATGTGTGAGGAATTTTCTAGCTTAATGACTAATGAATTTGAAATGAGCTTAATGGGAGAACTGAAACTTTTCCTTGGGCTACATGTTAATCAAACTTTAGAAGAAAGCTCTATCACACAGTCCAAGTACATCAGGGACCTGCTGAAGAAATATAAATTGGAGAACCTCAAAGCTATAACTGCACCTATGGGCACATCAACTAGTCTTGATGCTGACCTAAAAGGTAAATTGGTTGGCACCAAGATATACATAGGTATGATCGGATCCCTTTTATATCTTACTACATCTTGCCCATATATTCAGTTCTTAGTGTGTTTATGTGCTAGATTTTAGGCTAGTCCTAGGGAGTCACACATGAGTGCTGTAAAGAGGGTTTTTAGATATCTGTCAAGCTCCCCTGATTTAGGTTTATGGTATCCTGCTAGGTGTGAGTTTGAACTTGTGGCTTACACTAATGCAGACTATGCAGGGTGTAGGATAGATAGAAAAAGTACTAGTGGATATTGTCAATATCTAGGTGGGTGTCTAGTATCTTGGGCATCTAAAAAGTAACACACTGTTGCTCTTTCCACTACTAAAGCAGAATATGTTGCAGCAGGTAACTGTGCAACCCAAGTTCTCTGGATTAAACACCAACTCATTGACTATCACATAAAATTAGGATGCATTCCCATTTTGTGTGATCGATGCGCAGGAAAACTCTATGGCGAGGCGGCGTCTTAAAGTGGCTGCTAAGAAGATTCTCCGACAAGCTCAGCAGGAGCAAGCCAAGCCACGGGAGGCCAAGCCTACCTCTCAACAAGTCCAACCGGGCAAGTCTACAGGCAGCAACAATCCTCCGCCAAACCCCAAAGGCAAGGCTAGGTGAGAGGGGCCAAAGGCCCAGAGCCCAAAAAGCCAAGTTGAGGGAGAAGGTTCCAAACCCCTTTCCAGGCAGAGTCAGTCCGGCATTGTCATAAGGGGAAACCCTCCGCCGGACAATAAAAGCAAAGCTAAGGCGAGGGAGCCAGGAGCAAAGCCTCGTGTTGAGCCAACAAGGTCGTCAATTGTAGAAAGACCTCAATAGCTCGAACAAGCAAAGGCGCCTGTCAAAGCAAAATCGGTGGAGTTGCTAAACCCCCAAGGGCTCCATCTCGGGCTTGCAGAGTTCCAAGAGCTTCCACCGGAGATGATTGCTCAGGCAATCAATGCCACCTTCCAGGTGCAGCCAGAGGAGGCCAACTAGGAAAAAGTTACTCCCAAAAAGAGCCGCGTAACCAAGGCTCTTAAGGAGCCAGCCCAGAGCAGAAAGCAAATTTCTGGAGGCAAGCCAATCCCACCTCCTAGACCAAGCCCACTTTCTTCTCAAGAGGCGGCATGCCAAAAGAAGCAAGAGAAGAATCGCAGGAAGAATTTGAAGAGGAAGTTGAAGAAGCAAGCTGAGCAAGCGGCAGCTATGGAGGACCTTAAGGAGCCAACTCCTCTGCAAAGACTACAAAAGCTCATAGATGAGCTAGAGGAGTACACTCCCCCTCGCCCCACCAGGATCGTCACACTGGACGAATATATTCCTTGGGACAAGGTGGGGCGTAAAGCTCGCCTTCTTCAGTGGCTTCGGGAGATGGTTCACCATCTCGAAGAAGGCGAGGAGTTTCCAATCCCGGAAGAACTCTCCTTATTTTACAAGGATGAGGAGCTCACTGTTGAAATGCTCGAGGAAATGCTGCAAGAGCTCTCCTGCAACATGGTGGCGATCCCACCGTCTGACAACATTAACTCTCCTTCGGCTGATAACACCGGGGGCAAAACACCCACGGCGACATATCAACGTCGCCCGGCAAGAAATAGCCGGGGTCGTGGCCGGAGACGAGGACATGGACGTGAATGTCCCCTAACTCTCGGCCGGGTCATATTATTCAGAGGGGAGGAATCGAGTCCTGTCCCGAAAACCCAAGTTCGGGGAATCCCCTTTATCCTCAACTCCTCAGAGGGTTCAAACGGCAGCTCAGAAGCTAAATCGGGTGGTGTCCCTTTTATAATCGCCTCTTCTAATGAAGAAGAGGAGCCGGCCAAGCCACCAATGCACGAGGAGGCGTCGAAACAGGCTGGCCCCTCCGGCAAGGTTGAGCCTACGAGCCAGGCCGGTCCTTCTAATGAGGGCAAACATGATGAACCCTTGCCACCTCTGGAGGAGTCTCTGGCACTGCTGTTTCAAGAAAATGCGGAGGGCCAAAATGGGGAGGAACGTCCTTCTAAACGGGAGAAGCCTCGTGGGGCTCCGAAGTCTTTGGCGGAGATCATCCCGCCATTTGACAAGACCCGTGCTCGAGTGGACCGTAAGATCATTCATCATATGAAGTGAGTTCTAACAAATGTCACTATTTGGGAAGCCATTGCTTAGAGCAAAGATCTGGGGGAGGCTCTTGTCAAGATACTTCAAGATTTGGAGGCCTATGAAGCCCATGTGACAGAATTGCAAGTCCAGGCATATGAGGCATTTACAGCCAACATCTCCGTCACGGACAAAAACATGTTGTTGTCCTCTCTGTGCCACAATCGCCCCTTATATATGCGAGGGACGGGGAGAGGTCAAGAGAGGGAGAGAGGTGTTGGCACGGGAATGATTGCCAAGGATGGTTCCTATGTGACTACAAGGAGCATAGAGAGAGGGATCGAGGAATTAAAGGCCTACTCCTAATGCTATCTACATTGGAATAGAAATGAAGAGGGGAGGAGAATGAAGCCTACGTAGGTGTGTTAGCCCCTCCCCAAGTGCCCTTTTTGTAGGGCTAAGATTACCCCGAATCCACGTTATTTTTCCCTTACCTACACTAATTGCAAACCTTTCGGTGCAACCACTTTTCTATGCCATTCAATCACACATTGAAGTCCACCCATGCACACCCATGTGAGCTTTAAAGAGACCATGTGTGAGTGTAGGGAGATAAGAAGAGTGAAGAGAGAGAAGAGGGAGTGATATACGGAGGGGGTGGAGGCCACATGGTGATGGTGGGGTGTGTGTGTGTGTGTGTGTGTGTGGAGTGAATGGGAGAGATGGACGTGGGGTAGATGAGTGCATGGGTTGTGGGGCTTGGGATGCTATGTGTGCATGTGCGTGTGAAGAGAGGTGCATGGGAAGTGATTTGTGTTGTGGTGTACACGGTGCTCACGTGGGTGGTGAGAGTGTGCATGGGCATGGGGGAGTGACGTGGGTGTGCATGTGAGTTGTTGGGAGAGGGGGCCATGCATGGGGTACTACATGCATGATGGCCGTGTGGGAGAGAAAGGTGGAGAAGTGGGTGGCCGTGTGTGCATGCTGAGAGGGGTAGTGACGTGCATGGCTATGAGGTGGGCGGCTAGAGAGAGAAAGAGAGAGGGAGAGGGGAGAGAGAGTGGGATAGAGGGTTGTGTGGGTTAGAAGGATGGCAAACGGGGGAGGGGGATGAGTGTTGAAGAGAAGGAGGGGGGAGCCTTGTAGGGCGTGGCGAGGCAAGATCTGGGTCATCCGTCGGCCGATCCGCTCTTCCCCATACTCCTGCCTTGAATGCCTACGCTACTTCTTTGAATGCCCACACCGCCCACCATGCCCCGTGTCTGTTGGCACCCAAAATATAATGAATTGGCAATCACGCCAGAACAACGGATGAATGCGGCCAGCCAAAGTGCAAAAGTCGAAGGAAACCAAGAAACAAGGGTCCTCTCGGACTACTGAACCCTCAGGTCACCTGACAAGATTATCACGGACTCCACCTCATGATGGTCGGAAGAAATCTATAACAAACTGGCAATGCCGTACGACCTGCCAAGCAAATTGGTATCGACTCGATCGTGCCAAACAAACCCCATCCGTCGTCTGATCAGGACGATAATGTATCTGGTGGTCCGCCACCAGATGAGAAACCCTCCTGAGGTGAAGGAACGTCCCTGGCCCCTCAAAACAAGGTGCCGAAGGCGTGTCACGGAGGACCCGAGTGACCTGACATGGGTACATCTTCTTACCGGATAGGTCCTTTAGTGACCAGACAGCTGCCCAGCCAGGGCGTAAGTACCCCAGGTAGTGACCCACTCCATTGGAATGTTGCAAATATAAACAAAGCCAGCCTAGTAGCACAGATCACAGTGCCAAAGGCCATGTCAGCGGGAAACTGAAGTGACCGAACTGAGGGCACGGACGACGCTGGAATTGGCCGGTCAGTCATCTGAAGGCTTTCCCAATACTTCTCATGACGGTTCCATAGGGCCATGATGAGATGAAAGTTCAAGTTAACTCCCGAAGCCAGTCGGAAACCCACAGGCCGACTCCGGCCTGAACAAACTCAAAGGGAGCTAATCCGGCGTGCCTAGACCAGATGCGGTCCCCTCTACCGACACCGTCTTACCCAACATGCAAACAACAGACACCTCCGCCATCCAGGCCGCTTTTAATCCGCACACCACCAACATCCGCACCGCCCACCACGGAATAACTAAAAAATATGGTAGCGGGCTTTCACCGAGATGGCTAACCCGGAAGATAAGATAGCTAAAGAATTGTAATAGCAAATTTGGCCAGAATGGCTAAGCCGAAAGATAGAGTAGCTAAAAACATATGGCAGCGGGCTTTGGCTAGAATGGACTAAGCCAAGAGGTAAAATAGTTGATAGATATGGTAGTAGGCTTTGGCCGGGATGATTGAACTGAAGGATAGAATAGCTGAATGATATGATAGTGGGTGTCAATCGAGGGATGGATTAGTTGAGATACAGGATAGCGAGCTTTAGCCGAGGTATAAAGTAGCTAAAATGTACGAGAGGTTGTTGAGCTTGCAAACAAGGATAGCTGACTTGACTGGACATCAAGGCTAAAAAGTAGGATAGAGGATCTTGGTAGGATGTCGGGCTTGGAAGTAATGTGGGATAGATGTTGCCTCGACGGACTATCAAAGTCAACCGACCTGACTCAGATGGGAGGCTTAGGTCAAGGGCAAAATACAGATGTTGATTGGATAAGATGTCAGAGTGAACAAATCTTACTCATACGGCAAGTCTGGGGCAAGGGTAGAATACAAATGTCAACCTGGCAATATGTCAGAGTCAACAAAACCTTGCCCATATGATAGGTCTAGGGCAAGAGCAGAATATAGAAAATAGATGTTGACCCGAGGGCACATCGGGCTCAACCAACCTGGCAGAGACATGAGGTCTAGACTAGGGCAGAGTACAGGTGTCGACTCTATGAGATGTCGAAGTCAACCAACCTTGTTCAGACGGAAGGTCTGAACCAAGGGTAGAACATAGTTGTTGACTTGTCAGAATACTGAAGTCAACCAACTTGGCGAATACGTGAGGTCTAAGCCAAAGGAGGCATGTAGGTGTTGACTTGACAAAATATCTTGGTCAACTGACTTGGCGAAGGCGTGAGATTTAGGCCAAGGGTAGAATATAGCTATTGACTTGACAGAATGTCGAAGTCAACCAACTTGGCGAAGACGTGAGGTCTAAGCCAAGGGAGGCATGTAGGTGTTGACCCGACAGAATATTGAGGTCAACCAACATGGTGAAGACATAGGGTCTAAGCCAAGGGTAAAATATGGCTATTGACTCGACATAATGCTGAAGTCAACCAACTTGGCGAAGATGTGAGGTCTAAGCCAAGGGAGGGATATAACTGGCTGGCGAGGGCTAAGATTGGTACCCTCCAAAAGTGGTTCGCTTCTATTGTTAACCTCTAATTTTTTGTGTGTGTCATTACCTCCTGGTATAGAGTATCCCATAGAGCGGGCTGTGTTGTTCGGTGGAACTATTAATCGACTTGACTATTTTGTTATAGCGCCGGTGAGACTGTTAATGAACTTGATTGCCTTGTTATTGTGCCGGTTGGACTAGAGATTAACATCCGAGAGCTCGGCCAAGGTGGGGCACCTCAAGCCAGAGGGGAAAAGGTTTATGGGCCCAACCTAGGGGCAATACTTGAGGGCTCGGTGAGGACGAAGTGCCTTGAGCGAAGGGAAGAGATTTATGGGCCCAATCTAGGAGACAATTTTTAGAGCTCGATGAGGGCAGAGTGCCTCAGGTCAAGAAAAAAGGGTTTTATGGGCCTAATCCGACTGGACTGATGGGAAATGTCTAAGAACTCGACGAGGGCAGAGTGCCTCAGGCCAAGGAAAGGGTTTATGAGCCCAGTCCAGGTGGTGGGGGGGACGAGCCTAGTGGGACAAATTTGATATTTCTTAATATGTTTGTGTGGCTGCTATGGCAGAATGTCGAAAGATGGCGAGAATACATCAGCTAGAAACATAGGTTCTAAGCCGAGGGTAGAGGGTCAATCCCAGTGGGCATCTCACAGGATGAGAAGTTGGCTATGATCCTCGAAAGACGCACAACTCAGTGGTACTATCCTGGAGTCGGAGAACACAATGGTTCACCCTACACAGTGTTCCGAAGGCTCATCAGAGAAAAATACACTTAAAGCACAAAACACACTCCAAGACCTACAAAAATAATCTAAAAAATATCTGAAAAAACCCGGGACATCACAACTTCCCTCCCATGGTAGGCTTCCCCAATTTTCACGGGGTGGCCTTCGTCAACTTGCTGGACGTGGAAGCGTCTGATGCGTCCGAGATCAACGCTCCCACCCAGGGAGCCATCGAAGCTACTACTGGCCGAGCATTGGCCAGGAACACCAACACCATCCCAGCTGGGACATTCAACTGCTGTGTGCACCATGTGCACCAAACTGCCGGCCCGTCTCACCAAGCATCGGCATCCCACCGCAGAAGGCTCCGGAGGAACCGCGCCGCTGCTGCACCAAAGAGTCGGATCTCCAGCTCCGGCAAGTCTGTCATTGTTGGGAGCATCCGAGTCCATCTCAACGGGCAAAGGTCTGAAGCGATCCTTGACCAAGTTGTACCTATTGTTCCAGTATGGAACTCCTATTGGGTGCTAGAGAAGATGAAGGACAAGGTGATGCCCACCGCCCCGACTGCAGCACCGAAGAATACACCGGCCCACAAGCCAGCCAAGCTCAAGCAGGTCTGGATCCCTAGGGGAGTCCAGACCACTTTACTCGCCCAAGCAGGGCCCAGCGCCTTCCGCCCTCCAAGGGCACGACATGAGAGGAGGGTCAAGGAAGCGACCCCCATTTACCAATCGACATTTGCAACACCGGCACTGCCGGAAGACACCTGTCACCAATACCAAAGGCGCCGTCATCAAGCCATCCGCACAAGGCCATCAATTTACATTCCTGACGCCGTTGTCGGCACGCTATCACCGGCTTCTCCTCCTGATCAAGACTGGGAAGGAGTGGAGCAAGCCATGAGGAATTATCTGCGAGGTCCATGGAGCACTCCCTTGGGTCGCCAGAGACTACTGGGGGCAGTAACCTCCTCCCTTGAAGAAGAAGAAACTCGGCCCGTACCCAGTGCAGAGTCGAGGAACCGCTCAGAGGAGCGACGTCAATCCCCTGTGTGGGAAGAATCAAGGCCCCGGAGGTCGGTCTTCGACAGACTAGTTTTTTCGGGCAGGCTATCAAGGAGGACAGCAAGAAGAGGCAACGACCTAAGGGTCTACACCTGCAACATGATGGGAGTTTTTGATCAGTATGGGGCACTACCTACCGAACCAGAAGAGGTGGCCAGGTTGGCTGCGAGACCAGGCCCTCTCACCAGAAGGGGGAGAGCTGCGAGTGAGATGGCGCAAGTTCACGCTGAAGAGGCTGCCCATGAAGAACCCTCAATGGCTTTCGCCGCCAATGTTATTACTACCAGGCACACCAGTGGTGGACCACCCATGTCATCTGAAGAGGCGCCAGCCGAAGAAGTGGGAGGCACCCCGGGTCTCCCCACAAGTGACCCCATGGTATTGCATATGATGCAACAGTACCATCGAGAAATTGAATTGCTGAAAAAGTACCTGAATGAAAGGAATGCCCAACCCTCAACATCCGGGCAGACCGAGACACTGCTTGAGGCACCTGGGGGCAACGGGCAATCTTTGGACGCGTCTCCACAGGCGACAGCTCCTTCACTAATACCCGGCTACCCTGGGGGCACTCCGCTGCAACATGCACAACATGCGGCGCCAGTCCCGCCACCGACTCTGCCATTTCAAGGGTCTACTATTGCTCCACAGGCGACAGTGCTGACGACATCGCTGGCACAATCGGCCCACTTCTACCCAAGCCTGATCGACCCAGCGACAGTGAGCCGGCTAATGCTTGAACAGATGATAGAAGTCCTCTAAAGCTTCATTTCTGTCTTGGTCTTCTCTTTGATCTTTTTTGACTCTGTTCATATTTTGCATGTCAACACCCCTTACCTCGACTGAATATTCCGTGCACTATGGATGCCATTCCACATGGAAAGGCCCATAAAAACCCCACCGGTTCATGAACTCGATAGCAAGCTTTGACACGCCACCGCCCATTTATCCTCGACCCATCCTCTCTCCTCACCCTCGCAGCATCTCCGCCTCACCTGCCTCCACCACCGTCTGCCACCCAGGGGAGAGGAGAAGAGAAAGAGATGAGAGAGAGAGAGTGAAAGAGAGAATGGGGAGAGAGAGAGGGGATGAGGGTTATATTTAAAGCAGAAAATTAAGGTTTTTTGAAATCCATAAAATACAAATATTGGGAAAAATACTTCCCAAGATCCCCAAAAAATGAACCACGTGTCTGTAACGTCCCAGAGCCCGACAACACGTCGGTTCACCCTACATAGGGTTCCGAAAGCTTGAGAGGAAAAAATAAGCGTAAGCTGTGAAACACACTCTTAAACTCACCAAGGCGCTCCGAACTCACGGATTTAGATCTGGTAAAATCTGGGGCGCTCCAACTTGCAATGGGGTCTACTTTTGTTTGTTGTTGGTTGGCCTTCATATAACTATCTGAGCTGTTGTTTCATGCTAGACTGGGGTTATAACAGGCGGAGTGGGCCAAGGCGTAATGCCATGAATTTGCACTCCTGGAGTTGGGTGGGATGCCAGCCTCCTTATTTTTTTCATCGGCACTATTTGCTAGTTCTCCTGATCCTTTGTAGGGGCTAGAATAAATGTCTCGTAGGTGTACTTGGTGCAAGCTTCTGACACCTCTTTCAGTAACTGCTGGTATAGGGATACCATGTTGACTGCTACCCCCAGCGCGGGCACTTCGTGTGTGCGTGGAGGGTCAACCTTGTATTCAACCACTTGGAGCTCCCCCTTCTTGATCAAACTTTCAATGATATAATTAAATACATAACACTCTTCAATGGGGTGCCTATTGGGTGCGCAATCAGATCTAGAGGGGGGGTGAATAGATCCTTTTCAAAAACTATCCTAGATTAAAAACAAATCTGCACACCAATTGTCTAGACACCAATTAAAAACAATGCTACCAGTAACTCAAATGCTAAAAGAACACTAATAGATAAACAAATAGCTAAACAAGTGCAAACAGAAAGGAACTAGTGCTGCTCACAATAAATAACTAAGACACTTGGAGAACAACCCAAATAGAAGGTGCTAAATAGAAGATGGCTCTCATGAAGCCTTGATCGAACACTCAACAGATATGTATGATAACAATGCAGAAGAGGGCTAGAACTTAATAAAGCTTGTGATCAACAAACCATCCCATTAAGGGAGAAAGGAGAAAAGGATTCGATCACACTAATTCATAGGAACATTAAATTTTAAGGTGGTTTGGTCGGCAAACCCGTAGACCTACGTCCAGCCCTCACTCAACTGAGTGAGACTTCCCTTGCACGAGCAAGAATGTGGAGAACCTCCACTACAAACACTGCCAAATAGCTTGAATCGAGGAAGTGCTTCCCCACGCACACACTAATCACATAGTGTGCAAATGTGTACATCAACTTGCTATACACACCCTTGATCTTGCAACCAACAAGATCAGAAACATTACTTACAGCAGCAAATAGATGAACACCTTCCACCCACACTCTGATCACTTAGAGTGCACCCGTGTGTAGCTACCCGCTGTGCACAATCCTAATTGTGCAACACAACACAATCAGAACTGCTGCTTATAATAGCCAATGAGGAACACTTCCTCAATGTTCTGGTCACCCAAAACAAACACACGCATAGTGGAGTTCTATTTACAAACACCTGCGTAGCAGTTAAAGTTGTTTGGCAGTAGTAATCCACACTCTGGTTTGAGTGTGGGGTAGATGTAGGTCTAGAGGATCGAACCATCTAAAAATCTACTGTGCAGTGGTTTGATTTGTGTGATCAGTGTGCTTCTAGTCTACTGATAGATGTATGCATAGGATCGTTAAGATTGCATCTGTCTAGACCTTCAGATTGTGGTGTGAATAGAGACTTCATCTCTATTAGATCTCGTTGAGTTTCTTTTCTAAATAGATGAAAGCTTAGAAACGCTGCCAGAGAGTTTCAATGGAAATTGATTGATCTCTTAGATCATCCGACTAAATTGCTTGAGCGTTTTCACTGTTACCTGAACTGTGATATCTTTTCAATCTGCTAGGATTTAGCTTAAAGTCTATTTCTGCAAGAATTTTGAAAGGGGATTCATTCACCCCCCTCTGAATCCGTGCCTAGCACCCCAACAGCAACCAATCTAAAATCGTCTCTCCTGGGTCTATCTCTCTACCACTCTCAAGTGGGTCAACACCTGCGTACCCAAACAAGCTACGACTAGTAGGAGAAGTCACTCGGCGTGGAAACTCTCAATAGAGAGGAAACACTGAAGTACTAATGGGCTACGCACACACCCATCATAAGTATCACGAAACAAAGAGTAGCTCGGTGCCACCAGGTCCAAGATGACTAGCTAGACCTACTAATCGAACGACCATAGAGTCACGCTACTCATCCCAAGGCCACTGTACAATACGGCTCCATGCAGTCAAATTACCCTAGTTCGAGTGTCAAAAAACACGGTCAAAAGGACTCTTGAAGAGGCTCATAATTGTCGATCTCATTCTCTCTCTAAGGGAGAATAAGAAGCCCCCAGCACCCCTAGCTGGGTCACAGAACTCAGTGTCATTGGCCATACTCATGGCCCACATGAAAACTACTTTTCGAGGAAACTAACACAGTGTAGAAATAACCCTCTACCCGTACTAGGGTGTACAGTGACTCGAACTAGCATAACAGAGAAGCCCGGAACACACGGGGTCACCTGGACCCTCAAAGTCACATGGACACGTTAATCGAGATATTATGACTTTCACGGACACCCAAAAGCACAAACTCAAGCTAACAGGGTGTCTGGGACATCTATGGGCAAAAGGTCGACTAATGGGTCTCAATCGGGTCGATCGATGGTCAAAATGGGCAAAAAGGGTCCAAATCGGTTGATCGGCCCACTGGGTCGGTCGACCAGTCCATAGCCAGGCACACCACTGGCCTGGGTTGATCGACCGAACCGGGGCAGATAGCCCACAGCGGCGAACACCCAACTGGTCGACCGAACTGCCCATTCGGTCGATCATTTCCAGGGACGCACCCGTGAAACCCCATCCATGAGGCCCTAATCTACACCCTAATCATCCTGGGTGATGGGGAAAACATGGGGGAACCATTTCCCGACCTCTAAACTACCAGAAGGTCACATTTAAACCATAAAACTGCAATTGGATCGACGAATCCTTTGCTCACCCCCAAAACATGCATTTTGCGTCCCGACGTGGAAGAAACTAACTCTTGGCCTCACCTCGGCCTATAAATCATGGGAAAATAGAAAGTATGGGCTAAGAATCTATCATCCTACCTCTCACGATGATTTCTAGCACCGAGGACGCCGATTCTATGCGAAATCACTCCTCGAACCACCGTCGGCTTCTCGAATCCACGAGCGAAGCTTTGTTGCACCACCGCCTCGTTCCTCGCTCCATCCTAGATGGCTCGCAGCCCACGTCGCCCCCACCTTGTCCACGCCATCCTCCGTCGGCCGCTCAGAGAAGGGGTGTAGAGAAGGAGAGAAACGAGAGAAGAGAGAGAGAGAATAAGAGAATGATGGGAGACTGTGGAGTGTGAATCGTTGAGTTTTGAGTCTCCGGGAGGCTACACGTGTTTTGTGGTCTTTTCGAGGATTGTGTACGCTATTTTTTTCATATTTTTCTAATTTTATGGAATTTCAGACCAAAAATCAAATTTTAGGAAATTTTGCTAATTTCCTATTTCTTTTTTTTCCTTTTAACCCTTTCCACTCTCTCTCTCTTCTCACGTTTCCCTCACTCTCTCCCCCTCAGTTCTCTCTCCTCTCCCCCGGGGCGTGTGACCGAGGCGGAGGCGGATGAGACGGGATGCCGTGGAGGTGCTGTGGAGTATGATGGTGTGAGAATCGAGGCGTGGCATTGGCGTGATCCCATTCGTGGATTCAAGGTTGGCGTGGGTTGTTCCGGTGATGGTTTTCAGAGAGAATTAGCTATTTCGGCTCGCGAGATCTTCGATGAAGGTAGGGGGATAGATGCCCAACTCTTTTCCTGCGTTTCCTCACGATTTGGAGCCGAACGGTGTGAGTTTGAGTGGGTTTTACCTTGTTTGGGCGAAATGCATGTTTGAGGGCTGTGAGTCAGGTTCGCCATTTCAGGCGACGATTTTTGGTGTAAATGGTCTCATTCGATCCCCTGGCATGTTAAGATGCCATTCCCAGCAATTTTATTGCGTTTGGCCGTGATTTGGGGCCAGTAGGAGGCCGGTTATCCTCGTGAGTCATTTTGGGTGAATCCATGGGAATCGCCCATTTCTGTGTCGTTTTGTGGTTTTCTAGATCCCTTTCAGCTTGTGGAATTTGGATATCGAGTCTACGAATGTTTCCCCATCATTCTAGAAATGATTGGGGTGTGGAACGGTGATTTTCACAGATTTTAGTGTTTTTTGGGTTTGGTGTTTTAACGCGGTACTCCTAGGGGGTGCGTTCTTGAAGAGATGTGTTGTGTCGTATGGTCGCGTTCATCTAAGAAGATGAACAGTATGGCGGTTTGGAACACGGTCCTTGTGAAGGATGCGATCCTATAGAACATGACTCAGGTGATGGCCGTGATATTGTGTTAATGCGCCCTAGGTTATGACTGCAATCTTGTGTTATCACACTCGAGGTCTTGGCCGCGTTTATTATTGCAACCTAGGCCTGTGCCGTGTCAATGCGTTGACATGCCATTACTATTGGACGCATTCTGGTGACATCGTGACCCACTGAAGGGGCGCGTTCGCTATCGCGACGATGGCTTTGGACGCATTCTTGTGCATTCTTACCTTCTATTTTTTGAGTATTATTCAAGTTGTCTCGGGCTTCGGTGAACCCAGGATTCAATGCCTTATTGGCCTTTGACTCGGAAGATGCTTTGGGTGTCTCGTGAGAGTCATATATGTGTGTCAATGGATCCTGGAAGAGTCTCTTTATCCCGAGCTATGTGCAGTGTTTCTTTCGTGTTAGTTGGCTTCCAGTTGGCTTGGCTTCGACCCCTTGATTAGCCCATTGTACATGGATATCGTGGACGTCCTATGAGGGCTGTGACCGTGTTATAGGGTGTTCGATAGTGCCATTGCACCGAGCAGTGTTTTGTGCATTTCGAGGGTCATTATGATTTCTAGTCAACCCGATTGTAACCCACTAGTTGACACATGACCTTATGAGTGTCTCGGTTATTCTATATGGATTGGGACTCTGGTTTTGGATGCTTGGAGGTATTAGTTTGCATGCCTCTATGGTTCGAGGGTTTTGACGATCCCTCGTATTTCTAGTTTATGTGTTATACAGAATCAAGAGTCTTATGTGCAGCCTAGGGGCTGAGGACTTGTGTTTTATCATTATTTTGGCTTTGGGGCTTGGCTGATTTATGATATATTGCCATGACGTGCGTCGATCTTGACCCGTGTCGTGTTAATCTAGTATCATTAGGCGAAAGGCCTATTCCAGTCGGGCTCGGTCTATTGGTGGTTTGTTTTCTGGTGGGACATATGGGGGTATCCCCTTGTGAAAATATTTTGAGAATTCGACCCTGAGAAGGGTCCTTCGGCTGAAAAAGTAATTCTTTCTCCTTTTTTTAATCACCTTACCGACACAAGCACCCTTTCAGGTTTTCGCCGGCACCAGTCCCCTCTTGCTTTTGCCCATGCGCCCTCTCGGGTTTTCACATGGCGGGGTACCCGATTTTACCCGTAGCGCCCTTTCGAGTTTTCGCTATAACTGGTTTATTGCCATTTTTGCCCTTGTCCCTGTGTAGGGGCAAGTCCGGCGGGGCACCTCTATTTTAAGGCCCCCTTTTTTTCTTCTTTCTTTTTTTTTGAGTATGATGAATGAAGATAGTATGTAACTTGTTGGCTAGGGCATGAAGCCTTGCGCCGAAAGACAGGGTTCACTCGTTGGCAAGAAGGTAATGCCAACGCAAAGAGAGAAGCGCTGCCGATTCGGACGTAAGGTCTGTAATGGCGATATCGCGTGAGAGTTGGCTAGGGCACGAAGCCTTGCGCCGGAAAGGGATTTGTTCATTGGCAAGGAACTATTGCCAACGCAAGGGATAAAGTTGTCTTTGCCCGTGCGGATGTAAGGTCCGTCGGGGGTGCTATGACCCAGGGGGTCTATGCTTGGACAATCGAGCCATTTGAACTTTTATTTAGTCTTCTGGCGTTGATGGCTGAACATCTGCTGGCCCAAACTTTGATCAGTGGAGCATCTATCAGCTTGAGCCCCACTTACCTGAATATTTGACATCTGTCGGCTTGAGCTCTGATCGGCTGAGCATCAGACATCTGTTGGGTTTAAGCCCCCTGATTGGCCGGATATCTGACATCCATCGACTTTAAGCCCCGATTGGCTGAATATCTGTCAGCTTAAAGCCCCGATGGCTGAACATCTGTCGGCTTAAAGCCCCGATGGCTAAACATCTGTCGGCTTAAAACCCTGATGGCTGAACATCTATCAGTTTAAAGCCCTGATGGCTGAACATCTATCGGCTTAAAGCCCCGATGGCTGAACATCTATCGGCTTAAAGTCCCGATGGCTGAACATCTGTCGGATTAAAGCCCCGATGGCTGAACATCTGTCGGATTAAAGCCTCGATGGCTGAACATCTATTGGTTTAAAGCCCCGATGGCTGAACATCTGACATCTGTCGGCTCGAAGCCCCGATTGGCTGAACATCTTCTTTCTCTTCTTCCCTTCTCTTTTATGGAGAGGCCGGCGCGAAGACCACGTCTACCTCATGACTCTTCTTTATTTTCTTCTCTTCTCCTTTGTGGAGAGGCGGGTGCAAAGACCATGTCTGCCTCGTGTCTTCTTCTTTCTCTTCTTCTCTTCATTTTTTATGGAGAGGCAGGTGCAAAGACCACGTCTGTGGAGAGGCGGGTGCAAAGACCATGTCTGCCTCGTGTCTCTTCTTTCTCTTCTTCTCTTCATTTCTTTTGTGTGAGAGGCGGGTGCAAAGATCACGTCTGCCTCGTGTCTCTTCTTTCCTCTCTTTTTTCTCTTCTCTTCTCATCAACACCTCTGGACTGGGGCGTGCTTCTCTTAATGTGCCCCCAGGCCAGGGTGTGGCTCTTCTGTATCTGCCCCTTAGGTAGGGTATTCCTCTTTGCTCCTGTGCCCCCAGGTGGGGCGTGTTCTTCACGGCTTCTATGCCCCCTGGCGGGGTATGTCTCTTCTTCAAATACCCTTAAGCTAGGGCGGACCTCTTTTCATAAGCCCCCTAAACTGGGGCATATTCTTTATAGCTTCTATGCCCCTCATGATGGGGTGTGGTTCTTCTTCAAGTGCCCCTAGGTCAGGGTAGATTTTTTCCCAATTAATAGAGACTAAGAATATGTCTAACCTGGAGTAGGAAACATCAACTCTTACGTTGGACCAAGTGAACTGTGTTGTGTCCCTATGTTTTGATGATGACAAACTATGACTCATTCATGAGTCTTTATGCTTTTGTTGATGTCAAGCTTTATAAGTCACATATGAGCATGTGTTTATAGTGTTTGATGATAATGATCTCATACTCTTGATTTGGCATGTTTTGGCATCAAGATTATGCTAACAGTGTTTATGAGTTCTTCAAGTGTCTCTGCAGCAACAACAGTTTAAAAGCCAAGTTTAAAGTCAAAGTCAGTCGACCGATTTGCTTATTTCGGTCAACCGAAGTGATCTGCAATTGTTTTAGCTCAAGGCTGACAAAGAGAGACATACGGGTGACAAATAGCCTCTACGGGTGACAAATGGAGAACAGAGGTGACAAGTAGTTCTTGGATGCGACATGGGTCATAGCGACCAACGGACCAAGCTCGGATTGCATGAAGCTCGGACTCCATATTGCGTCAAGCTCGAACCAAGCCCAAGCTCGGTCAAGCTAGGACCAAGCCCAAGCTCGGTCAAGTTTGGTCAAGCTCGGTCAAGCTAGGTCAAGTTCGGTCAAGCTCGGACCAAGCCCAAGCTCGGTCAAGCTCGACAAACTCGGACTTAGCTCGAAAAAACTCAGACCAAGCTCGGACAAGCTCGGACAAAGCTCGGATCAAGCTCGGACTAAGCTCGGAAATAGCCTAGGACAAGCTCGGACTAAGCTCAGACGCCATGAAGCAGAGTCGAGCATGAAGCAGAGTCGAGCCATGACAACAAAGCTCGAATGTATTAAAGCCAAGGCTCGGACTTCGTAAGCAAAGCTCGGAGTGCCCACGTATATACGAATTAAATGATTGGCACATGATCCGAGGATGGCTGGCACGCTTACAGATGATTCCTGGAGAGAGAATATTCCCTTCTGTCACGTGGACAAATGAGAAAAAGGCAAAATGAATTTCTCTTATCCAGAACAATTCCGGAGCTCTGCTCTATATAATAGAGTCATCTTCCTCCGGAGAAGGGTGCTACGAATACTGTTCAAAAGAAAGGGCTGAGAGAATTATCAGAGAGAAGAGCGAGCAGTTTAGTTTGATGAAAATCTGAGAGAGTTTGTGAGAAGAAGAAGAGAAAAGAGAAAGAGTGATAGAGAGCCCAGATTCAGAAGTTCCTGAGACGAAGGTTTGAGTGCACCCGGAGCTACATTGAAGATCTGGTCGTGTGTTAGTCTCTGGATCAGATCCAAGCCACTCTGCTCCTCGAGAGGTATATTTTTTTCTGTTTTTCCTTTTGTTTTTTTTTTTGTTTTGTTCTTTCTTTTCTTTGTTACTTCCGTCAAGCAAGCTGTGAGGCTCAGCGGTTAAGCAAGTTGTGAGGCTCAGCGGGTTGTAAGGGATTTGTTCCCTCGAAGCTGTGGATCTGCAATTCAAGCTGTAAGTCAGCGGAATCCTCACTTAGGTTGAGTAGGGGGTGGACGTAGGTCTGCTGGGTGCAGACTGAACCACCTAAAAATCGTTAGTGTTTGTGGTTTGCCTCGCTGTGTTTGATCCCTCTCTTCTACCTCACTTCACAGGGTGGGTTGTGTGTTTATTTCGCTTCACTGTTCGGAACTGGTTCAGTCGTTAAATGTTTGATATTGTGTCTAGTTGAAGTATCAATTTAGTGAGAGAACTTCGCAACTTACCTTTGAGTTTGAATTGAGTGGGCGTGATTTTAATTTGAGCATAAGTTTTTTAAGGGGATCTATTCACCCCCCTCTAGATCCCACCTGCGCACCTAACAACCCCATCCAGCATTCCTGCACGAAACACATTGAACTAAGGCATCACTTCCTTCGTTGTCAAAGGATTAAGGCGGAACATTAAAAGTCTGCTGGTAAATTACATCCCTTAGATATTCCTATATGGAAGTGGGAAGATATTATCATGGACTTTGTCATGGGATTGCCTAAAGCCAAGGGCAGAGATGACAGAATATGGGTAATTATAGATCGGTTGACTAAGTCTGCACACTTTCTACCCATCAAGAGCAAATGGTCGATTGATGTGCATGCAACTTTATACATCAAGGAGATTGTCAAGTTACATGGAGTTCCTGTCTCAATAGTGTCTGACCGAGACCCCTACTTTAGCTCACACTTTTGGAAGGGTTTATAACACTCCTTGGGGACGAGATTGAATTTCAACACAGTATTTCATCCCCAAACTGATGGTTAGATCGAGAGGACAAACCAAGTCGTGGAGGACATGCTCAGGGCATGCGTATTAGATTTTGGTGGGAGCTGGCATGATCACCTGCCTCTGGTGGCATTTGCCTATAATAATAGTTATCATGCAAGTATTCAAATGGCACCATTTTAGTCACCCTATGGAGGGAATTGTCGCTCACTGATATGTTGGGATGAAGTAGGAGAAAGACAACTTCTAGGCCCAAACATGGTAAGGGATACAACTGATAAAGTATATATTATTAGAGAAAAACTTCAAGTGATTCAGTATAGACAAAAGACTTATGCCGACACTCAAAGGAGAGACCTGGAGTTCCAAGTAGGAGATCATGTATTTCTAAAGATTTCCCCAGGACGAGGTATTCACAGATTTGGTGTTAAGGGTAAACTTACACCAAGATATATCAGCCCTTTTGAAGTTCTAGAGCGATTTAGCAAAGTTGCCTATCGAATTGCCTTGCCACCTCAATTGTCAGAAGTCCACAATGTAATCCATGTCTCTATGCTCAAGAAATATGTTCATTATCCATTCCATAAGATAGAACATGATAAACTGGCAATACAAAAGGATCTCACATATGAACAAAAGCCCTTGAAGATACTAGATCAAAAGGTTTGGGGGCTAAGGATCAAGTCCATCCCTATGGTGAAGATCCAATGGAGCAAGTGTGTGGAACAAGAAGCCACATGGGATACTAAAGAATCCATGCACAAGAGAGTCCCAGAATTATTCCAATAAGTGAGTTATCTGTTGGATCTCTGATTTTGATGATGACACACCATGATTCATGATGAGTGTGAAATGATTATAAGGACTAATCTCTGGTTATGTTGGACATGTATTAGTTATACTCATTAAATACTAAGGTCAAGGCTTACACAATTCTGCCTTCATGCAAGCCCCAAGTATTTAGGTCAATGCATCAAGGTGCTACGTCGATGCCATAAAACATGATGTTGTAGATCAGGTCGAAGTAGTAAGCTATTAGGTCAATGCAGAAGAACAAATGGGAACAAATGATATATGATAGGTTGAAGCATCAAGTGATATGCTGATACAACAAAACACACTAAAACAACATCCCAAGAGACAGGTCGAAGCATCAGTACATTGCGTCGGTGGAACAGAATAAGCTATAACAAAGTCTCATTCAATCAGGTTGAAGCACCAAGAGTTATGTCAATGCTATCGAGCAAATCTGCTACAAGGACATGTTGGAGCAGTAGTTTGTGATTCGACGCATCATGTGGCATGAAATAATCTGCTCTAAGCTGCATCAACCTAGTGAACCTCTGCCTCGATGTAGCTGTGGACCCGAACCAATTAAATAAGATTTGTTTCCAGCTCTTATCCAAGGTGGTCTCAAAATGTCAAATTAGCACGTGATAAGCATATCAGGGTTTGAGCACACATGTACTTGAAATTAGAGTTATCTGGAAGCATATTTCTGGCAAGAGAATCTCATCCTAGGTTGAGGGAATCTTTTGAGTTGCCAGGGCTACCTCAACAGAAGGAGATTGACTTCGCCATTGAGATTGTGCCTAGCATGATGCCTTTGTCCAAGGCACTTTATCGCATGGCACCGGCAGAACTAAGGGAGCTGAGGACTCAGGTGCAAGAGTTGCTCGAGAAGGGCTATATTTGCCCTAGCTTTTTCCCATGAGGTACACTAGTATTATTTGTAAAGAAGAAGGATGGCAGCTTAAGGCTGTGCATTGATTATAGGCAGTTGAACCAGGTGACCATTAAGAACTAGTATCTATTGCCTTGCTTAGATGATTTGTTCGACTAGCTTCAGTCGGCCTGGGTATTCTCGAGAATTGATTTACGATCTGGGTATTACCAGCTACGGATTAGAGAATAAGATGTAGAGAAGACTAGTTTCAGCACTAGATATGGGCACTATGAATTCTTGGTGATGCCATTTGGGCTCACCAATGCTCCTGCGGCTTTCATTGATTTGATGCACAAGGTGTTCCATCCTTACCTAGACCAGTTTGTGGTGCCATTTGTAGATGATATCCTTGTTTATTCCCAGTCCAAGGAGGAGCATATTCACCACTTGAGGATTGTGTTGCAAACATTCCTGGAACACTAACTCTATGTCAAATTCAACAAATGTAAATTTTGACTATAGGAGGTATATTTCCTCGGGCATGTCATCTCGGGTGATGGTATTTCTATTGATCCAGTTAAGGTGGAAGCAGTGGTTCAGTGGCTGAGACCGAGGACAGTGTCAGATATTAGAAACTTTTTGGGCCTGGCAGGTAATTATAGGAGGTTTATCTAGGACTTTGCTCGAATTACTGCACCAATGACCAAGCTGACTCAGAAGGGTGT
This sequence comes from Amorphophallus titanum, assembly GCA_024336825.1. Classification (NCBI taxonomy): domain Eukaryota; kingdom Viridiplantae; phylum Streptophyta; class Magnoliopsida; order Alismatales; family Araceae; genus Amorphophallus; species Amorphophallus titanum. The sequence continues at coordinate 5,274,723 of JANBPO010002302.1, forward strand.
GCCTTTCATATGGACAAACAAGTGTGAGCAGAGCTTTATGGAGTTGAAGTGATTGCTCACCACTACTCCAATTCTTGTATTGCCTTTTGGCTTCAGTGGATTTATGGCTTGCACCGATGCCTCCAGAGTTGGTTTAGGTGTAGTATTGATGCAGAATGGTAGGGTGGTAGCTTATGTGTCCCGTCAATTGAAGTCGCATGAGGAGAACTACCCTACTCATGATCTTGAGTTGGTAGCAGTGATTTTTGCATTGAAGATCTGGAGACACTATTTATATGGGGAGAAATTTAAGATTTGTACTGACCACCAGAGCTTGAAGTATGTGTTCACTCAGAAGGATCTTAATCTCATGCAGAGGAGATGTATTGAATACATGAAAGATTATGATTTTAACTTGTCTTATCAACCGGGCAAGATGAATGCAATGGCTAATGCATTAAGCAGGAAGGTGGCAGTTACTCACTTGATGTTGAGAGAATGGAAGTTGTGGAAACATGTGCCAATGGAAACTTTCAGGCTCAAGGTTCCTTGGGATCGGGGGTCAGCTATTCTTGCTAGTTTGACAGTCACACCCTCTATCCATCGTCAAGTGATGGAGACTCAACATGTGGACCCCGACCTATCTTGTATTTTATTAATAGCCTAGGTGGGGTTTGGTGATGATAAGGTGGTGAGATATCGAGGTAGGTTGTATGTTCCAGCTGAAGAACAGGTGAGGAAGGTTGTTTTATCGGAGGCGCATGGTTCCCGCTATGCTGTGCATCCCGGAGCAATGAAGATCTATCACAATCTGAAGAGGTAATTTTTGTGGCCAGGTATGAAGAAGCATGTAGCTAAGTTCGTGGCCAGATGCTTAACATGTCAACAGGTGAAAGTGGAGCATCAGCGGTTAGGTGAAACTTTGTAGCCTTTAGATATTTCTGCGTGAAAATGAGACCATGTAACTACAGATTTTGTGGTTGGCTTGCCGAGAACTCAGAGTGGCTATGATGGTATTTGGTTGCTAGTCGACAAGTTGACTAAGACAACAAGGTTGTTGCCAATCAAGGTGAGCTAGGGAGTCCACAAATTGGCCAGGTTGTATGTGGAGTAGATCGTTCCCTTGCACGACATTCCTATCTCTATTGTGTACGATCGGGATACCCACTTCACTTCTAATTTTTTGAGGAGCTTTTAGAAGGCCCTGAGAACGGAGTTAGCTTTTAGCTCAGCTTATCACCCTTAGTTCAATGGGGAATCGGAGAGGACACTTCATGTCATGTCCCAATGTGGAATATCAAGGACTGACGAGTCGTAACACTTGTGTCGATCAGAGCATGCATAAAAGGGGACCAACCACAAGGGAGAAATTAATAAGGAAAGGATAGCTAACATTATGTCAAAAAGACTTTACAACAATCACTAAGCCTCAAATGGTAATAATTAAATTACAACTTCCAAATAACACTAATTCTAGCAAGAGCAACAAGATAACGACAAGGGTTCTAAGATAAGCTCGGTCGCTCCTTTCACTCTTGTCCATCCCCAATAGTTTGTGGTTCCTCTTCAAAACTACTTGAAACATTAACCAAAAACGTAGGGTGAGTGAATGCTCAGTAGGATTTATATCTCTATATCAGGCATCTTTAAGTGATAATGTGCTATGTCGAGAAATGTAAATAAAACATGGAACATGAATAGGAAGGTATAATAGATGCAAGTATATAGGATCCCAAGTAGATAAGATATCAAGAGCAAGATTTCAAGCAGAGAACGATCATGTAACAAGTATTATCATTTGAATGGTCATCTCATGTACAAGTCAAGTGTTTCATGTATTTGAAGTACTTTCAAGTAATTCAAGCAAGTTCAAGAATTTCATGAACAAGTGGAATGTCATGAATAAATCTACTACACTTGTATTTGGTGCAATGTTACACCAGGTCAATAATAGTTCCTATGGGCACGAGTACTTTCGGGTGCTCCTCCCAGGACTAGACCGGGCCCTATTAATGTCAGGCATTGAAGTTTGGATCATCGATCCTTTATAATTATTTAGACATCCACATTATATCTATGGCCAATGAATTGCAAGGTAAAGCTCACAAAATAAAGTACAGATTTAGAAAAAATTTTCATTCAAGGAATATGTAGTACAAGAAGCACAAGTAGTTGTAAGAGAAGTTCAAGATTGATTCAAGGCATTATGTTCAACGACATTAATAAGAGAAATGCAAGGATGTGCAATGACAATAAGTCAATAATGAGAAGTTCCTTTACTGGAACATGGTCTGCCAAGGGTTTATGTTCAGAAATTCCAACAGAACAGAACCATTTGCACTATGAAACTTATCAGAAAAATGGGAATAAACGTGGTCTGGGTTCAGGCCGCGAGTATTAGAGTGTAGTCTGGGAGTAGGCCATGTTCATGGTGGACCCATCACCTCTGGCAGACGCTTTGTAAAGATGCGTCTTGTTCCCATGATGCCTTCATGATAGTATGTCAAATTTTAATACACACAGTCACAGTTCATCTGACAGAAGTATGAACGTGGTTTCTGGGTGTGCCGCGTTCATATTATGGAGGACAGAATGGAACAGAACCTTGTTTCCCAATTCCAGAAGCTAGTTGAATCATGTCCTGAGCCAATAAGATGAGATTCTAGTGGGTGTTCAAGATTTTTATGTTACAACTTGCTCGGTGGCCATAAGGGAATCCACGGCTCGCGGAGTCTTATGGAGCCTTGGATGAAGAAGTTCTAATCCGATGAAAGGGAGATCAGATAGAGGGTTCTAACTCCACCATAAGGGCTTTGGGAGAAACAGAACTAGAACAAATCTATGAGTCAAAATGCTGATCGAGAATATTAAACTATCATAGTGAAAAAGCACAATTGAGGGCCATGAACCATAGTATCAACAAAATGAGAAGATTAATAGCTACTTCTTTTAACATGCTGATAAGATGAAATAAACTTCGAGAATCAACTGATAGCACGAGTATAGAAAGAAGTTCATGGAGATCAAATGATAACAAAAATGTAACATGGATCGTAGGAAGAAAATGAAAACATGAACTTTAGACAATTTAATCTTCTTTCATGTATTTACCTAAACATGTAGTTATTTAGACGATTCCCTAAAAGAAAGACATACTTTTGAGCCTCAAATTTCACGGATCTGACAAATAGGACATACTCAGAATATGGTGAAATTGAAGCAAAATGCAATATGTACAAAGGCCGCCTTCATGTTACCATGATCTAGAGCGACACCGAGATCTTAATAGGGTATCGACCTTAAAAACACATCTAGGAGAGAGGACGTGTTAATAAATACGCATCTAATAGTAAAGCATTGTTTTAACAAAATACCCGACTCTTTAAAATGAAATAAGAAGGCGGTCATAATGAAGACCGCCTTCTTAAGAACGCGGTCTGTAAGGACACCACGACCTTAAAGGGTTTTTTTAATAGACTCATCGTGGTTGGTGGTCGCGTTCAGATAGATGTGTCCCCCTGGAGTGACGTAATTTTAATGAAACTTAAATGACTTAAAAATGAAGATAAATGAACGCGGTCTATCGCTCAAATGCCGAGACGTACGTGCCGCACGGTAAATTTTGACGTCCACAAAGGTGCACCAAATACTATCCCAAACTTGTACAACAATTCTATGGTAATCTCATCATGAGAAATGAGCTTCTATACACTGTGGTGAAAGGGGTTCAAATTCACATCGATTCAGACTTATTTGCAAGGGCACTAGGAGTTTCACCTAGGGGTGCAGACATAGTTTTTGGTCATGGCCTCATTGAGGACACTTTTATACTCATGACCTGCTACAAATACGTGTATACAGTCAGCAATCTAATCACACTGAATTCCAACTACTTCCCTCCATTGCAGCGTATTTTGCATCACATGTTTACGACACTCGTCTATCCAAAAGGAGGAAGCCACAATGAGGTCACAGAAGTACATAGATTTCTATTTTATCATGTGATGATCAGGGCAACTATCAATATGGGTCATCTTATGAAGGATTTAATTAGATCATGCCATACACAAAGGAGAAGATCTTTGCCTTATGCATCTCAACTGACAGGAATATTCATTTATCTGGAATCCAATTGGCTGATGAAGTATTCATTGAAGTGTGACAGAGTGTTGTCTATAACAAACACAAGATGCTCACAGATTTTGGATATTATTGGGGTCCTGATGGAGAGCTTCACAAACATGTGAGCATGTATGGTGAAGATTCTGACAGTGAGGAAGCTGAGGAGCCACAACAATAAGAGGCTCAAGTACCACTCCCACCTCCAGCTCAGCCTGAGGAGCAGCCACTTCCTCCTCTAGATACAGATCAGGATTTAGCCACCTCCTCCACAGTTTCACTTTGGAGAGTCCTCTACGTAGGGTGCTGGATAGCCCTCTTGGGCAGACTATGAGGCTTTTTATAGGCATCTTTTAGGCTTAGAAACGTGTGTGGATACCTTTGGGGGGCAGTTTTCTGACTTTGGGAGTCGACTTGACACATCCCTTGGCCAACTTGACACACACTTTGGCCGGCTTGACACCTTCATGGACACAATGAGTGGTCAGATGGATGCCTTCTCCCACGCCTTGGACACCCTCTCTACCCACATGGCCACTCTCACCTCTGGCTACGAAGATACCCACCAGGCCTTCCGGACCACCAACCGGACACTTCTCCACATTAATCGTCAATTGGAGCATCAGGACCTTCTCCTGCACTCCTTGAACACTGTCTTCCTCCACCTCCATCTCCTCCTGTTGCTGTTGCCTCCGAGGATGATGACGATGCTTCTGACGATGATGATGACGAAGGGAGTCAGGATCACCCTGCTTCATAGCTATTCTTCCATCCCCTAGTGTCGCTCTTTGTCCACTACTCTTGTATCCCATTCCCTCTTTAATGATGCCAAAGGGGGAGAAGTAGGTAGTAGTAAGGTTTATATATCTATTATGCATGATGTATGTTTGTATGCTTGCATGCCATTTGGCATCTGTCAGTGTCCTTGTCGTTTGCATTAGAGTCCTTGAAATGTGAGTCATTCTATTGGCATTTATGTGTGTGTAAGTCCATGGAGTCAGCTATGTATTATGCATGAGGTATGTTTGTATGCTTAAGTGCCATTTGGCATCTGTCAGTATCCTTGTCGTTTGCATTAGAGTCCTTGGAATGTGAGTCATTCTATTGGCATTTATGTGTGTGTAAGTCCAAGGAGTCAGCTATGTAATGAACCTTATGAATGAAATGCACTTGGTATTGGCATACATATTGGATTATTTACCCTCACTTCTTTTCATCAAAATTGGGCATATATGGATTGTTATGGAATGGATTGTTATAATATTGGCTTGTGGATGGATTGGTTTGAATATGACATAAATTTATCTTGCAAACTGTGCATCATTGATATCTCTCTCACGGCACGGATCTCGCGCCCCCTACTCTTTCTCCTACTCCCATTCCACCTACGCTCTGTCAGTTTGCTGACTTAAGCATCGGAGGGTTTTTCCCGAGGTTTCAACTCTGGGCTCCTTTGATCCGTTTCCTGCCTTGTAGATCTCTCGTTCGTGGTGACGACAACTAGATCGGATGGCTCGGGACCCTGCGAGAGATCACCCCTCTTCATCTGGTGCCGTCTGTGGGAAATGTACAAAGAGCTATCCTGGTGAGAAGAAGTTCTAGTAGGAGAAACGTCGGCAACAAAGAAAAGGCACGGGTGACCACTGAAGGGGAGCATGCGCCCACCTACTCCTCCACGGGCGCCCTCTCCAACCGACAAGCTAACGTCGTACGTCCGCTGGCCACAGAGGGACAACCCACCCTTGAGGCCCCCGATACTCTCCAAACCTTAATGCCAAACTGGATATCCTCGTCGACCTGATGATGACCCAAGTAGCCAGGGATGAGAGGTCGCGGCTGCCTCGGGTGAGTCCCCCCCCCATACGGAAGCTTCTTGGTAAACAGCTGGAGGCTGCTTCACCCTCCAAGGCGGGTGACTTATTCGTAACGGGCCCGACAAGCCCTCACAAGCTCCGCCTCCAGAGCAGGAAGCCTCCTCCAGTCCGAGAGGGAAGAAACCTGGGCTGCCTCAGCAACCCTTAGAAGCAGACATTCCTACTGAAGAGGGGTGGGGCAACTGCTGGGGACGAACTCACAGTCTCCCAACTTCATGTCAGCCAGAGTTGTCCCCCCGCCTGTGCGACTTCGAGAGGTGTTTCACCGAACAAGAGTGGGCCCTTCGTGCCCTACAAAAATGCTCCATTCCAGAAGATGAGGAGCAATCCCCATTCTCCAACCAAATCTTGAGGGCTGAAATCTCCCTGAGAGTCTCCCTCCTAGCCTTCAAGTCCTAAGATGGCCAGGGCGACCCAGCCAACCATTTTGATAGCTTCGACGCCCTGATGACTTTGCACGGAGCATCTGATGTTGTCAAGAGCCGCACGTTTGTGACCACCCAGATCTAGGGAGCCCAAGCGTGGTTCCGAGCACTCACTCCTAGTAGCGTCCACAACTTTCGTCAGTTTGGGAGACTCTTCAAGGAGAGCTTCACCTGTAGCGGACCTCCAAGGTCGATAGTGGGGCCGTTAGTGCTAAGGTAGGCACAGGGGGAAAAGCTACAGGCTTACATTAAATGCTCCGACCCTAGTACTCCTGGAAGAGGCTCCTCCTCTTTAGCAAGGGTGGTTCACCATCCAAGCTTCTCTATACAATCGGTGTCAAGATCTAGCACCTTCATCGGTTCGGGAGGAGTTCTGGCAATGTTCCCCTCTCATGCTCCTCGAAAGGGTCATGGAGGGAGGTATCGTCATGGCTCGGTTGGGAGCTGAGATTACCAACTTCGTAGCTCGACTGGTGAATGAGGGGAGGAATTAGTCCCAGGTTCACGCTGAGTCTGACTGTAGGATTGGTCGGTTGACATCTGAGCTCGAGGTGCTTCGGCAGGAGGTGACTTCACTCCGAGTGCGCGACCAGCTGAATCAGGAGGAAGCTCAGTCACAGACCAAGCAATTGACCCAAGCTCGGTATATGATCGAGCTTAAGAGTAAGCTCTTGGAGGAAGAGCCTCGGGCTCAGGTAGAGCACTCGGATCTATGGGTGGCTGTACGAGTGGAGCTCGAGGACCGGGCCCGAGAGATCAAGTGGGCCAAGGAGGATGCCTAGGTGGCACGAGCCGAAGTCGAGGCAAGGGTAACCGAGGCCGGAGCGGGGTTGGCCAAGGTCGAAGAGAAACTAGTCGTGGCCAGTGCGAGGGCAGCCGAGCTTGAGGTGGAGGTAGCAAGAGTCGGGGCGGAGGTGGTTGAACGATACATGCTCGTACTTTCTTATTCATGGAAGGCCAAATTTACGTCTACATGCTTGCTTCTTGCTTGTTCATGCTATATACTCAATTTTGTCTACTTGCTCAGTTGTCACATGACTCTATATTCTTGGTTATCTTGGTTTATATCGCTTGTCTGTCGCATTCTTGTTTCTACCTTGAAGTCTAGAGCTAAAATATTAATCAATTATATATTACCTTCATGTTAATGCGAATATACCTACTGTGCAAGTGTGCTCATACCTACTTTCTCAATTTTTCAGGAAGTACTAGTGAATCAGATTCAAATTATGCCAGTAGCGGGTCCGAGAGCAATTGATGGTCTGAAAGATCGAGAGAAGCCCTAGTTGTCAAGTGTCTAGTCGAGTCATATTGTAATTTTATATTTCTTTTGTCTATGATGTAAGGAGGTCAAAGTCAAGGATATTGTGGATTTTTTGTTATTATGATGAAATAAAGTGAAAGTTTTGGTTAATTACTTGTGCAATTACCTTTGTGTGATTGTCTTGTGCTATGATTTTCTTACTTGTGAGAGGCTTACCATGTCGACTATTCACGTTCCCGATATTCCTTCCACTATATTAAAAGATCGGGGCGTGACACAAAGCTTCCACCATCATACCCCCTCTAACTGCACAATTAACCTCCACACTATTGGCCTCCGCCGAGTCTTCCATTAACCCTTGTCCTTGTCCTCAACCAAGTAACCCTCCATTGCTGCCACCTATGGCCTCCACTATTCCTTTAACCCTGAACCCAATAATTGTTATTCCACCACTTAACCATTCACCTGAACCCGTGTCTAATTCTGAGAAAGGTCCATCTATTTTTACACTGGAGCCAACCCCGTCCACTTCCGAGCAAGGGGGGAAGCCCGACGTGCTTGAGCTTCTGCTTCCACCTACCATTCCTTTAACACCCTCCATTAAACTGCCATCATCCATTAAGCCTACTGCCTCCATCTCGCCACCTTCCACCTCCCCTCAGAGTGGGTGTGTAATTATAAGTACACGTGCTGAAGAGGATATCGACAAGTTGGGCCAGAAGAATTTGATTATGGCTATCATTGTCAAGATTCAAGATTTCATTTGTCGAATGCCGATCTGTGTTCTTGTGCCGGACATTTTTAAAAAGTCTCTACCAATGCTCACCAAGAAGAATTCTCATGAGTTGATGCCATTAAGGGCCAAGGCCAAGACTATCAAGATCACTTTGCTTATTGGCCAATATATTTTTGAAGCTGTCATTATCCCTTGTTCCATCATGATACAAATACCTTGCCAAGGAAAGGGGTCCTTCTTAAACATTGTAATGACACATTTTGCTGCTAAGGGGTGATGAAGTCTATGCTTAAGGGCGGGGCAAGGCACCCCTTGTTGGGATCTCTCAATCTCAAGTCTACTCCATTGTCACTTCTGCACAAGGGGCTAGTGCCCCTGTTACTAAAAGCTTTTCAAGAAGATATTCCAAAAGCCTTGAGCATCATAAAGCTTCCTATTCCAACATTCTAACTCCCTCACGTTAATATTTCCCTCCTTTCAAGGGAGTCATTATTTAAGAAGCCAAACAAGTTTTGTGCCAAAGTAGTTACCATTCATTTTGCATTACACAATTGTTGAAACTTCATCAAATGAGAGCACTTGGGCGTTAATTCCGTTCATTGAGCCTTCTGGCCGAGCATGCTACTTACCTTGGAGGGGCAGGCATTACTTTGATGATGGGCCTTCCACCAATCCACTCACCCTTCGTTCCATGCCATCTACTAGTTTCTTTTTATGGGCCACTCACAAGGTGAGAAGGAGGATCCCCTTCTTGCACCCCTTCCATTCATTGCATTTCATACATTTGCATTTGTATTCCTTCTTCGCATGGCTCCGTATGAAGCACTGTATGGTCGTCCTTGTCGTACTCCATTGAATTGGTTTGATGCCGGTGACCGAATGTTGACAGGACTAGACATGGTGCAGCAGTGTGCTGATGTGGTTCGTCTGATCAGGCAGAGATTGTTGATGGCTCAGAGTCGATAGAAAAGTGATGCAGATCGACACAGACGTCCACTCCAGTTTGAGCCCGGAGATCAGGTGTTTCTTAAAGTGTCTCCGATGAAAGGTGTTTGGAGACTTGAGAAACGTGGTAAGCTTAGTCCGCGGTATGTTGGCCCTTTTCCTATCATGGAACGTATAGGCCAAGCAGCTTATCGACTTCAGTTGCCTGCGGCTATTCAAGCTATTAATAATGTTTTTCACTTGTCTCAATTAAGTTCGAAACCTCAGTTTCTGAAGGCATGGCAATATTAAGATCCTCTCCATCAGTTCCACGTGCATGAATCTCCATGGGCACAAGAATGAAAATGTTACAAACCAATCAGTGTAAAACTAAAAGAAAAAGAACCTTTTAAAATCTTCCATTAACCTTGGATTGACAATGACTAAAGACATACCATGGCACCTCCTCCCAATAATAACTGCACATTTAGAGCACGTTTTGGCCTCTTAAATGATCCTTCAGTCCTAGAAACTTTCACAGTAATGACTGAAGAACGAAGCTCTGCAACATAGTATGTCAACAGGTAACCCCCCTGAGTGAATTCATACCCATCACCATCATCCTCAAAGAGAACTCCTTCAGCTCGCCCTGTAAGAGAAATTATATTCTGCTGATGAGGGAAAGTAACGGCTTATGCTCAAAAAGATGACCAAACTGTACAACGCATTGGTTCATTACCTAACAAAAGTAAAATAAATTGTAACACAAGCGGCAAGGTTAAGCATTGCAAAAGAAACTTTACCATTTTCACCTAAAGCAATGAGTAAAAACAGTTCATCAGTTGGTTTTGTCTCGCCAATATGTTGAATAGGAGGCCCCATGGGAATTATTGACCCTCCCTGTAGATATAGATTTGGCAAATCCTGAATGCAGAAAATGTTAACCAAATATTAGCACAATTAATATACCAAAAAAGTATGATTGCAGATGACATCTAGACAAATAAAACTGTTATCCCATACAGGATGTGCATCACCAAAGTCAAAGCGCAACCAAATGCCTCTTGGCAGCACAAATTGCAACTCATCTGTTCCTTTGTCAGGTACAGTGCTAATGACAAAGACAACAATGTGAGCATATCTTCACTAGCAATATAAGAATTTCTATAGTTTCAGTTCAAACCATAAGTAAAGACTGAGGCTGAAACAAGCAACATTAACAGCAGAAGGCATCACAGTGAAAGGCAGTGAACATGCATCAGACGTCAATAATTCAGCAACAAAACAAGGGAACTTTCCCCTCAGGAAGCAGCAATTGTAACAACAATAATCCCTCAGACATTCGAACTAGATCATTTTATTAGTCACCTAGTCTTGCAGCTTGTGCACTCCAAGCAGGATATAAATCTAAAAACATAACACAACAGCAGCAGCATGTGTAGCCACAAGGGTAACAGATAAGAGTAAGAGATGGACCCAGTCTTTGCCTAAACTGCCATCAGCCCTTCCAAAAGTAAAATGAAAATTGTTACCAACTTCAGCTATGCAAATCCCATTTACTGCAACCAGGATCTAAAAGATTCAGCATACTCTTATCCTATGATTTGGTGGATGCCTCTATTTGTATTAGGGAGTGATGTCAGACACTTGGACATGACATGACACTGGCACACGTCCAACACTAATATCTCAAAAAGATATGTCAATGTTTCACACACGGAAATTTAATTTGTTTAATATCCATTTGTTGGATAAAGCTGTGGCGAGTACCGACCCCGGAAGGGTTGGACAATTACGTTTACGACGGCGATTCGATCCAAACGTCGGGTTACATGGAATGCGTGGAGAATTGGGGAGAGTTGACGGCAGTGCAGCTGCGGGATGGGCCGAAGCCGCCGCGTGCGTTGCGCAACTACATCCCCGCGAGCGATTACAAGGTGGCCGCGATCTTTGACGCGACCCCGTATATGGACGATTTGCTCGCGTGGGAGAAGGTCGCGAACGGGTTGCAGCCGGGGACGCTGGTTAGGGCGCCTAACTGTTCCTTGAGCAGCCATGTGGTCGTGCACTGCATCGCCAACAAGCTGGCGGTCGTGACTGAGGCCGATTATCAGGCGGCGGTTGGTGATGTGTTGCAGCCTGAGGCGGCAACGCCTGCGAGTTTAAACGAGGCGGACTACCAGCGGATAGCGCGCTACATGGAGTCGCTGTTTCACTGGAACTATATTACTACGAAGGCAGAACCACATCGCTCGTTTAAACGCGACTGGCCACTGCTTTCGCTGCTGATGCGCGGCGACAGCGGCATCAAAACTTTCCGGGTGCACATTCAATCGCTCGCCACGATGTTGGGCACCTTGCACGCAATGAGTACCTGGGGCAATGATGAGCACTTGCTTCGCTTGCGCGCGTTCGGTGCTGTAACGCTGGTCAAGTTTCTGACAGCGGCTTGTCTGGGGGAGGCGCGGCACTTCTACGCCTACGGGCCGGGTACGCACGGGGAAACTGCGCAGGTTCCTTGGGATGAGCTATTGGAGCAATTCGGGTTTTCCAAGAGTTCGATGCGCGATCATCGTGACTCCGTGTATCAGGTTGGGCTTGGCATGGGCAGGGAACAGCTGGGTGCGACCCTGGATCAGTGCGTGGCTGACTTCAGTGGCCCATGGTGCCGGATGTCCGACCGTGATTATCGCGACTATCGGCGCCACGGGACCGTAGAGTATGGGTGCAGCTATGGCGGGCCGAAGTGGCGCGAGAGTGCGAAGTTGACGCGCGATCTGTTCAAGGCGGTTTCGCAGTTCATCGAAGAGCCTGGGCAGCTGCGATGGGCGGCTGTGGTCAGCCACTATAACATCGCGGTCAACGCGATGCACAACGGCGGGCCGCTCCTGTCCAAGTGGTGCGAGACTCGCACGTTCGACAATGCGGCTAGGGCGCCGGTTATGTTTCTGGCGAATAGCGTGGCCATGCGGGTTATTTGCTCGGATGGGATGAGCATTGATTTTCCCAAAGAGGCCACGAGCAATTGGGAGAACGTCAAGCTGGAAGAGTGGAAGCGAATGCGCATTATGCTTTGTTTCCACAATCACTACATGGGGGCGGCGCAAGCCTTCTATGGGAGTGGGCTAAGCACGGAGGCGCTGAAGGCGTTGGAAGTGCCGGCCATGTTCTCTATGTGGAAGGTGCAAGCGAATGGGTGGGGCAACGGTCTGAGCCTATACAAGAATAAGCTCGGCTTGTGGGGCAAGCGCGTGAGCGGTGGGAGTGAGCAGTAATGGAACAGAAAATCTGTCCGCTCTATAAGTGCGGCTGCATCCTTCAGCAGTGCGATCCGAAACGTGGAATTTGCGCGGCGCAAGGGACGGCCCCGATAACAAAGCAGACGAAAGAAGGGACTGCAACAATGTTGGGGAATATCGACTGCCCTAAGACGGGCAAACTGTGCACGATGGGCGTATGTCGCAACGCTAAGTCATGTCAGGGTGATGTATGCCCGACAGACGGCGAGCTGTGCGCGATGGGCAAGTGCGTGGTGCACAATAAGTGCCACTGGCACGACTATTACGGCGACATGGTCGGCGGCGACAAGCGCAATCAGCCTATCACGAGCAATCCGAAGCTGGCACCTGCGACTATGGGGGCTTCCATGATCTCCTTGGAGAAGGGAGCATGGAAGTCTTGGTCCTTGTCGTTGAGGCCCCGGTTCTTGGTGGCAAGGAGGACATCGTCAAGGTAGCATACCTTGTCTTCGATTTCATCGATCCGTTAGAGCCGCCGATCCATCTCCGAGTTGGAATGTAGCAGACTACACACCCTTGGTGCGGGTGAGCTACGTGATCATCGTGTTCTCGCGACGGAGGTATGGGAAGCCTCTCACGCCGGCCGGGCATTCGGGATGATCTGGGCCTCCTCATTCTGGTGGAATTCAGGCGAAATGCATTGGGGGTCTGCCTGCCAATTCATAAGGACTTGGCATAGCCCTATCAGGGCTGCGATCTATTGGCAAAGCTCTTCGAGGTCACCAGGTGTGACTTCTGGGTGTGGATGAGTGGAGGATACTTCCTGCAATCCGCGCCGAGAGTTGGCTCCCTGATCGGAACTGCACCCCCAGTTACTGGCATTGCGAAGACTCCCACGAGGTGCCATGGCTTTTTGCTCGCGTTTCCACAGACGGCGCCAAGAAGTGTAGAGACAGAAATCTGATTTTTATGCCACGTACCACCTTCTCTATTTATTTATCGGGAAAGTCATCTGGCACCCGTGGAAGCCTGCAAACACCAGGAGCCAAAGAGACTTCAGAAGGAGCCCTGGGCGTTACCCCAAGAAACAACCCTCTGATGCTTAAGTCAGCAACGGTTCAAGTACAAAGCAGAGAAGAGCAGAAGAGAGAGGAGGTTGGAGGTCGCCGTAGTAGATCTGAGAGATACGTATACCCTCCAGACGAATGCTCGTCGCTCCCAGTGGACACTCAGTGAGTTCTCACTGGGTGCTAAGGTCATGTAAGAGGGAGATTTCTCTCTCAGAGAATGTGGCCCGTGCGTGACCTCTTTGTTACAGTAGCAATGCCAGCGTCTCTATTCTCTGTGTAAAGGCTTTTTGGCAGAAGTTCCACCATGTCCACTTTTCTCTGTTGATGTCCCTTTTATAGGGGGTTGTCCTAGAGCTGGAGGCCTATCACTTAACAGGGAAGGGCATAAGTAGTGGAGTAGCGTCTCTCGCGATTGTGGCGGGAGTTTCCTATCGAAGGGCGAGTACCCCGAAGTCGATCGATCCCTGGGCGAGTCTTACGATGCTCGTGGGACGTGCTCACCTCTTATGGGATAGGAGCCAACGTCGTGGGGGGTAATGATCGGTCGTTAGAGGGTCCTCTGGTGGTTAATGCACCTGGGCCGCAGTCTCCTTAGTGCTATCAAATCCGATGTCGAGTCGTATTGGGCGATGTTTCGTGGGCTGTAACTGTTGTGAACTCTTATATCTGTCAGCAGGGCCTAGGCTATCATGGGCTCATCATAGACGAGCCCATTATGGGCCGAGCAGGATTTACACTCCTCACGAGCCCCCCTACTCTCAGTTGTTGAGCACTTTGCTGGGAGCTAAGAGTCAAGCACGAGAGGGTCAATTACCAGGATGGTTTCCTCGCGCCACTCGGACGGGTGGTCTAGGTTGATGGCTTGGCGCGCAAGGTGCCTCTAGCGGCAAGAAGCGCCATTCTTGTAATCATGATGCAGGCTCGTCGTCTTGGAGTGTGGGCATTGAACGGGTGCCTGAGCCTGGCGGCTATATTATGGCAGTGATAAGTGCCTTTTCACCTGCCCTACGGCTTCGAAGTGGCTGCCCTACCTCGGGAGGCTATAAGAACTATCACAGGGTCTTTTATGGAACCCTATCTACCTCTTGCTGTCCATCATGCTCGTTTTAGGCTTCTTCCTCCGTCGTTTGGTGAGGGTCTTCTTCCTTGCTCTGCGCTTTCCATCTTCCCATAGCCATGCCGCCCTGTAGGAGAACCCTGAGGAAATCCCTTGATTTAGAAATACAACTAGTCGTGATTTTAAAATGGACTGGATAGTGTGTAGTAAACAAGGAAGGCAGACTCGAGTATCAGGATCAGATCGGCCGGTCCAAAACTGATCCAACTTGGTGGGATCGGCCAATCCAGACCGATCTTGGAGTGATCATGATTCCTGGCCAAGCCCAAAGATGTAAGTTTTACACAGAGTTTTATGTCAATGTCTATTCATTTTCTTATGCTTTTACCTTTTTCTGGTCATTGTACCTGTTCAATACGACAGTCGAGAGTCCTTTCTTTTCTCCACTTGACCTTTCCCACCTTTCCCAGGAGAATGACGTGGGAGGAGGCAGAGGAGGTCAACGGCAGCAAGGGGTCAAGAGGACGGGAGGATGAGGACGACAAGGAGGCACCGGCGACAAGGACCGGTGGCGGTGACGAGGGAGGCGACGGTAAGTATTTTCTTCTTCTTCTTCTTCTTCTTCTTCTTCTTCTTCTTCTTCTTCTGGGGGTCAACGACAGCAGGATCATCCATATCGTCCTTAAACTTTCTGTTCTTTTTAATGGGATCAGTCCAGAGCGCCCGAGAATGGCCGATCCTGCATGGGGATCGGCTGATCCAAGCCGATCCCAGTTCTATCCCTCCGCTCCTGCCGACTCCGAAGGAAGAATCGGAATCGGAGGGCTCGAGATCAGATCGGTTGGGCCTAAAACTGATCGGATGTTCCTTCCTTGGTTTTAAATCACATTGATTTCTAAATCTAATTGGGGTAGCGTTTTAAGAGGAGAGGAGACTAAAGAGTGGACTTCAGAATACCTGGTCATTGAGATGTGTTTTAAAATACATACTTTCATTTGTAACAATCCTAGTGGGATTAAAATCCAAATCACAGTGCATTAACTTTAAAATTACACTTTCAAATCCTCCATGACTAACAGCAGATTTTAAAGTCTATCAAAATCACAGTTGTGCATTTTGAAATCACTCATGACTAAACCCCCCAAGTGCTTTTGAATACTGCCCTACGGGGAGACAGGACACTTGGAAATGGCATGGACTGCTTTTGGAATTATGTTGTCTGATTGGGGTGCTTATACAATGTACCAGGAAGCTGAGATGTTAAGGGCCAATTTTTTCAACATGGAAACCAAAAAGACCACCCTAAAAATGTACAATCAAGATAAATTTACTCAAAATTGTCCAACAAAATAAGGTCTAAGAAACAGTTACGAGATATAAAATTGCAATATGCTATCCTCCATCATCCAACCAAGAGATGGGTGAGAGAGGAATGGAAAGCTGGAAAGTGAGAGATGGGAGAGAGGAAGAGAGGGGGGGGAAGAGGGATGGGAGCATAGAATGCATTCTCGCGAGATCTCGCCGAGATCTCGGTCTCGCTGCGTCCACGAGACGCGAAGCGTCGCGAGGTCGGCGTGTCTCGGCGAGAACGTGCGCGGGCATGAAACGTGGGTTCGTTCGGGCGTGAACGGGGCGAACCGGCCGGTCCGGCCTGTTAACGCAAAGCAGTCGAGGCGAGGGTTGACCCTAAAGGCTTAAACCCTCCCCTACCTCATCGAGCCCTCACGCCTCGCCCCGACACGCTCTCTCTCCCCAACACTCTCGCACACACTCTCGCTCTCGCACAGTCGCACGAGGTCGCCAGAGCCGCCCTAGTTAGCTCTCCCTGCTCGCCGATTGCGTCAATCACCGGCGATAGGTGTATGACCGAGTTCACCGGCGTCGGATCGCCGAGTGGATGTGCGATCGGCATCGGGTGTCTCCCCCTCTCTGTGGTATGCATTTCCGTGGTCTCGGGGGGGGGGGGGGGGGGGGGGGGGGGGGGGGGGGGGGGGGGGGGGGGGGGGGGGGGGGGGGGGGGGGGGGTCAAATAACCTCATAAGAAAATAAACTAATTCTGATCTAATGATAATAAGGGAAGATCAACTAATCAATACATGCTTGTTTGACTAAATCCCTCGGTATATCAAATGGGGCCTGCCAGAAGGTCGGGTTACGCCCGACTGGAAGCTCTCACTATGCATGATGGTGGTCTTCGGACCTATGTTCTCTGCCCCGTACCGAGGACCCGACATAATAAATGTTGCTGGCCCCACATGAATTAATTAATAGACAAATCCCACGCATTGTCATTTCAATTTTGCTTTGCATGCATTTTTTTTTGTCTCAAGCCCCGGGTGACGTTCTATCTTGGCAATTAATCATGGGTTTTTCTCCCTCTTGGAGGATGTAATTAACGCCATTACCTTTATGAAATGATAGACTTCTAGTCCCGACACAGACTTCACATTCGTCTGACCAAGTCAAATCGAGCGCATAATAAATTTGTCACATATGTGACCAGCACACCTACGTAAAATAAAAATAAAATAAAAAATCATTCCACCAACTCTCCAAAGGAAAACACCGAAGTGCTGACATGCTATACATGCATCTATCACAAGTAACACTGAACACCATGCAGCACGAAGCCACCAGACTCAGGACAATCAACTAGACCTGCTAAAATAACGATCCTTGAGTCACACGACTCAGGGCAAGACTGTCATTCAATACAGCAAAGGGCCGTTAAATCAGCCTAGTCCCTAGGTCAAAAATCACGACAAAATATTATGGAAACGACACAGAGCCGTTGGATCCATTCATCAATCGAAAGTCCTCAACCCTTTGGCCGCTCATCAGACTCACAATTTCACAAAAAGAGAATACATGAAACCCGAGGGGTCACTAGATCCCTCAACTACATAGACACGCAAACTGAGATAACACAATACGTCTAAGCATCCGAAACATAGTCTCGATCCCCATGGGACAACCGAGACACTCATAGGGTCAAAAGTCAACTACTGGGTCACAATTGGGTTGACTGGATAGCAAAACAACTCTCAAGTTCATTTCCCATTCAAGGGAAACCCAGAAAACCTTCTGCCCCAAGCTGGGTCGCAAGATGCATGATTCCTAGGCCTTACATATAGACTACACGGAAACCACTTCTGGACACCTAAAAACACAGTCACTGCCCTCATAGGACATCCGAGACATCCACGGGACCAAGGGCTAACCAAGGGGTAGAAACCAAGTCAACTGAAAGCCAAACTGACCTGAAAAGAACACTCAGAATAGGTGGCAATCATCATATGGCTGCTACCTAACTGGCCTACCAGGTGGCGGTCTCAACAGGGCCGCTACCTGCAGAACTGAACAGAAGGCGGTCTTCAAAGGGCCGCCACTTACAGAAGATGATCTCCAAGGGACCAACTATTGAATAAGGGGGTCTCCAATGGGTCGCCATCTAATGGGAACCATAAACATGGAAACAAATAGAAGATAGGTAGAAGGCAGTCTCAATAGGGCCACCTCTTGCAGAAGGCTGTCTCCTGGGAGCCGGCACTTGCAAAAGGCGGTCATGGCCAGACCGCCATCTATAGGCTGCACTAAAAACGCCGTTAACTCCTCCTGGTTGCAGTCCTCACCTGACCGCCACCTTTTGAAGGCAGTCAGTCGCAAGACCACGACTAGGAACCAATGTACAACACCAAATAGCGGTCCCCGGAGGGCAGCTTTAACACCTAGAGGTAGGTAGCGCTCTCTAGTACTATCGCTACCTTAACCCAAACCAGGCTTCATGAATCTATGTGAAAACCTCCAGTCCACGCCCCAAACACTTCCAAGTGAAGGGGAAAACAACCATTAACTCAATACCAACCTTCCACGAGCCGGAAGGGGCCAATAAACCACAAAATCCAGAACTTCTTCGCGCCCGGCTTAGCCGGCAACATCCCACCACAGAGCGGGTGGTTGCGCAGGACGTTGATCGTGTCGGCGGTCAGCATCCCGGCGGTTTCGTTGTCGGCCGACCACACCAACGACCGATGACTGCGCGCGCGGTACAGGCGCCAGGCCTTGTAGACGGCGTAGATGGTCGATTTCGCCGCGCCGCGGAACACCATCAGCACCCGCTCGGGGTCGGTGCAGTGTTCCAGCCAGGTGCAGATGCGCACGTGCAGTAGCGGAACGGTCCACCCCTGCAGCTTGGCCCACATCACGAAGAAGGTGAGGAACGAGACCTCGCGGCTCATGGTCAGGCGGCGCCGGCCTTCGCGCGGTTATTGAAGCGATCCATCAGCTTCCGGGCCTCGGACTCGGCGGCGGCGACCTCGGCATCGAGCAGTCCGGCACTGGTGTCCTCGGCACCTTCCGGTAATGACGGCGTGACCTCGGCGCGGCGCTGAACCATGCCGACGAGCGATCCGATGCGGATGGTCAGCGCGATCGTGGCCACGGCGTTCTTCTTGCACCAGTAGCGGTCGCCGCGCTCGGACTGCGTCATGTCCTTCGGCAGCAGCCCATCGCCCGACCAGTTCGCGGGCTTGGCTTCTTTCAGGAATTGCTCGGTGAGTTCTTCCTCGAGTTCCTGCAGGCGGATGTATTGGTCCTCGCGCATCAACGGTC